>OW804099.1:32719409-33325563 GCA_942159475.1 Sthenelais limicola
CAAAATTTAAGCACTCACCATTTTAAAAACAAAAGCTCTGTTACTCATCCAATTATTTGAAAAAAATCACAAAGTGTCCCCAAAATATATTCAAAAACTACATTGTGTACATTAGAATATTCTTTCTGCATTGTATAAAGATAGAAGATTCATATATGTATACTAATATGTCAAATTTTTCCCGGTTGTCTTTTTGGGGAGATGTACGTTAATAATTTGAACTAAATTTCGTAAAATATATAATCAAATACTTCATTAAATGATAGTCACAGGTGATAATATAGATATTAAGTATTCATAGATCAGTATTCAATATATTTCTCTAAATTTTCAATTAACATAAAGATGTAATGACTTCCTCTGTGAAACCCTGTTGTTTGCAATTGTTACCACAAAATGAAGTTTTATATTCATAGGTATAATACGTTTATATTGCTCCTTGAATTATGATACTCCTTCTCGATCGCATTTGTGAATCAAGATTATATATATTTTATCGTTGTGATTTGACCAAATAATGTGTATTTATTTTACAGAACCAAAGGTAGTGGACCATTTCTTTTGACCAATCGTTTGCTTACTGCTGTTATTGAGATGTATCAATCACATGTGCACTATTAATATATGCGATGTCTGTTCTCTTTTCCCCTTCTTTTCACTCAACTACAGATTCAATACAAAGACCAGTCCAACGAGAGTGCCCAACAAAGATAGGTAGACATTGTGACCTAAGTGTGCCCTCAGTAATAGTGCTTATAAATATTGTTATCATCATTCTCTTATTTCAAAAATCTTTCCTTAAATGTGTGTCCTTAAATCTAATTTATTTGCACCTTTTTTTCAATCATATCGATATTCATCCATCATTATACATGTACAATTATTTAAGTACCTAAAGAATGGAATTCAAAATCATCTTGAGACTGGACATTGACTTGGCTTGAGAGAATTCATTGGCCAAGTCATAATCCAATCGAGTTGTAAAATAATGGTAGAGGTATATATAACTAAGTTATGACTACCGGGCCTTCCTTTTCTCATACCTCCTTGCCTATCCCCTGTGTCATTCAACTGTCCTTTGGGCATAATTCGGTGTAAAGGTACAATGTAAACGTTACTTTTGTGCTAATGTATTGACTCTTTTCATGTTTCAAGACTTATAAATCACTACATGTCGTTCGTTACAAATCTATCTTGTCTTTTTCTCTTGGAGAAGGACATATTCTTTGTGATCTATTCCTCATTCTTTGTTACTGTTCTCGTAAATATTAATAGTTATCATTATTTAGTATCGCCACAATCTGAGTTGTTTATATAAAATAAATAATATACCTTTCCTCGGTATGATTTCCTGTGCTGCTTACCCACCATTTATTGCAAAATTCAGTGTGATATGAAAAGAAAATACTCAAAGAACTCAGCATAAGTGCCTCATAAATATAAGTGGGTCTAGATTCGATAATGTGTTTGGTGTTAATGCACATTACGATGCTTCTGGAGTTATGATTAAGTTTCCTACCGCGGTCAACCCGTTCGTTGACCGTGTGTGTAGGCTGGTTTCAGGCTTAAGAAGAGCAGTACAGAATAGGAATAAGTAGCCTTAAGTCTTAAGCTAAAATAGGTACATATGATGGCCGTTACCTTATGTTAGTTGTTTTTGTAAACACACCAGTTTGTTGGTTCATGCTGGGTGGTCGGTAACTTTTTCCTCCACTGAATTGCCAAGTACTGCGTTACTACTTTACAGATCTGAAATGAAACTTTGACATGGCATCACTGCATTTGTTCCCAAACATCATATTATATGTTGTTAGTTCGTACATATCCAATTTTTTCACAGTTCAGAATTATACAGTCATGTCATCAACTTCGACTGTAAAATATATGTTTTGACTTTGTCCAGTAGAAAATGGCTGAACACACTCTTACATATCTTGCCTCAACTTTTGGACTAATTATTTTATCTTTTAGCCTATAACTTGTACACTATTATTTGTTTCTGGTGTTTCATTCGCCTTGTTGGCCTATGAGTACTATTTTAGGCATATCAATCAATCCATACAGACAGAAATATTCTTTTATCAAAATTAATGAATTATTTTGCGAGTCGTGTATGTTTTATTTATAGAGTGACAAATTTATCGAAAAAAAAAAGATTGTGTGTTCCCAGTTTTACTATTATGATGATTTGCAGTGCGCTCTATTTTCATAATTATTATTACCCTGAAAAGGTTGTTAAATATTGTACAAATATTGTGACTTATGTGTCAGATTGCTTTTATATTTATTACAGGGCCTTTTCCATCAATTGAGATGCTTTTCTGGTTATCATCGCTTATCGAAGAATTATAAATTGTATAGAATTTACCAGTAATAATATTATTATTCAAAAAAATGTTAGAAATACCCATATTCTACCAGCTTCTTCTCTATGATTTGATATCAGAAGTGCATCTCTCGTGATGGTTCCGACCCATTATTATTGTTGTCCACTGGTGGGGGTATGATATGCGCCTGATGTCCATAGCCCTACCCAAGTACTGCTCATTTGAATCCCAAGCCTTTGTGCATGCACATTGTATTTGTATTATTATTATACCATTGTATTCTTTTGTTTTGTATAAAATGTAATAGAATAAAAATGAATTAACTTTTAAGCACCTTTTAATTGTCCTTCATTTCATTTCTACTTCTTAAGTTCTTGTTGCTCTCGTATATATATATGTCTTAGTCTTTCATATTCTTGCACACATTTGCTTTCCCTATTCATTTACGGTAGTTCTTCCAGAAAGCCGAGAAAGAGTTCACTTCGAGTGCTTCGATTAATACTGAATAGTCAATTATTCCTTCTTTCCCTATGCCCGCACATATTTACAAATTGGCCGTCTTTTCTGACATTACAAGAAACAAAATTGAAACGTTTGCAACAAAACGATTTACTTTACTTTATCCTGATACTTACCAGCATCATCTGAACTTGTTCCTTTAGTATTAAACATAGGAAACCTTCCTCATTTTGTTTGCGATAGTGTTGTCATGTCGTATTCAACATTCCTTTTCATCGTATCAGACCGTTTGTATGTACGATAAATCGGCCCTAAATCCATCCACTCAACCAACCCAATTTCTTTTTATTCACTTGGAATTCATTTTCTACCCTTAGTTTGCTAGTACTCCTTACCTTAAACTTGGTATCCACATCCCCTAAAATCATTCTAAGCGGTTTTATCGTTAATACACGTTTTCATATGGAATGGTACACCCAATTTGAATTCGCTCAAAAGAAGGTTTTCATGGGTCCCATAAACAGTAGGATAACCAAGAATATTTTCGAAACTCGCATTCTTCGATTTTTAGCTCTCATTTACAATCGTTTAAAACCCAAGGTAATGTAAGACGAGCGATAAACCATGACACTGAATAGCAAATCTCAACACCGCCATCAGACCCGCATAAAACAACAAATTGTCGCACTCACGATAAAAAAAAATCCTTTAAAAGAAGAAAGATTTGACGTCGGAAGAAATTGTCTTTGAGGTTTGTTCTGGTACAGATGTTTGATACATCTCTACAAAAGAGTTTTTAAATTGTCGTGCTTTTGAATAATTGTAGAAAAATAGTTTGACCATTATTGCGGCCAATCCAAAATCCGCACATTTTATCTTGAAGCTGAAGTGTGAACCACCTTTTAAGATGATTTTCCCCCTTCCCTTTAAATTTTCTTTTCCCGGAATGAGCTATTTCAATAGTTATATTGCACAGTAATACGGTTTAGACCTACTTATAATTGTTAAACAATTGCATATTTTCCAATGAATATCACAAAAAGTACATTCATTTTTGCCTTTATTTCACTTCATTACTTAAGTGCATTCTTATTACTTCTAAGTAAAAATTAAAGCTTCTTTAAGTTATTCAAGGCTGGTACCAATTTTGCTTTTATTCCAAGGCCCATATTCACTTTGACTTTTGCCGATTAGATTTAGAAGCCTAGAGAAGAGCGTAAGACGTATGTGACAATATGATGAGTGTGGTTTGTTTTGTTTCTGCTAGCACGGCCTGGAAGCAGTGGGAGCAGCTGGAGGTGAAGTCTATCAATGGTGGCTCGTACTATGAGGATCTCCCAGACTACCACAGCGTTCCTATACAAAATGGTGCCGCCGCCTCTCGGTATTCGTGATCACTACCACCAATAAAACTTTCATTCTCCCCTAGGCAACATCTCCGTCCATCATCAATTAGATTTTTTTTTTTTTTTTTTTTGCGACATCGTTTTATTACATTTTTGTTACATAAGAACCCGGCATTAGAAAAGCAATTGATTTGGTTAATAATATAATGACTATTTTTCTAGGTATTATGATATCAAAAGATCCAACCGTCTACATATTTTTGTTCCATTAGAAAAGCAATTGATTTGGTTAATATAATGACTATTTTTCTAGGTATTATGATATCAAAAGATCCAACCGTCTACATATTTTTTTCAAAGTTTCCATCAGAAAAGCATTAAAATAATGACTATTTTGAAAAAAGTATTGTGATCTCAAAAGATCCGTCAATGATAATGGCACCTGTAAATCTCATCGACCAGTTTTTTTTCTCAGCAGAAAGTATACTTGTTATACAATTATGTATACTATTTATATATTCTTAATACGGAATAAGTGCCTATAAGCTATTAAGGTTTTTTAATCGATGCTTGGCTCATTTTTTTACGCCTACATCTCCTAAATTGACTAAACAAAATAGACACCCCCTTACACCTTCAGATCTATTTTCTTACTAGACGGATACTCTTTAATATATCGATTTCAGTAATCTTTCTGAACTCAAAAGTTACAAAAAAACCCTTACAATTGCCGTCTCGCAAGTTCACTATATTAGGAAAATTTAACGAGATCTGACCAAGACGGGGAGTTATTAAAAAACTGTTATCTTGCCCAAGGATTTGAAGACTTAAGTACTTCGATTGCCAAAAGATTGTCATCGGAGAATACATTCCATGTTACTTATTGAGGTATTTCATCGTTGTGCAATACATATTTTCATAAAGAAAAACCGTTACTAACATCAATGCATTTTAATCGAAATAACATTAGATACTAATGTTTGGGGAGGAACATAAACCTATGGCAATCGGTAATGGATTAACCAACATCAATGGAAATATTTATATATAGGTTAGATGGACATAATAACTACTTCTTTGGAAGAAGTTCCACGTGTAAAGGGCTACTGGGATACATGTTAAAAGTGATTAAATCATTCCAAATAGACGGAACTGGCAGATATTTTATAAAGAATTATCACTGGCAATTTGCTGGTTTATAAGTGGTTCTTTCCCAAAGCGAGCCACATTTTCGTAGGAGGGCAAAACCTCCATTTGTTTCGAGGAGACTTGACAATCCGATGTGATAAAGAAGTCTCAGATGGTCTCAAATATATCTACAGCTGTGATAAGATGTGAAAGATTTAATTTTTTTTTACATTTCTATGCGTGCGCATGAGAATTGGCAGAAAGGGTCGTGAGGTTAGATTTTGAATTTTATGTTTATGTTTCTGCTATCGAAATGTTGGTTTGTGATTTGTAAATTCAAGGTCACGCGCTTCTTGAAGAGAAAAAAATCAATTCTTTAAAGTTCAGCTTCAGGAAAGGTTGGGATAATATATTTTGAAATAGAATTGCATGAAAGGGGAAGTGGCATGCATATTAGGATCCCAAATATAAAATGAACATGTAGGCAATTCTACCTTTAGTGAGTTATTACAATAATATGAAATATCAGCAGGGATTGATTGCATTGTAGTGGGGACTGAGAAAGATGACCCTTAAGTTTTTTTTTCTAATATTCAGGTATGAAAGGGGGCTAAGCCAAATATACCGAAATATCTCTGGAGAGGGGAAAGGCACACAGGGGGGGGGGGGATTATTTTATTTTAATCCTTGAAAGTTTCGACGAAATTTTGTAAATCGAATTTTGTGAAATGTTTCTGAAAATTTAAGAATCTTTTGAAAAATTTGGGTTAAAAATGATGGAATTTGGGTGAAATTGACAATTTTTATAAGGTTTCAAAAATACAGATTTCTGTATAAGTACTGAAAATTCATCCCTGTAATATGACTAAAGAAATCGCTGGTGTAACAAAGAGTTTTCGTGCTCAGTCAACTTGTGCAAGAAAATATCCTCAGGAACGGAAAAATGCTTTCAACTTTTTTTTCATCAACACATTTGAATGACAGTAATTAACGGAATGCTTTCCCTGAACTGACCCAAGTATGTACTAATGGTAATGATCAGTGATATGTACGCAAAAGGAACATTCTTGAAACTTGCAAAATTCAAACTAAGCTTGATGAATGTTTACGAAGAAATGTGAGTGAAAAGAATTGCTGATAACCGACCACATCCTATCCGTCAGATAAATGATGTGATGCTTTGAATCTCCGCCCATCGCTTTTACAAGCAACACTAATGACTGTTAAAGCTATCCAAAGAATATGAGGGTGATGCATTGTTATGAAATATATTTGTTGAAGATTAATTGTTTGCCTTGTAATCAATAATGTGATGAATAAATTAATTATATTGTACATAAAATGGAAATTGTTTATCATTAGGGATGGGCAGATTGAATATATGGGTCAGATTTTCAGAAAATGTACAATTGGCAACTGTATACATTTAGTAAATTATGCTGAATCATGCTGCAATTTGGTCAATACTAAGTAAATTCGAGTCTATTCGGCATTGCATTGACTCTAGCAGTCTGGTTAGGTTGAACTGTATTTTGATGTTTATTTTCGTCTGAAATTTGGGTTATTTGAGAAGATTGGCGAAGTTGAATTGTACATTTTCTGAAATTCTGACCCATATACATTGCACGACTAATGTGATGTGTTATATGAACACGAGTCACAAGTCGCAAAAAATGGATTTTGAGATATCACCATATTTGAAAAGATGAGATCAAGCGGATCCCAATGATAGTAAACAGTTGGACATCTATTAAGTATTTCTATATTTTAAGTTTGATATTTTTTATTTTTGAAGAAACAGTTTGCAGTATTTTTTGGATGGACAACTACTAGTAACGTAGCTAAACATACTCTATAGGATGTCCTTAGAATGCATAAATATATTTATTTCACGGTCTCGAATGTATGTATACGTATTCATGCCACTAGCACCCCAAGAGTGAGAATAATTTAACAAAGATAGCACTTTGAAAAATATCTGTTTTGCGACTTGTGACTCATTTTCCTGAAACGCATCACAAATAGGGACATGCATTTTTCTAAAAAGAGACTACCCCCCCCCCCTTTTTTTTGTAAATACAAAATAGTCAAACTAGTTACGCAGTCCTCGGAGGGGGTAATGGATATTCGATGGCGTTATAGTTTGAACAAATGTTAACACGAACAAGTTAACTCCCCTATATTTCGTTTTATTAATCATCAGTTGCTCGTCTGATTCACTGTACCACATTTTGTGATACACACTAGCTAATATATATATTTGGTGTAGACCTTCTAATATATAGACAATTAACCAATGTACTTTGTACTTGGGACTATACTTGTTGCGTTCATATGAAACCTTTCCTAGATATGGTTCGTTGTTGGTGTACACAGCAACCTTCACATACTCTTAACGACGCCCAGTCTTCTTTCGTATAGTAGGCTCCCAGCTGAAAATAAATAAGTTTGGTTCCAAGTTAATTCCAATAAGTGTTGTTTCAATTTTGGACAATTTTACCCATGGATGCAAGTCGATCATACAGAAAATACGTAAGTTTTTTTGTTAAAAAAAAAAAGAATGAATATGAGACCTATCATCACTGGAATCATAGGTATATCAAATCTTTTTAAGATCATCCAGGGTTCGTACGCTTATGTCATGATAAACATCAACCACTTTTCAAAGACTTTCAACACCAGGGATGCAAGTTTTCAAGGACCGTAGAAACACAAAATACACTCGATACAGTAATGACTTGATATCTTTGTTATAATTCAGGCATGGCAGTCGACCATACCATATCATATAAAAGAGGTGAAATTTTAAGATATAGAAGAGTAAAGTTCAGTGGAAGTCTACATTAAATTAAACCGAAAATTGGTAGTTGATAGTCAACGGCCCCAATCATTTTTACATGTATGTATGTATGTATGTATGTATGTATGTATGTATGTATGTATGTATGTATGTTTGTATGTATGTATGTTTGTATGTATGTTTGTATGTTTGTATGTATGTATGTATGTATGATGTTTTATTTCCGGAAACGTACACTTTCAATAACATATCAATTTTTTACACCGAAAAAGGGGTGCCTCTCCTCTGTGAAACCATAGATCTTCCAGAGGACCCCCTTTGAAAAATGGAGTTACGTTATTAAACAGGTACAGTAGTAGTTGATATATATATATGATGTATTTTTACATATATATGACTGGTGTACAATTTTCAAGTCTTTTCAAGAGTAAAATTCAAGGACTTTAAAAATTAAAATTAAATTCAAGGATTACTCATCATCATAAATATCCTTTAAAATGGCGTTTACCTGAACAAGGCATCAGCTTCTTGGCTTGCGGCAGTGCGAGCTTCCATCTCATTCTGTTCATCTTCAAACCACTTGTCAACATCACGACTGCTATTAAGATGAAGTGTCAGATCTGAGCCACCGATAATGCGAGGCAGGCCATCCGATCCCGCCGGCAGAATCTGAAACATGATGAATATAAACATTGATTTAATTGAATTAAGATGTTGAGAGGGGATCTGCCAACCGGTTGAAATTCAATTTTACTATGCTGTGACTTGTGTTGAGTAAGAGAAGTGTGGGGTGGAGTTTTGCACTTTTTTATTTGGACTTTTACTGGTCAAATTGAATTAAATACACAAGTCACATGTGTTAATGGACTGGCAGTTATAGACTTATATCTTATATAAAACATTAAATATCCCGTCATGTCTATCTGACTTTCCTATAGTTATATGGTTCTACAACTATTCTATCTATTAATAGAGATATGATGCTTAGACTTTGATGTTCTTCCACATGTAAATAAAGTACTTGTCGACGTTTCATGAAAATAGCCCATATGATATTTAAAAAGATATCACCCATTAGTGTGTTTCCTCTTAACAATGTGTACTACCCCCGGGGGTTTAGTGCAAGACCAGCTATGGAGCTGAACTAAACAGCCTGGTAAAACATCATAAAAGACAATAGACGGTAGTATACTACCGCTGAAGTGAAGTGAACAGCCTGGTAAAATACCATACATCATTATGTCAAATCATATAATTATTCTGCACCTCCGTATTCCTCTCAGGGCTTAGGTATCAAGGCAACCACTTAAGAAGCTACCCAGAATTTTCAGAGGAAAATTAAAAGTTCACCTTCTTAAATCTTTTAAAGTTTTTGGTTGTGGTGCTGTTATAGCTGCTCTTATTTTTATTTTCATGGAGACGGTTGTTATTGGCGGAGACGACCAGGGACTTCACCACCGTTACCGTTCCCCCTTTCACGGGTGCTCCACTATCGGAATCACAGTTGTCTCTTGTGGCACTCACTTGTTCCTGAAATTGCATAAAATATTATACATATTTGCATAGATAAGATATACCAAGAGTCCAGCAATTCCAGATTGTTTTATTTCTCACACTTAAGGTGCTCCAAGTGATCGTGACGGTAAATATCTCCTGTCTTGCAATTGTTTTAAAACTTTTGCCATTTCTGAGAGATTTGGGTTACCCTGAGAAAATGGTATCTATTCGGTTTGAAATGTTTTTGGCGATGAAAAATAAATCATTGATAAGTATAAAGAGGTTTGGCTATGTCTTTCTGAAAGGTTATGTATAAAGTAAATATGAAACGCATTAAAAAACGTTTGTAATGTCCATTACTTTCCCTCTAAGAAATCATTAAAAGAGTCATTAAAAATCATGTAAATAAGTCATTAAATCCAATGTGCTTAGGGCCGCGGGAACCATCATGCGTTAGTAAACGGACCAGATGAATTTGCAAAGGACCTCGATCACAGCCAAGTATTTGGTTAGAACTGATTAGAATAAATTAGGAAAATACATTTACAAAAATACAAAACAGGCCTTTACACTTACAGATATGGGTTGTTTTGTTGTCAGCCAGACACCTGTAGAAGTGGAATGGCTTGGCAGACCATAATCCAACTGAAATTACAAATTAATTTATATTTTGTTTGTCATTCATATCTTATGTATTTAACAGAAACCATGCGGAATGTAATGTTGTAATATTTTATCCAGACACTCAAGATTCTGATGATTTAAAGACCCACTGACATGTAAAAAAAATATGTGTTTTGTCTCGGTTATACGATAGCCGGCCTAACCATGATACCAAATCCGAAATATTAAGTGTCTATGTCCAGCGGTTTTAAAGTTAGAGCCACATGAACACCCCCGATCTGGCTCACACTCCTCTCTCCACCCGCCGCTGGTAGAGCGGCGCGGTGACGTCACCGGTGGTATAGTATGGCCACCTCCTGTACCCTAGCATCCCTGGTCAGACTGCGTAAAGGCTCCATATGTACAGATTCTGATACGGATACAGACAATTTGCTCAAATTAAAATCCACTTAATTGAGTCAAATTTATATTAGACAATTTCATGGTGGATTATTATAAATGATCGTCAATCACCATCTAGAAATTAACGTAAAGATTAGAATTTCGTTCTCTCTCTCCTCTGTCTCTGCTCCCCCTCTCCTCCTTATCTGTCTCTTTCCTCTTCTCTCTGTCTCTGACTCGCTGTCCCTCTCTCTCCTCTCTCCTATTTATAACTGTCCCAATTATGTGGTAAATCTATCCTCTCTCTCCCTGTCTCATCTCTCGCGCATTTCTCTATCTATCTATGTCTGTCTTATCACTAACTCCTGCTCTCTCCCCTTTCTCTTCTCTCCCTTTCTAGCTCACTCCTTGTGGATCTATACATGTATGCATATATACAAGCTTGTATACATATGTATATATATGTGTATGTATTTATATATGAGTAATTCTACCAATAGGGCATCATTTGGTTTTCCTGCCTAGGGTGTCTACAACCTGTATATAGGATGAATACACATGATTATAACCATTTTATTTTAATTCCTTGGCCAACAGTAGGCCGTGGGAACCAAACTTATGTTCTTATGCAAATATCTTCGCCACTATTGTGATACAAGAGCTTTTTCAAGCTAGAAAATAAGCAAGACTTATGGAAGTTGGATATAATACACAGGCGTATTTAGAAAATATAGTAATAACATCAGCTGAAAACAATGGATTCTACACATGCAGACATGTTCATTAAAATGAAAAAACACAAGATTTATGAAACCACGCATTTAGTTTTTTGTGGAGGGAAGATGTATATAAATGTATATTTGGATATATTAAAGAAAAGTTATTAGCCCATGACATACCTGAAACCAAACACCTCACATAAAAGAACTTGTGTGTGGAATAATTCATGTCGCATTGCAACATGTAAAGTATCTCCAATATTCTTTTGCAAAAAATCATTTTCATGTCATGCCTACGTCGAGGTGAGCCTTGTTGATTTATTGACTAAAACTTGAGGAAAGAGGAGAAGGAGGACGAAATAAGATGAGGGTGAGATAAAGGGTTGAGGAGAGGAGTCCCCCATCTATATATATGCCGTGTCTCTGCAGACCCCTTACCCACACACAATCATCATAGTTCTGATGTTCTATAGGTATAGCATTGTATTGGCACTTCCTGTATACTTTTAATGTGCCCATGTTACAGGCGGCTCAGGCTCTGCTTAGTTCAGATATTCAGCTATTGTCTACATTGCATATATCCAGTATAGTTCAGGGGTAATGGTCTCACAGGTGATGCTCCCGTGATTAAATCTGTGTAAAAATGTAAAAATGTAAAAATGTATGTGCCAATCTGTAGGGATACTACGCTCCAAATAGACAATCGTTTGCTCCAAATAGACAATCGTGGACTTCGTAAAATGCTACGTAAAAAGACTCATTGTTAAATTTCCATAGAGAAAATAAATGACAAAATTTCAATTATAAAATCACCTAATATCATTATTCTCGTGGGAGCCATTTTGAAAGATATATGCCCCCCTACCCCTCGCCCTTTGATCTGTAAAACAGCAAAAAATTCCGTCGGTAATTGTGAAAAAACAAAATTTTCGCTCGTCATATCATTTGCCTTGAAACAACTCTAGAATCACTGAATATTTAAAAAAACGTTTCGTATATATGACAGGAATTCCTAGATGAAATAAACAGTAGTGAAAGAATTGTGAAAGTCATTGAAGTTTAAGAGTTATTTGGGGCAGAAAAATCCAGAAATGACTATTTTCGCCGAGGCCGCCATGCATACACATTAGGTAGAGTTAATGTGAACCCTCGCCAACTTGTAATAGACTCAGCTATGCATATATACGAATTTTATATAAAACATAAAGAGATTAAGGCCAAACATTAAGTAAATTAATGAAACTACATAATATAGATCTTTATCAGGTCTAGCTATCAATTTCTACTAATTATTGTCTCTGTCTCTCTCTACTCCCTCTCTCTTGCCCCTTCCCTTTCTCTCTCTCGCCCCATAGTGTAAATTGTGTAGATTGTGAGATTATTTGAAAAGATGAAACCAATTCTAATGGGGGACCTACTTAGCCCTAAATGTTTTGTTTTTACATGTGTATCTGGAATATCCCAGTGCGTGTCTCATTGAAACTAGCTTGGTTACTGACTGGTGCATGCTGTAGGTCCAGTGCGTGCGGGTGGCGCGTTCCACCGGTGACGTCACAGGGTAACCAACACCTCCCCCAGCTGGACTCAGAGTCCCGGGGTGACTCGGGACACAGATCGCGCCCATACTCACTTACTATTAGAAATTTTCAAAAATCAATTGTGGGCCACTTTTCATGAACCAGATATCTACTCAATTCACCAAAGTCATGTTCTACGTGTCAGTGTGTCTTTAAATTGGAAGTGTTTTACTGTCTGGGAGCCTAGTTTAATTAAATAAGCCCCAGCCAGCTTAAAAATAGTTTACATAAAGAATATGGTTTTGTAATCTGCCTCTATGCTTGTTTGTGTATATGTCATTATTCTTATTATATTGGTTAAGGCGTATCTTAGTTATGTGATCACGTCTCCATCTCTGTATTATGTTAACAGATTGTGCCCTGTGAAATCTTCAAAGGAAATGTATAACATTGCTAACACAATAATAACCCACTCATAATTGCTCCACAAAATCAGATAAAATCAAGAATATAAGCGTTCTAACCTCCTTTTTAGGTCTAACCTCCTTTTTAGGTTTAACGTCAAGTGTCCGCGATGGACGCTCCTGTTTTATTTTCGAGTCACTATCTTCCTCAACATCCACATCAATCCGTTTCCCTCGTGTACGCATTTCTTTTCTGGCGGATATTGGTTCGTCCTTCACTACCACAGGCACAGGACTTGTCCCTCTCCGTCTGGAGCTAGAAGGAGGAGGGGAAGGGGCAGGAGAAGCAGCAGGAGAAAGAAGTGTAGCAGTGTTTGGTGCAGGAGAGGGACTCTTCGCTTTCCGACTTCTCGGTTTAAAACTACCAAAAGGATCGTCATCACCATCATCATCATCGGATTCGTCAACAGTTTCAATGAGATTTTGTCTGCGAGCAGTGTCTTTTTTCTCCTTCTCTGGACTAATAGCCTTTGAACTCACTCTAGAAAATACACTGGGTCGACTGACGGTTGGCTCGGGTGAAACTTCTCTGTCGTCAGTGGCTTTACTTGCTGCTGTTTTACGTTTTGATCGCGGCTGGAAAGCGTCAAATTCGTCAGAGGGATCGTCGTCGAATGAAGGAGATCTTTTGGGTTGGGATGTGGCACCTGAGTTCTGACCTTTGTGCTTGGATGGTTTAGGGACAGGGGACGGGGACCTTTTACTCCTCCTGGGGGGAGAAGGGGAGGGAGAGGGAGAGAAGGAACGCTTCCCGGGACGAGATGGGCGTCTCTTGGAAGGACTCGAGTCACTGCATGGTACTGGCGATGGAGAGCGGGACCTAGATTTCAACTTTCGACCTTTTGGAACTGTTTGCTCTTCCTCTTGTTTTACTTCTGCCATAACTTTCGCAACTTTTGCTGGTGGATGTAGATCTTCCTCCGCATCATCCCGAGTTCTGTAATGATTCGAATAATGTTCTCAGAGAGTTTTCACAGCCCAAATATCAATGGGTGAAGAGAAATGGACTTTAACAAGAATGGAAATGGACTTTAACTGAGAATACCAACATTGCGTTGACAGCTTCTAACATCTCTCTTTTCTCTAATTTTGACTATGATATTGATGTATGTAATTGATTACTTGTATTTGTATATGGAACAATGAGAAATAATGTTCTAATCTAATCTAATCTTCATGGAAAGAGTTTGTTTCACTTACTAAAGTATAAAATTGGGCATTGAAGCAGTGAAGAATAGATGTAGGGAGAAATTGGCAAAAGAATAGTTATAAGATGCAACAACGAGTATAGCACCAAGATACAAACCTTTTTTCTCTGCCTTGTCTTTTATTTTGACGGACTGGAGTCACGGGTTCTTCCTTTACCTATACCGGGGAAATTACAATTACACATAATTTAGCATGGAACCCGGTGGGCCATATTAAACAAGTGTTTTTCTGCATCAAATGCTCACGATGAAATCCGCCTAAGCGGTTACTATAAAGAGATTTTTCATACATAGTAAAATCACCAATTTAAATGATCTGGTGTGTTAAAGCAATAGTGTGTGGCGCGGGAGGGACGAATTTTCACTATATTTCTGCCATGAATATTGGGAAAAGTATAATAGCGAGATAATGATAGCAACGTATCGAGTACAACGCTAACCTAAACGCATCTAAAGAGGTTATTATGTCACGTTATGCATAGGTAATGAACACCTACCTACCCTGCATTTAAAACGTAAGAAGGGCTGGCTGGTGAATACAATATTAATTATACACTAGCTAGATACAGTTTTCGAATGTTTATAGCTATGTCTATATGCCTGAAAGATTTCGTTTATGTAAAATAAATATTTCGTGTAGTTTTGAGTCTTTTCTTCATAATTAACTCTCAAAGCCACACTCTCGCAATGCTATAACACTGATGTGTGTATTGACTCACGTCCCCCAATGGCCGCGCGCCGTAGTTCGCTTTATCGCCGCCACCGCCCACAGGACAGGCCTATACGTTTGGACTTCCTATCTACTTCTAGGCAACACTGTCAAATTCATCCCGCAAATAATGGTTCCATGTTAAAGTTAAACACGTTTTCTAAGTATCTGAGTATCGAATTCCTACTTAAATAAAGTATTTCAATGCTAAAATGGTCAGTTTAAAAGTACTGTCCGTTCACCGATGGCCTCTACCAAGACTGACTGGACCGCTATGTTGGGTAGCTTAGGGTCCGAACCTAACGAAGGGTGATAGGTTTTGGTTAGCATTGGGACATGCGTGGCGCTTGCATTATCTCCAAGTACCATATTACAGTTGGTTTACCCAATTTCGTTTGTTTGTTACTCCCTGCCCTAACTACGCCTGTGTGTAATATGGAAGGTCAGGATCGCCGTTGGGTAATTTTGTCGATTTATTACTTAAAAATACAGACAAAATACCATTTAGACAATTTCCAGCCAATACTTACGGTTTCAGAACCAAGTGTTGTTGCCAGCGACGCAGGCAAAGAATGTTTGCTGCAAGAGAAAAATGTGATGAATTACATACGGAACAATAGCACAGGTATACGTTTCTTGAGTCAAATCAAATGAAACTTTAAGATTTGATCAAATACATGTAGATAACGATTTTGTTCATACCAAGCAATAAACAATCTAAGTATATGGGGTGAAGTCGGTGTCACACCCCACAGTAACATAAAACATGCTCAGTTCAAGCATAATAAACCTGGACATAATTGTACACATTCTTTTTTTAAACGCAGGTTCGCAACCTGCGTTTAAGGGAATGGGTTCGCCCGTGACCGTTTCAGTGACCGTGCACTCTGGTCAGCGTTGCCTTTAGATCTGAGGGGAAATCCGATTGCTGCGCAATTGCGGCTGACGGGACGAGTCAATATACAGGTCCGCCGGGAGCCGTCACTTTACGCTGCAATCCTAAAATGACATATACTACTCACAGATTCTCTATGTTATAACTGGTATGTAAGCTTATCGTAGGCTTAGTTCTGGATTCGGTAGGCATAGGTAGGGTTTGGTGCTGCGTTTTGCAGCTGAATTGGTATTTTTGCGTACGATTGCGTGATAGGACCCCTACTTCGTCGTCAAACACTCTCTTTCTCCTCCTCCTATAATCCTTCTATAGGCCTTCTATAGTCCTTCTATAGACTATGTACTAAAAGGTCTAGGGGTTGACAAGTGGTGTCCTCCTCTCTCCTCCTCCTCTCTCTCTATCTCTTGCTCCTCTTTGCGTAATTGGACCCCTACTGCGTTCCTATGGGCAAATTGCCTTGGATTTTTTTTTTTTTTAAATGGTTTCTCAGCCCTGGAAACTAAATATTTTTCCCGCTCTCTTTCTCTCTCTCTCTCTCTCTCTCTCTCTCCTCCCGTTCCCCGCTCCCCGCTCCCAATGATAGGACGCCTACTGCGCTCGTCCCCTCTCCCTCTCATGTTATGAGGTTTGCCTAAAGAAATTGTCTCTGTCCTCGACCGCGGTTCGAACTCGGGACCCCTCGCTCTCCAGTCCAGCGCTGTAGACCGCTCGGCCATGAAATACAGTTGAGGGTGGCCTACACAAACCTATCCAATATGCTTGTACGCACCATATGTGACGTCACATATACCGATCAGGTCTAGTGAAAATAAACTTCTCCAAATTCACAGAAATGTTCATTTATAAACAGAATCGTTCATTTGGGATCTTTAATAAGAGTCATATTAAGCTTCCTATCTCTTTAGTTACTTTAAATAATTCATTAAATAACTTTTAAAGGTGTTTTCGTTGGCCCAGCTGAGTGGGCGATAATGGGGGTTTCAGCCCACTCAGCTGTCTGCGGAGCGAGGCAGGGAGCACTGAAGGATGCATACGTATGTATGCGTATACATGTAGTGTACTTGAAGACATGTGAAAATAAACTTCTCCAAATTCGCAGAAATGTTCATTTATAAACCAAAAAAAAAAGAAAAAAATTAAAAAAGAAAAATTTAAAAAAAAAATCAATTCGGTCCATCAGTCCATCCTTCAGTCCATCCTTCAATCCATCCATCACTCCATCCATCCATCACTCCATCCATCCTTCACTCCATCCTTCCCTCCCCCCCCCCCCCTTCTCTCCCTCCTTCTCTCTCCCCTTCTCTCTCTCTCCCCCCCCCCCCCCCCCCTCTCCTCTCTCTCCCCTTCTGTCTATACTGTACTTGTGTCTATACTGTACTTGTATGTGCACACTGTACTTGTGTGTGCATACAGTGTGCACACTGTACTTGTCAGTGTAGAGTGTACTAGGAGTGTACCGTACTTGGAGTGTACCGTACTTGGAGTGTACCGTACTTGGAGTGTACCGTACTTGGAGTGTACCATACTTGGAGTGTACCGTACTTGGAGTGTACGCTACCATACTTGGAGGTACTTGAAGGGTACTTGAAGGGTACTTGGTGGGCACTTGAAGGGTACTTGGTGGGTACTTGAATGGTACTTGAATGGTACTTGAAGGGCACTTAAAGGGTACTTGGTGGGTACTTGAATGGTACTTGAATGGTACTTGGTGGGCACTTGAAGGGCACTTAAAGGGTACTTGAATGGTACTTGAATGGTACTTGAATGGTACTTGGTGGGTACTTGAATGGTACTTGAAGGGTACTTGAATGGGTACTTGAAGGGTACACGGTGGGTACTTGAAGTACACACACTGTACTTGTGTGCACACAATGTACTTGTGTGCACACAATGTCCATCCTTCAATCCACCCTTCACTCCATCCTTCATTCCACCCTTGGTCTGATATATTCATATTTTTAATTATAATTATACTTATAATTATTATTATGTAATCGACCTATATTTATACTTATAATAAAAAATATACTTAATTTTTACTTATAATTACAATTCTATATAATTCGAATAATTAAAAACCTGCGTTTACACAAGCTTATGCTTGTAATTCTTGTTTAAATTCCATTTACAGGCCAACTCATTAAATTACAATTTTCTGAATATATAATAGTACTGTAATTCCGTATGGTTTAAAAACATAAATTTCACACCTAAAATCATTGTATTAGAACTGTTCACCCACAAGTTCAAGTCCCATAAACTCCTCCAAAACCATCGGCCCATAGAACTATTTAATGAAACTAGTTTTTAAGAACGCATGTGGGAAATGTCTGTTGTCATTGACAATAGACATTAATTATGTAATCTGTAAGCACACCAGGTGAGGCTGAAAACCTCAAATATCATTATGAGCTATCCTCCCTGAACATGGATTTTAATTTTTTTTTATTTGAGTCAAATTTCAAAACATTGCTATTCTCAGGAAGCTCAAAGTACAAAAGTCTAATAGTAACATGATTTAAGATTAAGCACAAGTTCTTAAATAACATTTCACATAGATAGAACTGTTTCAAAATTTAAAGGTCCATGTTATATAAAGTTAAACTGAAAAGAGCGGTTGGTAAAGCTAAACTGAAAACAATATTACATTTCATTCATCACCTTAACGCAACGAAGTAAATTAAATCTCTTCAAGGCTTAAAAGGTATAGGTTATATCTCAATTGCGCGTACTTAGTGCTGTGCCTTTGCGAATTCTTAGTAGAAGGTGTGACTGATGCTGCCATAGACACTTCTGGGACTGACTGGGAAGGAACTGTGGAACTTATTTCACTACCTGTAACGAAACAGACATTTTATCTCAAAGTCAAATGAAAGGATTTTTCTATTTTCAGAAGAGTATATTATATTGTATTTCCATTAGATTCTTACATGAAACAGACACACACACATCATCGAATGGCTTGGTAAACAGCAGTAGCACAAAATGGTCTTCTTCTCGGAGAAGTACACATCACATGTTAATTATAATCGTTGAATGTTATGAGGACGAATTTAGTCTAATAACACTAAAAAAAGTTTTATGAGGCCAATTTAATCTCAAAAACAGAAAATAATTTTTTTTATAGAATTTCTATAAAAAACCTACCAACTTCACTTGCCAATGGGCAATTGGCAGCCAAGATTTACTTGCCCCACGTCCTTTTTCACTTGCCTGAATTTATTTGCCGAATTATAAACAAAATCACACTGATCTGTATGTATCTTGTTTCATTGTAAGTAGACATCACAGCAGGGGTTTGAAATCGGGGCTGTAGAGATTTCCACTTGCCCACTCGGGCAAGTAATATTTAATTTTACTTGCCCAGAGCCATTTTTTACATGCCCCGGGCAACTAAACATAGGTTTTTTCGAGCCCTGCATAAAAAATGTAATAAAGGAAGGGAAGAAAGTGGTGAACACAACTCACCGGCTTCTACTGACGGGTTACAGTAGCGGTTGGTAGAACAGAATAGGACTGCAAAGCCAAGCTCGCAGTCAGGGATTGGTCTCCGCCCGTTCCTGATAGGGAAAGAAGAGAATTCGTTACGTCCATAATATAAGGAAACCGGTGAAAGCCTGAATTGATAATCTTTTTTATTTACAATTATTTCCCATTACATTGTGCTATGATTTCCATAGTTACATTGCATAAATAACCATGTTTTCGTGATTAATAAAAAAAAATGAAAATAGCAGTTGGGGTTATAGTAGTTTTTTAAAATTTCAATTGGAAAAAAATACAAAGTCATGGAAAATGGTTAATGCCCTCTGTTACAAGTTCTTCCAGGCACACCAGAAATATATTAAAAGTAAAAAAATAGGGGGCCTTTCTCTCACTTTTTCAAAACTGAAAAAACATGTTTGATCCAGTCGTGTGCGTTCTGTGAGAGCTGATGTGTGACGTCACTAAGGTCGCACTGCATGACGCAGGTCGAATCTTGGAGAAGGATGTCATCCTCATTGTCGTCTGTACCCTCTTCCATTAACATGGGCGTTCCACCAGCCAATTCAACTGCAATGTTCAGCTTCTTAAACTAGGGAAGAGAAGAGTGCATAAACAATTAATTGACAAACATATGGGTGAAATCGCCAGAAAATTTAATGCACAAATCCCCTTCACCAATCGTCTCAACTGAGCCAAATTTTAGACAGAAATGACGTTTAAAATACAGTTCAACATAACCAAACAGATAGGCAATATCAAATATACTCAGAGGTATCTATTATTAATCATTTTACAGACTTATTAAGCAGAATTTACTAAATGTGTACAGCTGACAATTGTACAATACTAAAAATCTGACCGATATACATCAGTAGGTAGCGGCAGTACAAGTCTACCTTAGCACATGTAGGTGTATAACTAAGATGGAATACACAAATGGAAACTAAAATAAAGAGCGACATAAACAGGGTTTATTACATATATGTACATTCCACTCAAAGATCCCTAATTTTTGGAATAAGCTAGACAGTAGACACCAAAAAACCCTAAGGAATTCACTGTATTTAGATGTTACAGCTACTCTATAAAATTATTACATTTTTACCATAAAGTATTTTGATATTAGGTACAAAAAGTCCTAGCAATATAATATTGTGACCTCCATCTTGTATAAACAAACTTTAATGTAATCCAAAATAATGAGGACCACCACTTTAGTGGTGGATTAGACCTTCACTAATTTAAATGTAACACTGTCCGGTAGGGCCTGAAAACCTCCCAAACAGCTGAGAGTTGGACCCACCGATGGTTCTCTGTGACAAAATAAAAGCCTAACAAACAAACTTGAGAGAGCTTGGCCCGACAGAACTAACCCCGAAAAGGGGAGTTGGTATACCAAGTATGAATAAAATCTTTACAAAAAAAAAGAAAAGGAAAGTGGGATGTAATACAAATATTCTTATCATACGTGTACGATATGAATTCCACTTGGGTTTTCTTTTAGTGTTTAGATAGTTTATGACGATTCAAAACCCCAAACAATATTTCAATAATTATCTATGCTAGGGGCATCTAATAAATTGTCGATGGAACTCGGTACTAATACTTGAAGGTATAACAAAATTAAACATTTAAAAAAAATATTTATTGAACTCGGTTGCTGCCATTACTAGCACCTCGTTCCATTCTATCTATATATTGCAGAGAAACGTGCCCCACCAGGAGGATTTTAACAAGCAATTTCTCCGGGAAATCAGAGCTCTAGCTCTAGCTCTGAGGAAACATAATATGGAATAGAGACATCATGTTACTAAACTGTAAAGCAAACAGATTTCTGAGCGATTTGTAAGATATATTTTTTTTTTTTTTTTTCTTCTCTGGTCCTGGTAACCTACGTCTGAAGAACGTAACGTTCTTCAGTTGCAAGGTAGCATTCGAGGGGGAAAGGACTCGACATCGCCACGTCTAATTATGATTTGTAAGATATAAAGAGAAAGTCAAGTCAATCGTGAATATAATATACCTGTTTAGGGTTCAAGAAAATAAATATTTTTCCTTGAAAGAGAGTTTTCCTCCGCTCATCTCGTTGGAAGGACACTTCATTGGGATTTAACTGGGATTCTGCCAGTGGTGGTATATAACTGAAAGAAACGTGATTTATAATTAATACATAAAGTGAATATTATTCTTCATGAATTTTTTTTGCTCTGATTCACCAGGTATTTATATAATACAGTAATATATAAAAAGAAATACCAGCCAAATCTGAAATGTCTAACTTTTCGGTAACGGTTATCTCGGAAATGTGACAACTTATGAACTGTGTGAATATGACCGTTCACTCTATATTACATTGCCCATAATACAACCTACTCAATGGTCAAGATTTTTAAGAAATAAAACAAAACAAAACGAAATTTAAATTTGAAATAAAAGATTATAATTATGACTCACCAGGTGCACTCGCCCTTGCACCCACCATTACGTTGTCTAAAGGGTGGTCTCCACTGGCTGCGGTAAGCTCTGCGGTAAGCCTTGCGATGGTTTGTGCTGGTTCTGTAGGTGGTGAGGAATGACGAGGTCCTTGCCTACATGGTCAGTGAATCATGTACTCAGGAACCCGCCACTTCTCACCAACACAGCGCCATCGCAAGGCTTACCGCAAAGCTTACCGCAGCCAGTGGAGACCAGCCTTAAACAATACTAACTCATGCATCCCACTACTAGTCATAACACGAGCCAATATTCATAGTACTAAGGCAAACGGTGGGAAGACCGCCCTAGTGGCGACACCGGGATGTACTGTAATTTGCCAATAAAAACGAATAAAAAAACATGGATCTAAACTTACAGATCTGGGCTGGGCAGTTCTTCTTTCGTATCAATACATTTGGCAAGTTCCTCCAGGTATTCCACAGTAACGATTGGCTTCAGTGATACGAGCGCACATATTACCTAGACAGATGGCATAACGAGAACGAATATTTCCATGAACTGATACCGAAGACAGAAAATGTTTTATTTTTATTATTCAATATTCTAATAACACTAGGAAGTGGCTTCCTCTGTTTAGGTTATCAGTAGACAGACAATACACTTGGTGGTGGTGATATATGATGGAGAGGGACAGAAGATGAGTGATAAGGATTGGAGGAGGATTTGATCGGCCTGAATGAAATAATAATCAAAATGATTGAAATGACTTTCTTTTGATCGAGCTGGGGTAAGATTCCAGGCACTGTTAATCATTTGTCACTGTTAATCATTTTTTTTTTTTTTTTTTGAACTGATTTTTATTCAGGTTCCAGCGAGGCATATGCCAGGGGAAATATAGAAATATAAATATGGCTCGGGCATGCCCGGTATTCCGCCATACCCTGATTTGTTGAACGAATACAATACAGAACTCAGTATTTATCATTCTTCACTCTAATTTAGCAGAATTTGAGAGATGTGTAGAACTGTAGATTGTGCATTTTCTGAAAATCTGACCCACATATGTAAGTCCGGAAAAAGGTGGACAGCATGTCAATATGTGATTGCCTTATTGAAGCAACATAATATAATTTCGTAGTCGAGAATTAGCTAGAATAAATAGAGTGGTTTTATATTATAACAGAAAATTGCACAGAAGCAGAGTTACAAACCTTGACAGTGACACTGAGAGATGTCATGATAAGGAGTTGACATTCTTTTCGCCAATCGCTGACCATGTGCGCGCCTAGACGAGATATGGTAAGTTTGGTCTGCTTCTTGGCGGCGGCGTCCAGACATGACGTAGTCACGACGTACGGCTCGTAAATGGCCCTACGTAATTTAAGCAAAATGGAGTCTTACTAAGGGGTGGATCAGTCATTGCCATGATAGGGCATTCGTAAACCTATACCCGTAACATTACATTATGCGCAACCTTATGTATCACCCCCCACTCCCACCGATAAATATTTGACATTTGAAATGTACGGTAACTGTATCAGAGTGTATACGGTACATGCCTTTATCCCCTGACTATGATATTCACACTCAGATCACAGGAATTGTGTTGGTAGTGTATACATGTATAATTATTAATATACACATTTTGGGTTGAGACACACATATCGTCACTAAATATAGCATCTTTCGGGGTTTTTTTTAAATAAAAAATATTAATATATAAATATATGGCAGAAAGGTAGAAAATGTTTATCAACACAGGAGTTACTCTTGACGGCACGTTTTACCCAATCAAGTAATCCAGACTATGTTGAGCAGTTTAAAAATAGACTGAGCTCCCCACCTGTAATCACTGCTCATTGTGCCAAACTTGACCACATCTAAACTTTTGATGATACACTCTCCCGATATCTTCTCTTCCTGGACAAATGTTCCAAACTTGGAAGAAGAATCGGTGATCTTCAGCACTGGTGGCTTATGGGGATGTGCCTGAAATCAAGGAAATGTATTTAAATTTTCACCGAGATGTCCATTTTACTTGGGCTGTAAGCAACTTAAAAATGTAGCTCCCCCCGCCCCCGCACCCCCCCCCCCCCTACCCCCAACAAAGAATTTGCGTGAGTTCGCAATCAATCAACAACAACTGAGTTCTGTGATTTAAACTATCATTCACCATCCACTAAAAGCACGTTCTGACCGATCTCTTCTACCGATAAAACGTCTGGAAGGGTGTGGTAGGAAACCACTGAGATGGCAGTACAGACACCCGGCTTATAATAAGTTATATTAACGTTAGGACGTGCTGAACCCCCGGCTTATAAACGGGGTGGGCTAATACACGGGGCCCGGCTTATAAACGGGGAAATACGGTATATGGAAATAAAACTGATACCGTACTGATACTATATGGACTATCATGAATATGAGTTAAAATGCCACTGCAATGAATGCAACTAGAAATGTTTTATTTTATGTTTTTTTTGTTCAACTTGTTTTTATTACAGACATCTTCTCATTTTACAATGATTTCCGTAGGAGCCCTGTAATCTACATGTAATATTTACTGTTTGAATAGTATCTGTTTATCTACTGTTTTTTTGTAATATATCTAAATGCTTTACTTCGTTTGACTTAGATGTACAGCTGTAACTGAGAACAGTGTGTAAATACATAATGTCTAGCTGAATAAAAAATATCTAAATACAAAATATATAGTCAAACTTACTATGTTGGTTTCAGGATGCTGAACTTCTAGAGTAGCGTGGAGACGACTAATGGACTTGTCATTGGTTACATTAAAATCACAGCTATGTCGTCCAAGCTTGTATGGGCGTCCGGCAAGGAGACGAAACCTCTGACTTCCTCCACCTGAGAAAAACAGGAAAACCTTCAGAACCGCATGGGTTTCAATTCAATTCAAAGATTTTTTTATTTTAGACTATGTTGATAAAAGTTACAACCTGGGAATTATTAGTCAGTGGCTGAGAGGCGCGAAACGATTGAAAGTGGGGGTTTATTTTGAGTTTTTGAACTTGTCCTTAATTAAATTGTTTAATAAATCCTGGTTCAATGTTGCTTCCCCATTTATTGAGTTGAAGATAGAGGGCAGCTATATCACTGATTCAATCATTTTAATATTTAAATTAAGATACGGTAGCTATAGATATTCTCCCACTGTACTATAGGCCTAAGTACTACCGTACCGTACCTATCACAATATTAATATCAAATTATTCAGATAAAAACTCAAACACGTTTAGTCTAATCATCATTCATGGATCGATGCATCTGGGAGGCAAATATAAGAGGGTCTATATAATGTCACAAGACACTTGACTTATACCAAGGTTCCCACAGAACATGTGGATTCTAATTCCATGACTTTTCCATGACTTTCCATGACCATAAATGAAAAATTCAATGACCCTCAATAATCAGAGTGAAGCTGTCTGATCCACCCATTTCTGGTAGGAGGTAGGAGAGGGGAATGAGATAAGGCACAAATACAGAGCTGCCAACCTGTGGAGATCCCAAATCCTAGTCTGTCACATGAAGCTGAGTGTGCCAAAATTATGAAGCCTCTAGGGGGGTCTGGGGGCTTGCTCCCCCAGGATTTTTTTTTAAAATTAGGAGTCAAATGGTGCATTCTGGGAGTAATTTTAACTCATAATTGACTTTTTGAAATGTGAGGATTTAAGTCACACATTATATAAAGTTCAATATTCATTTTAATTTTTGGCAAGTGAGGGGTACCTGAACCTGAATTTCCAGGTATATATATGTATAGGGCCTGAATATGCACACAGGTGCAATAGTAAATAGAGCTATCAGATTAATATTTTTAGATCAAAATTCATCAACAATTGAGATGAATAGCAGTTCAGTCTGTAGTATAAAGCAGATTTTGCCCAGCATTCTGCCTGGTGACATATCTAGTTATAAGCTTAACCACAAGGCTGTCCTGCCTCCTCCTCCTTGTGGGGCTCTCTACTCCAGCCAGGGTGGATATGGAGAGCTTCATAGGCAATGTTATAGGAGATTGAGAGCAGAGCAATGCACGCTCATAAACTATTATTACTGTTATTTCTAAGGATTTTGTACTATTTGGAAAAAATAATCTGCATTCAAACAGTCAAATTCAAATAGAAATTGCTAAAAACATTATTGTTGCCTTCCCAACCCATCCATAAGGAGCTTCACTGAAGGCAAAGCCCCATCCAGAAGGAGTGACGAGGAATTAATGGGAAACACCTGGTCCCTAAAAGTCAGGGGGTCATTAGGTGTTTGTCTCATAGACTGACTTCAGGGAAGGGGGCAGGGTGAACATTTTGGGGGTAAAATTGGCAAAAGAAAATCTAAATTTACATTTTTTTTGTGAAAATTTTTCATTGATTCAGTTTCTTATCCTGAATTAAATGTATGGTTGTAAAAAATGATGAATTTTGAAAATGACTGCTTTAGGATAGTTTCCATAGCGACCCACCGTTGATTATTTCATCATTTGAATGTAAATACTTAATAATTTGGTAATGCTGGGAAAAACAATATTTTCAAATGTCTTTGCACAATATTCAAATGTATGCAGACATGGCGAAACCTGCCGGACAACAGTCCTTGACCGTTGAAAGACATGTGGGACCGATGAAATCTATCTCCGGTCCAACTGTCTGGTGAAAAATTTGTAGGAAACGATGGATAAACATTTGAAGGACAGGTGAAAACTGTGAAGGTCCAGTGAAAGATCTCTTTCACCGGTCCAACTGTCCGGTGAAAGTTCTAAAGTTTCAGCCATGTCTGTGTATGTAGGCAAAAATCAAATTAAATAGAAATATGTCTAATGGTTCATTTACCATATGATGAAAATGTGATTAAAATAGGGGTTCTATATTTTTAAGACCCTGAGTGATATAATAATTAAGGAGTATATAACAACAGGTATAACAGGGAACTATATTTAAATGGTTGATTCACAAAGTAGGAGACGGGGGTTGCCATTCTAAATTTCACAAAATTTCCACAAAATCGTAGTTTGTGTCATACAGATTGTAGCATCGTATTCTGATGCTGAAATCGTCAAAGTTGGCAGCACTGCAAATGAGGTGCTAGGCAAAAATCTGGAGACACAAATTCAAGGCCAAAACAGCCTTCCAAGGAGAAATGGTGAATAAGTCAAAATGGTGGAAGAGTGGCCACTTTGGACAAATGTCATGCTGAACAAAATATAGAATTTGTTGGTGGTATTATGGAGAATTTAAATTTTAACATTCAGAATTTCATTTTCCATGACTTTCCATGACCTGCCCAGAATTCCATGACTTTCCAGGCCTGGAAATCCAAATCACTAATTCCATGACTTTCCATGACCGTGGGAACCTTGTTATACAGGGCCTCCACACTTTTGGACTGAAGAAATTCCAGGCTTTTCAAGGCCTTTCCTGACATGTCCATCATTGTGATTTTCATATTTTATATCAATCACGGTTTTTCAACTTTTACTTTTGAGTCCCTCTCTTGCCAACTGAGGGACTCAAAAAGTAAAAGTTGAAAAACCGTGTTGGAGGTGTGAGAGGGGCGAATCAGCGAATCAGGGGAAAGTTCAAAGTAGAGTAAGAAACAGAATCTTTCAAAATTTCAAGGCCATTTAATAGATTCCAACAGGATTCAATGCCCATAATGATTTTCCAAGCCCTTCCAAGTTCGACCAAAATGCCCATTTTCCAGGCCTTGAATTGATTTTTTTTTTCAAAATTCAATACTTTTCCAGGCCGGCCGCGGCTCAGGCCCCGCGGAAACCCTCTTATTCATAATTATAGTGTTAATCAGGCCCTAGGCCTAGCTGTCTGCGAATGAAATAAATATCATCACAGTGACAACTAGTTAGAATTTCTATCCCTCTTATTCCTGTTCGCGGAGATAGGCACCCTGGTTAAGTGACAACAAGTAAAGGCCTTCAGAAATGAAAAATCTCACCAAAAAGGAGGTAATACATACTTTGAGTAGCGGCAGCGTCGGTTTCAATGGGTATAAGGCTCCACATATTGGCTTCTGGGAGACGTGCGACTAGGAAAAATTAAACCTCTTTCCGACAAGGAGAGCCAGACGTTTCAACTTTCAGCCTCGGCCTCAAGCCGCCTCACGTCTGCTGGTCGGAGACTCGGTCCTGAAAACTGGCGGTAGGAGGGTTTCCCTGAAAATGTCAGAAACGAGGATGACAAGCGAGTAAATTTACATATGACAGCAAACACCAAATTAAACGTTTAACTATGCTCCTTTCAATAACAAACTAAACTCACCACAAACAATCTATATGCACATTTTCCAGCTGTGTATATTTGGAAATAGCTTAGTTTTGCCCCCAAACGTGGGGATTCCCTCCCAGCCTCGCTTTCGTTACAGCGGAAGTGGAAGTTACGGGCGCGATTCGTGCTGGAAACACACAGATTTTACCACAACCTGAATAACATTTGATTCAGAGACTCACCGAAGATATGGTAAGTAAAACAGTAGAAAGAGATTAAATTCTAAGTGGGCTAGTTTTGAGGGAAATATAAATGTAGTACTTGGGGAATAATTATCGACGAGGTCACCTTACAAGGCCGATGACTATCCGCGTCCATTTATTCGCCATCTTGCATGTAAGGGATTCCCCGCTAACAAGGAGGAACATAGCAGACAAGAAGCCCGCTTGAAGCTTTAATATCTGATGTAATGTCTGTAAATGTGTTCTTTCAGCACATTACAATCCCATGATTGTTGAGTTCATGTGGATAGTAGCACTTCCCAGACCAAGGGCCAGCAGTTTTAATTTTGTGTCATTCTCCCCGCTCCCTACCCGCTAAAGCGTAGTCTCATACGGTACCGTACTCATAGAATATGCAGTCTCACTTAACATTGATGCCATGCATAGGCATGTGTGTGTATTCATTTCAAGAAAGGATTAACCGGCATGCATCGATTGGATTTTTAGATTTATTTTACGTATGTCCCTGCCTGTATGGGAAGCCGTTTGGACATTTAACTTAAAGATGTATTGATAGGTAATTCAATATTTAGCCTATCAATATATTATAAATATGGAATAAATGTCCTTTTATTAGGCCTAAAATTGTCCTTTTTTGATATCAGTAAAACTAAATCCTTAGGTTTAGGCCTAGAGTATCGAGATTCCGGGACTGAATGGCCGAAAACCTCCCAGTACAATTTCATGACCCCCTCCCCGCTACATCATTGTAGTTCTGAGTCTGTGTAGGAATACAAATTAGTACCGGTACGGTAGCCTACACTACAGTACACTCGCGGAAGCTATCTTAATCTATTTAACCAAGTTTTTTTTACCAACGTGACTTGTTTCTGTCGGAATCTAAATATTAAGTTGCCACCATTATTTTTTCTCAGAACATCAATTAAATTGGCGCTAATATTAAAAACTGACTGAGCGACTTGAATTATAATAATTACCTTCTCACTAAAATGAATTCATGGACCCACGTACCGTACTTTGCAATGTGCTAATTTGACTTATGCTCCAATCTCTTGCTTTCCCATTTTCAGTCAAGTCCCAAAGCACAAAATGCATCTTCTCCTCGCACAAGACACAGTCGATCAGCTGATTCGGCCTCGGGCTCAACAGATGATCCAGGAATTGAGGGTGAAGGTGATGGCACCGCTAAAAGAAAACGTGGGAGACCTACTAAAGCAGCACCGGTTTCAATCGATAACATACAGCCTGAAAAAGTCACACCAACGGTTATTATCTATGATGAAAGAACCGGGGATTGTTACCATGCTGCGCAAGGAAAACAGTCTAAAAAATTAATCATACAGCAAGAGACAGGGAAAGGTGGCCAGGGGTCTCCCTTCTTAAAGCAAAAAAACACATCAGTGAGGATTTCTCGGCGACTGGCCAAAAAAGTGAGTTATGTTTTTTTTAGATATTTGTTGGTATGTTTAGGATTAAATGTGGGTGGAGTCACTTGAAAATGTCCAGTCGTCAACTCTATGCATTTAATAAGTAAAGTTTAGTTAGACATTGAAAAATAATAAATACGGTACTAGGTTTAACTGAATATATTTCGTATTGTATTGATTTAGAAAATCTGTTCGGTTATAACTTATGTTGAATTGTATTTTAAATTAGGTCTATTTGAGAGGATTAGTAAAGGCGAATTGTACATTTTCTGACATCTTCACCTTTATGTGTATTGGATCTTGGTATATCTATTTCTCTACCTGTTATTTACTCAATGTCCAACGTGGATCACCACTGGATTCAGCATATATATGCCAGGACTCGGTCGACAACTAGAGTAACTAGGCCTACCAGTGTATATCTCATCACATTGCATTGACATTTATTACTTTATTCTATATGTGATTGTCTTGGGTCTTTACTCTATTTTAAAATGGTTGTGGGAAATTTGTCTTAGTTATTTTCTATTTGAATTTCATCCTGTATTATGGTACTCATCAGTCGCTATTCAGTTTTTGTTATTTTGTCTAAAATTGCAGCGTGAATCTGGTTACGTTGCCCCATGGAAATCGTTGATGAGTGGGGTGAGAGAAGAGTCAGGGGAATCCGACAATGAAGAGGAGATTTCGTCGCCACAGAAAGCCACCGTAAAAGCCTCTAACTTCATCCTCACCCCAAAACCGAGCCCGACTGGCAGGAAGAGAGGTAGACCCCGTAAGAATAAAGTAACTGTGAATCAGAATGAAGATGGAGAAGAAGAACAAGGTGTGAACGACAACTCTCTGTCAGAAGTTCCACAGGAAATAAAAGCTCTGCAGACCGCGATCGATGAGCAAGAAGTTAAGCTGAAGCAAGAAGTCGACGAAGAAGAACAAAACGTAATACATAGTGTCTATAGTAATGCATTGTAGTTAAAGTTCTTGGTTTTATTAGCGCGTCCAGCTTCAATGTTCTTTGTATGCGAATCTGATTATTTCATAGAATATTGGTATGCTCTTTATGGGTCAGATTGTCAGGCAATGTACAGGTCTACACATTTAGTAAATTCTACTAAATTCGGCTCAAAAACAAAACAAATGTTGGGTGTAACTGAATATATTTCGTATTGCATCGAACAAAAGAATCTGTTGAATGTTGAATTGTATTTCGAACCTCACTTTTGTCTTAGATTTGAGTTATTTGGAGGATGGGTGAAGTCGAATTGTACACTGTCTGAAATAATCCTAATAGTAATTTTGTGAAATGAGTACATTCTGATTCACGCGACATAAGAATACATACATATATTTTAAATTTAAAAGGTGCTTCCCACCTTAATGATGTCTTACACTCACATTTTCAGATATGTGAGCATGCTGCTGTCAAAATCAATAAACAAATTCCTGGTAGACCTGACCAAGTACAAGAAATAATGGAGACCATCGCGACTGCATCCAAAATTACTGGATTTGAAGTAACAGACAGTGGGATATATGTTTACGGTAGTTTAGAGACTCTTATCAAAGCAAAAGAACTCATAACAGAGGTAAGTTGGACTTATGTATAGGCCTAGTGATATATTGTCAGGTTTTCTCCTAATGGTATGTGAATTATAGTTGTATTGGTACAGATATTTTTTTTTTATCAAACTTGTAATCATCTCATCCCCCTTCCCCTGTTATTATACTCTTACCTCAATAAGTCATTAGCTAGGAACAGAAGAGGAACAGTACTACTACTGTTACTATCCTGGATAAATATAATTTTAAAGGATATTAATGAAATGCTACGTTTTTAAAGCTATACGTCAAAGATACTGTGGCACTGTCATTGACTAATTAACTTCTCTTCTCGACTTTAACCTTCCTTTCTTAGCCTTTTTGTAGATCAAGAACAATATATTTTAAGGGAGTTTAAACCCACTGACATGACCTCCCTTTGGCTTATACAAGTATTACTGTAACCTCAACAATAAATAGTAAAGCGAGGTACAAAGAATAACAACAAATAGAAAAGCATTATTAATTTGAACCTGACATCGCATTACAGGCTTGCCAAGACCCTTACGGGAAAAACCTACTACGTCCAGTGCAAGAAAGTGAGAAAGAGCAAGTGACCGAGCCATCTGAGGTGACAGCCAATGATGAGACAGTTGAAGGGACACGTGATTCTGACGCCCCGCCCGAGCTCGCTCCTGCTGTCGAGGCAGAAGCGAGTCCTACGATAATGGAGATAAATGAGATAGATCTATATCACAAAGAATCCACTAAAGATCCAAATCCTGAAGAATCCACTCTAGATCCAAATCCTGAAGAATCCACTATAGATCCAAATCCTGAAGGATCCTCTAAAGACACAAATCATAAAGAAACCTCTAAAGAACCTGACCCTGGGGAAACTACTAAAGATCCAAACTCTGAAGAAACGACTGAATATACAGAAGATGCACTTAATACCCAGGAGGGAGAAGAGGAACCTGCTGCTGATGCCGCAGACGATGGTATGATATATTTTAGAAAGTTTAAATAGAAAAGAAACGCCAGACGTATGTTATTTTTTGATAATTTGTGTTAATGAATTCCAGTGTGTGTATCCTCATTTATTTCAGATGCTCTGTTATAGAAGTGATCACAATAAAACTGCCTATCGCGCTCCTTCCTATATTGTGAAATAATATATCTAGTAATAAGGGTTTGAATGACACAACATGGCGGTGTTCGTTTTTATTTCCCTACTTCAGCTGGATGTTATATATCATAGCTGGTGTTAATGATTCAACATGTTTCGGCTAAGTGGTTTCCTTCGGCAGGAACGGCAGAAAACAACACAACAATATATACTTTCACAATTTCCGAAGATCAAACCCATTGGAGTAATTACACTTCTGTTTCAGAGGGCGATGTGGAAGGGACAGTGATGATAAACCCTACCACAGGAAGGCGCTATACCCGCCTCTGTGCTGTCTATAAAAACCCTGAAAGAGCTAATGTTGTCTGCAACCTGTGCAACTTTGTGACCACTGCTCGTGGCTTGATGAAGCATAAAGTACGACACCACCCAGATACATTGTTTGAATGTGAGATCTGCCTGCAGAAATTCGGGGTCAGGTGAGCATTTCTCAAACGATTGTTCCAATATGTGTGTAAATAAATTGCATTATGATCAAAGGACAAAAAGTCATCAATTATTTTTGGAATTTACAAAAAAAAATCAACTTTGATATTCACAACCATGTATTAAGTGATCATTAAAAGATACTTTTTTAATCTGGCGTTTTCCTATGTCAATTAATAATGCGTATTTAAATGTTGGGTGTACATTTTATCATTCTTTTTCTATATAGATACGATATGAGGAGACACCGCCTCTCTCACTTCGAAGCATCTGGTACAATCAAGGCTTCTTTCGAGCCTTTCTTCAGGAAACAGTATCCCGACGTAACGGGGCCTGTCACACTAGCTCTGTTAGAACCAGACTTCGTCCCCCCGGAACAGTCAGGCTCCGAGGAAGCTGCGTTGGAATCCTTGAAGGTCGAGGAGGATAAGAACGAGAACCAAGAAGCTGAAGGGGTAAACTCAGAAGGCGGTAACGACGATGAGGATTGCACAGAGAAGGGCACGGAGGGTGGAGAGAATGATGCACCAAAAACTGACTCTGAGAAAAGTGAACCAAAGCCAATTATGAAAACACCAAAGATGAAGATAAAAAATACAGAAGAATATAGAATGTTAAAGAAGATGCTTCACGAGGGCCTAGATGATAAAATAAAATGTAAGTAATGTTACAAGGTTCCCACGCGTCATTAAAGGTTTTTAAAGAGTCGCAGAGATTTTAAAAGTTAAAAATTGTAGTGACAAAAAAAAAAAAAAAAAAAAATTGTAGTGACCTGTTAATTTCCCCATGGCCTTCATAAACATAATTTTTTGCTCCAAATATTTATTCAGTTCAAATGCGCCAGAAGGCATAATTGTTTTTAAACAGAAATTATTTCGAAGAAATTGCACAATACAGTATTATGTTTCATATCACACAACCAGTGTTTCAGACGGTGACGAGACATGGTGTGTATGTGATATCATAAGTTTGCCTTCAGTGGGTCTAACGTGCGATGAAACCATGATTTAAACTGTTCTCTACAGTTTTGATTTTTTAGGCGTTTTATCCTCTAATCTTGAGTGTTATGTTCTTTTTGTAGTAACGGATGACCAGCTGAAAACTCTTTCTATGGCCCACATGTGTCAGTACTGTGATTTCACCGGCTTCAGGGCATTGGTGGAAAGGGTAAGGAAAATTCTCTTGTAAACTATTACAGTCAAACCTATTGGACAACGAGACATTATTTAGTCTGCCAGCGACAACTGTGCTACGATATTGCAGAAAAGTCCCATAAATGTAATACATAGCAAACTTTAAAGTCCTGGTCATAATGTATAGTAAAACTTCTATTCCCTTCCAAGATTATAAATGTACGCACAGCCATACAGGTTGGGATAATTTCCAATGGTTAATGTATAACTGAGTGGTGGTCAACGCACTAGGAGAGGGACGACACATGCTTTCAGCATACAACCACTGGATGGTCTAGAATAACTCACGTCATTATTATACTTTAAAGACCCGAAATTTGGAACTTACTGAATGGTAAGCCAATACTGAATATCCTTATAAAGTATATCAAGCGTGGCAAATTGCACTTCACCCGTCTCGCCAAACAAAAAAAAACAAAAAAAAAATCCTTATAAAGTATGTTATTCTAATTGTTTTCTTTCCATCAGCACAAGTTCACGAACCATCCTGACTTTTTATACCACTGTGTAAGCTGCCCGATGCAAATAGGGGACTTTATTGACATGGTAAAACATTACGGCAAACATCATAATGTGACCTCCTCTTATGTGGACAAGCCAAGTAAGTGTTTTGATTAATTTATATAGCCACAATTGCGCTGAGCAATCGTTCTAATAGCTACCATATTATTTTAAACTTTGTCATTAAAACAAGCACCAAACAATCTTTTTTAATCGAGAGCTCGTTCCCAATGTTTTGTTTTCCCATTATGGGTCCCACCCAAATCGATCCTTTATTCGTATGTGCACATCTTGTGCTTTTGAAGATGTAATATTAGATTATAAGAAAATGTACACTCGCCAGCACTACACATATAGTACATTCTGCTAGATCAGGCTGATAATGATATATATACATGTGTACTAGATTTATCTTTAGATTTACTAGAGTACGTTTGGTATTGCGTTGATTGAATAAATGTTGATGTTGAACTAATTTAAACTTAATTTTGTCTCAAATTTGGGTTATTTGAAAATATTAATGAAGGGAAACAGTACATTTTGTGACACTCAGACCCATTTCCATACATTCTTTTTTTCCAATACAGCCCAATACAATATCTAAGTAATATTCTCGATACAACATATCTCCATCAACCTGCTAATGAGTATTACATTATATGATTAAAATTAAATGTTATGCATGGGTGGGAGTCCTTTTCATTGAATCATTAATAATTTCTCTACAATTCATATTCTTCAGCACTTCGTCGTGCACTAGAATGCACGTGTTGTCAGTGCGGCCAAGTAGATAACGAAGTCAACATAAAGAGGCACATTATCCAGGACCATGACTCGCCCTACAACTGCCGCCATTGTCAAAAGAAATTCCCTGACAATAAAGAACTTCAAACACACTTCCGCTTCGCACATAAAGCTCTTTACAAACTACCTGACAATGAAACCATACAGAAGGTGAAAAGGCTAGAAGGTCGCTCTTATAAAGAGAAAGTTAAAAGAGGAAAATCCAAAGAACCAGTAAGTAAACTCTAATAGAAGCAGTCGGGAAATATATGTGTATCACTCCCTCCTAATTAGGAGGGAGTGTGTGTGTGTGTGTAGGGGAGGGGGGGCGCCAGAGGGTCCCGGGTGGTGTAATGGTTATAAGATCGAAATCGAAAGGTCCACGTAGGGTCCCAGATTCGAATCCCATTAGCGACTTGCCAGAGTATCAGTTTACCAAAGGCCGGCCATGGATGTGCATCCCGTTAGCACATTTTTTCTCTTCGGTTGTTAAGATTAAAGATTGCTCCAGTTGGCTCTCAGTTTCAACTTTAAGAAAGAAATAATTAAATCCATGTAAAGAGAATATGAGTATTTTTATTAATAACATGGGACATGAACATATATTTGCAAGATAATTTATATATGAAATTAATGTTATACTATAAAATACACTCCATATAGAATATCTGTAATTGGTAATGTAAGAAAATGTTGATCTAGATGTACTTCATAACTCACTGACCATTCCCTTATATCATATGCCAATAACGTAGTTCCCTGGAACGCCACTGAAATTGAATTGTAAATTTAAATTTCTTAATTTGGCGTGGTCCTTCTAGGTTTTTTCAGTCACTTTAAATTTACTTTGTTAGTTTTAAGACACTATTCAAGCTTTTAAGCTATTACAAACTATTATGAATGTAACTATGATCTCTTTAGACTACTCTGAAACATGACTGTAGATGCATACTGTGTAATTTACATGCACAAAAAGTTCTATACGTAGTTTAGGTAGAGTTAGATATTATGTAACCAAGAGAAGAAAAAACAAGAAAGGCATGGTCTGAGAGACAGGAGACCTCCCGTGAACCGGAGGGTCTCTCTGATGGCAGTGTTTCTGCAATACAAGTATTCAATCAATGGTCTGGAAGACCTCTTTTTGAGATAACTACAACCTTTTTGTCTGAACCATCTTATAAATGACGAATAAAGAATTATCTTATCTTATCTTAGGTACTAAAGTTACCTCGAGACAGCGGACGTCAGACATGTGAGACATGTGGGGCGAGTGTACGCCTCTCCTGGTACCACCAACACTTGAAGACTCACAAGAAGGAAATCCTCCGATGCGACCTCTGTACATTCACCACTGACAAACCTTTCCAGCTTAAAAGTCACAAGCTTACCAAGCATGGGCCTAAACAGTTCATGTGCGATGTTTGCGGCCAAACATTCGCCTTCAAATCAACACACAAGGTCTGAACTGTGAATAGAATACATTTTATTCTCCCTGTCAATATCTTTTTATTGGATCTATGTGTTAAGCTGATAGTCTGCGTTGTAATGTTTATAAACATCGAACCGATATTAACTATCACTATACAGGTAGAATCAGCATGGCTACTTATAGTCTCATTACCATATATATATATATGGTTTTCTCAAAAGTTTCAAACGTTAAAAATGAATAACTCTGAAACAGTTAAAGTTAGAGGAATACACATTATTACGATGATTGCACTGCCTTTATCTGTAAGCCTGGATAGAAAAATACATAATTTCAACTTTTTGAAACATTAATAGTGAATACATAATAACATTTTATTGCCTTTGTCAATATTTTTTTTATTCAAAACAGATATAATTTCGGTGATTTCAAATTCATGATACGTTTCATACGTCGAAACTTAACTGAAAACAATATAAATTATGACAATAAATTTGAAGCTATTTAAGCTTGTTAACATTAACCGCAACGTTACTACCCAGAAATATAGGGAGAATTGCTCCAGAGAAATTTATAAATGAGGCTGTCATTACACTTTAAAGATCCACATCCCACAGTCTATGAGTGACTTCGCAATAATACATAATATTTGTGATTTCGTTGGCCTTTATAATAATTATATACTCTGTTCGTGTATTTAACTTATACCCTTGTATCTATATAAAGTTTATGTTTCTTGCTGGCATGATTAAACTTTAACGGATATGCGTTTTGCTACTGTTTTTTGTGAATTGAAATAAGTTAAATATTTGCTAATTTAAGCACTCTTTAGCAACAATATTAGGTTACTAACTCTTTGGTTTTACCTAGCTTCTTTCTAATCTAGCAACTCCTGTAATAAATCCTTTGCCGAATTGATATATAGCTAGTTGCCATTTCAGGCCCACATGGTGTCAAAACACTCGAGGGATCCACCTAAGTATGAGTGTGAGTATTGCCACAAGATGTTCAATGTGAAACGATTCCTCCAGACTCACGTTAGGCGCATGCACCTTAAGGAGAAGAGGTATTTCTGTGACGTCTGTAACCGGGGCTTTTTTGAAAAGATCCGCATGGAGTCCCACAGGTGATTATCAACTTTCAATTAGCCAATTCAATTATTGATCTACCTTATCCTTTATCTACTGTTTTTATGCTTAGACATGTATTTTATCTTTCTCTCTTAATTCTAAAAAACTTGAGATTGATGAAAAATTGTCATAGAATAACACATTATAATTGTATAGTAACCTATATTTTCGCAAACAAGTGGACACAGAAAATATTGACGGTACAGTACATTTCATCAACTTGGCTCAACAGAACTAACCCCGAAGAGGGGAGTTGGTAACCAAGTGTAAATAAAATCTTAAAAAAAAAATTATTCTCTTGTCTCCTGATAAACTCTCACGTCTTCTGTAATATTTTATTCCACTTTTGCACACTGGCTTTCCATCAGAGCATGGGTCATTAAAAGTCATTAAAAATCATTAAATTCAGATTTACCATTTTAATGATCATTAAAAGTCATTAAATTTTGTATTTTTTCCCTTAAAATCATCAAAAGTCATTACAGTCAGAGATGCATGTTCTCAGATTATTGTCTGAATTCAGATATTTTGGAAATTTAAAAAAGAAATGGAAAATTGATAAATGTCCCCCAAAATACTCCATTTTCACCTGTATGTACCAATTTTTTTTCAATTCCCATTTTGAAAGAATTATCGTTTGTAGCTTTGTATAGAAGTGGCCATCTTTTTCTGAGGAAGAGGTTACCGTATGTATAAAGTCAATATGAAATACATTAAAAATGATTGTAATATCTCTTTACTTTGTCTGTAAGAAGTCATTAAAAAGTTCATTAAAAATCATGTAAATTAGTCATTAAAAGTCATTAAATTCAATGTGCTCTGGGCTGCGGGAACCATGAATATAATACATGTGTATGGATAACCTATTTATTTATCGTAATTTAGTTATTGAGGATCAATATATCTTGTGGGCCTTTGTAAACATGTATTGATTGATCGATGAATATTAATTGTCGATAGACTCGAATTCAGTCGTTAGGGGCCCATTGCATGAGGTATCCTTAAAATATAGGCTGATTATATCACGATTATTGTATCGTATCGTATCGTATTTGATCTTATCCTTATCACTAACAATGTACCGGTAGTAAAAAAAGGATAAGGATCCGATGTGCTCTAGAGCACCCCATATCGATGACAACCCCCCCCCCCCTCTTATTTTTTTTTTAGAGATTTTATTCATTCTTGGGTTGCCGACTCCCCTTTTCGGGGTTAGTTCTGCCGGTCCAAGATGTAATTTTTTACAGACAAGGAAACGCAGTACAGTTTTAGCACACTAAAAAAGAAAAATAGGAGTTATCGAGAGTTGGATAGAGATAATAATACTTTGCTAGTACTGATACCGGCCCATTTCTATTCGCTACTTTTATTTGACTGTTGACAGGGAGGTACATTTACCCCAGCATGCTAAAGAGGCGCTGAAGCAGTACCAGTGTAAATATTGCCTGGTGAAGTTCAGGGACCCGACCCGCCTGGCCCAACATGAGAACACACACACCGGCAACACACCATTCAAGTGTAAACACTGTGATAAGTCTTTCAAGTGGTCCTCGGAAGGTAAGTTTTCATCATCCATCCATTTTGTGGCAATATCTTTTTTTCCCCTTTCTTTTTCAATATCTCTTAATTTCCTAGTCAGTTTTAGCTCCGTCCTTGGGGTATTTTCCCTCCCTTGTTGTTGAAATTTTTTGTTTAGGCCAAAGATATTTCACTCGTAAAAGTTACAGTATAATTTATAGACAAAACACAATTTTCGCTGCGCGAATATTCTCGGGTGTAGATTGTTTTTTTTACCTATAAAGGTGTAGGAAAGATCGTTAATTCTGTCATTTTTTTTTATTAACATTTAGCTGTGAGGCTCGGCAGTGACATAGACTGATACATATAATATACCAAATACTCTATTGTTGCCTTTGCCTTTGTTTCATTGACACATGTACGTGGCTAGGATATATATGGGTCAGATTTTCAGAAAATGTACAATTCACCTTCACCAATTCTCCCAAATAACCCAAATTTTAGACGAAAATACAGTTCAAAATACAGTTCTTCAACCTTACCAAACAGATTGCCAGAATCAAAATTGCAGCCTAATTTTGCAGATTGTACAGTTCAACCTTACCAAACAGATAGCTAGAATCAATGCAATGCCAGCTTTACTCGGATTTATAGTATTGAACAAGCAGCCTAATTTTGCTGATAATTGTACTAAATGTGTATTGCTGCCAATTGTGCATTTTCTGAAAATCTGACCCATATATATACAGTGAAACTTCTCTATTGAGACCACCCTTGGGACTGAACGATTTGTGGTCTCATAGCGAGGTGGTCACTCTCATTAGAGGGGCTAATCTAATAAGAGGAAAGCAATTCGGAACTGAGAAAAACTGATCTTAATAGAGAGATGGTCTTTATGTGAGGTTCCACTGTACATCATTCTCAGTTAACAATAATCAAGATTTCTTAACATTTCACCCCAGAATGATTGCCTATTTTATAGCCTTCACTTTATGGGTCAGGTCGTCACAATATGTACAATCGGCAGCTCTAGACATTAATTAAATTCTGCTAAAATAGGCTGCCAAATGACAACCACTAGGTGTATCTGAGTATATTCCATTCATTAAAAAATCTGTTTCGTGATATTAAACCCCACGTTTGTCTTAAATGTGGCTTATTTTAGCGGATTTATGAAGGCCAATGCACATTTTCGGGCGACTTCACCCTTATACCACTTCACTATGTTTCTTTTCAGTTTCCAAACACATGACGACGCAACACAACGAGGACAGGCGGTTCCAGTGCACCATGTGTCACAAAGCCTTCAAGTTCCGCTACAAGTTGAACTCGCACATGATCATACACACCCAGGAGAGGAAGCACTTCTGTGAGGTGTGTAACAAGGTGTTCACCAGCTTGGCCACACTCAAGAAGCACCGCTGTCGCTTACTGTCTCTAGCAGAGGCTCAGGGCGCCGATGGGGAGAAGCTCTTCGTGCAGATGGCTCAGGCTACCACTCCTGAAGCATTCGCGGTGAGTGGCATTACTACACTTTATTCACTTCTTTGCACTGGAGTCCCCACAAAATCCTTTGTTCAACAAATGCAATATTACAGCGATGCAAGTCTTCAGTATTTGCACTGAAATCAACTTGTTTTTGAAACCTTCTTTTTGATGATTAGTTGTTTTACAAGACTTGAGAACTCCAGATTTTTTTTATTTATTCAGTGAAAGGTTGAAGTAGGAAATTGGAAAAAAACATGGAGAGGAAGTATACTATTTAAAAAATGGTGTTATGTATCGATAATTGCTTCAACGTACATGGATGTATGTTACCACTTACTCCTATTTATACATATTTGCTAGCCCCGTACCGTCGAATAAAGGTTTTGAGGAGATATCCATAAGACTACTTTATTTCTATTTTTTGTTTGGTAAAACTTAATTTGACAGTCGTAGGATCTGTGGTTGAGATGGATAAAAAATGATTACTGTAAACGTATTTATTTTCGCGCAGATAAATTTTCGCGCACTAAGTACTTTGACACCTTTTCGCGCAGATTTAAATTCTCGCAGCAAGGAAGTCTCACACCTTGTTTATGCAATAGTTATACCTTTCGGGCAGGATTTATTTTCGCGCACAAAGGTGGTTGCGCGAAAATAAATACTGCGCGAACATTAATACGTTTACAGTAATCCTAGCAATAAGATGAACACCTACATTGCCTGGCCACGGCCTACACCTCTGCCTTCTCCTTTCACTCTCTGTTCGGCCACTATCAGTGATTATCGATATAATATTATATGTAAACAATAATTCAACTTAAACTCAACCATTATAACAATAAGAATAAACTGCAAAAAAGGCCGCCCTTTATTAGTTGAATTAAAAAAGAATTTTAGAGTTGGGTTGGTTGTTACCAGAGACCTGAATGACCAGGTAAGAGGGTCAGAATAGTGGTTCCGGTGGTGGTCAGTGGAGTGGACAGTTAAAGTAAAACACTGGGTTGGAACAATTGCTGGTCATACAGCTCAAGTATGGTTAATTACTGGTATCTTTCATTATATAAGGCATTTCTGTGCAATGATATTGCCAGAATCAATCAAGTAAATTCTGTCCCGCTCTCCCCAAAGCTAGCTCTGAGTGCTTCCATATTGCTAGATGTATGACACTAAAGGGGGCAGGCTAACTACCGTTCTGCTGGTCAGTCTGTGGTCACGGTCTACTTACTGTTACAGTAAACAGTGTCCACTCTAGGGTATGTATGGAAAGCCATTTATAAACACATGACTGATCCTCCCAAATAAACAAACATACTCCAAGATATACCTGTGAGCTAATATCACATATATAATAATGATAGGACCTTATGATATAATATAGGGGTAGCTCAGCTCTAAAGGTAGTAAAGATCTATCGATATACACCGATTCCGTATTCGACCGGCCACCTAGGAGCAGAAAAACGTACTGCGGTTGTGGGTAGCAAGACGGCCAACGTCCAGTTTCCCACCGTTAGTCTATGTAGACCTTGCCATGGATATCTCTTCCAAACTTATTCATGTATGAAGTGATCATGTTAAAACTTTACAGGAATGAGGAGAAGGGTCAACTTAATTGTTAACTAATCCAAGAATCTCACAAATCCCATTCCAATAAGGCAAAAAAATAATGCTTATTTCAAGACGTATCTGAGGGGTTGGAGTGGCTTGGCTTGGCCTGGTCACTCCCGCATACTTCCATATGAGGTCAAGTCACTAGTACCAGACACCCGCGTCTTCCTATTTAGGCCATTATGTATCACTTGGGGAATGGGGAATGATGCAATCTGAACGGGCATCTGCAATCTTATTTAGTTAGGATACAGAACTCCCTGGTGTTCTGTTTGACAATAAATGTTCAATCCAGAGAACAAAATGCTAGCAGCCTTCTTTACATATAGGCCTTCCACATGTTTGCCCTGATATTAATTCCCTTTCTCATGTTTGGTTAACACAACTATATATCAAATGGTATACCCAAATCCGAGAGGATTATTTCTCTTACCAATGTTTTTGCTGTACCTATGGCTACATAAGAAAATTACAGGATGCTGCCTTTGTCCTATTGCTGGTACTAAAATATATGTGACTTATCACACACATATATTTATACCACCCCTCATCCCCACTACTGACTCCTTCCCTCTTGATAGCTTGCTCCACCACTGTCCCTCCCGCTCCCGCTCACGCTGACCAGTGTGTGTGTGTGTGTGCTTCCAAAAACTAGCACTGAATCTACCAGCCTGGGACTGGTAGATTCAGTACCTAATATATGTACTATGATCAGATCTCTTAATGTAAAATATTTCACATGCATTTAGTACATCCTTTCTCACTTGCAGATATCAAATTTAAACACAGTTAGAAAATAAATTGTGTTTATAGAAGCCGTTTTCTTCCTGTCAACAGAAAGGCAGCTAGAATGGAGGTCCAGTACTAAACAATAACAAAACATCAAAGCATCTAAAACTCCTATTCCATTCATGTTACAAATGCATTTTCAATGGAAAGTTTTAAAATACCTATCTGTGTATGGTTTATTTGAAGAATTATTTTTTCTCATGAGTATTTTACCTAATTGAAACAGTTTTAGTACGGCCTATTCTGGTCTCCAGTGTATATTCAATGGGGAGCAGTGTGACCTAGTTCTATGCTACCCACAACCTCGCATCTCGGTCAGTGAGCTGCCTTCTGCGCATGTTCACGGAATCGATGTATAGGATATGTTAATGAACCCAACTTTTATATTATGAATATAAATAGCTTTCCATAGTAATGCATGCAATGCTGTCAACCTGACTTGTCAACAACAAGTTGGTAGTGATCAGGAATGAGGAGGAGGAAATTTATTCTTTGCACCTTCCTTTATCCTTCCATTGAAAATGTAAACAATGAGATCCATAGGGTCTTTTCATTCCTCATTAGTTCTGGTGTAACATCCATGAGCCTCAAAGTCAGGCATTGTTGAAAAGAAGTGATTTGAGTGCACCAAAATAGTAGCATACAGTAGGGCAGCCTGTATACAATAACACTACCTACAGAGTGAAGGAAGTTAGCTGTGCTTCGCTGACGTCACTCTCACATAGGACTCTGGGAGTATGGTAGCTGCCAGTATTCCGGATAATAGCCAGTTATAACACAAACAATTACTCCCCAGTGATTTATAAATAATTGAATTACATATTACAACTGACAGAACATCATATTATAGTTTTTTCCAACGTCTGAAAACGCATTATACTCAGTCCAGTGTTCCCCTTTAACCAAGCTCCAGCGGAGGCACTGAAGCATGTGTGGTAACATATATACATTTATTCTACACGCATTGCTCTGAACACAACGTATTTATAGTGATTTACGCATAGTGCATAAGTCACTAGTGATTTACGTGGTGATTTCATGGCAACCAATCTGTTTTTTTTTACGAAGATTACCGGTAATTTTCAAATTTATGACTCGATTTGTTTCTATTATCATGATTGAATGCATATGTCGCTTAGAATATTGCACTCGTTGCTACACAACTCGTGCAATATTCACTCTCCTTCAACCAACTCGTTAGTTAACCTGTATATATTGAGTCAAGCCTAGCTATATGAAACAATAATGATAAATCCTAAATATTGATATCTGCAGATGGAGCGGCCAGGGACTGCAGTGATATCCAGTGAGGAGTTGGCCCAATACCAGACAGGTGGCGCGGCAGATGCTAACGTGACTTTCATGTGTGGCATCTGCCACAAGCTCTTCTCTAACGCTCAGGACATCAACGAACATGTCTTCCATGCCCACGAGGAAGCCTGTGAGGAGGACAACAACTCTGCCGCCCTCCCTGGCCCAAACACGGAGAGGCAACTAGTCGAAGCTGGTCAGAATTTGGAGGTTCATGATGCAAGGGGTGGCGGTAGTGAGCAAGCGGAAAGTGTTATAGGAAATGAAGCCAGTGTGATACAGGCCTATGAGGAAGGCCTTCCCCAAGGTGCTGCCATTGGTAATGACGCTTCTGATATGACGGTGCAAGTCATCGATTTTGATGAGGAAGGCAAAAATATCCAAGTCATTCACATAGAAGATGGAGATGCTACCATGGGGCAAATTATCACAGACGAGGATGGGAATCCTATAACTGAACAAGTCATAATCAATGGAGAATTACACCATGTCATCCACAGACAAGTGACTGAAGAAGAATTGACTGAAAATCAAATAGTAGAAGAAACTGTGCAAACTGAGGTCCAACAACCTCTACAGATCCATGTGAAAGAGGCTGACATGATTAGCAGTGCACTCCGTGTTAACAACAAACAAACTCTTGTGAAAGAGAAACAAACAGAAAATCAAGTTTACATCCAAAATCAGGGACCGGCGGTGGTAAAAGCGAATATAGGTGGAGGAGGAGGCGATGGCTACCACATACAAGCTGAGGGACTAGTGGGTGAAAACGGACCAGTTGATAACATACCTGTCACTCAAAACATAGTGGTGGATGGGGGCGGAGACATGGAGAATGGGGATAACATACAAGTGATTCAAATCATTCAGGAATCAGTTGATGGAGAGGACACTGTCCATGAGTTGTTAGAAGAAGAACAAGAAGGAGGAGGAGAGGCAATGGAAGAAGGGGAAACTGTGCTAATTGTACAAGAAGCAGAAGACGGTACTACTCAGCTGGTCCGCTATTCTAATGCTCCTCAGTAACTGTTGACTTGTTTAAATGTTCAATTTATCATATGGGTCAGATTTTCAGAAAATGTACAATTCAACTTCACCAATCCTCTCAGATAACCCACATTTCAGACGAAAATAAAGTTCAAAATACAGTTCAACCCAACCAAACAAGTTGCTAGAATCAATGCAATGCCAAATATACTCGAATTTACCTAGTATTGACCAAATTGCAGCCTAATTTAGCAGAATTTACTAAATGTGCACAGCTGACAATTGTACATTCTCTGAAAATCTGACCCATATATTACTTCTATTGCCGGTGTATTGTTATGAGACTCTGTAGAGAGGGGGAGAAAAAACGTTGCTAGATGATCTTAATGTTATGATGATCTTAAGATGTTTCGTCGGGCGATGATTATTCTCGATTGGGACTGGTTCGTTGTAACCAAAAAATATTAAGTATTTGTGTTTTGGTTCTGTTAATGCTAAGAATTAGTTGATTGTAATCCAGAAAAAAATTCTATAATATAAATAAAGTATTTTCATAATAGAGGTCAACCTATTCCTGGTCGAATCTTTCCAATGTTAGGTGTTATTATATTCATGTGATTCAAATTATGTTATTATTTTCATTCCAATATTTGAATTATTATAACGTTTCCATAGAGCTGGTTCAGACACTCTAGTAGAAACTTTGTTATTCCAGGATTTATTTCTGTATTGAGCTAAAATTGTTGGTATATATGCCTTACAGATTATTTAAATTGTACAACATCCGAGGCATTGTTATTCCTAATATTACCATATCGTCTTCGGTTCTATAATATCTCTCGCATTTGACTTCTCTACGCACTCATGCAATTAGAAGAGTGGTCGCAAATTTACTCTCAATTGATGCATGTTTGGCAGAATATTGAGGACCTTCCTCTAAGAAATCTGACAAAAATGTAGACTTAAATTTGTGTGAAGTATTTCGACTGAGATGTCTTAAAAATGGGATGCTATTTGCGCAGTACATAGAGTCTATAAACATAGCTCAATAAACAAATAAAATTGCTAACAATGTTCAAGATATTTCACGGATTCTCGTAACTGACATTTACCATCTGCTCTGCCAAAAAGGAAAAAGCGGGTTGAAAATTGTAAAGCCTTGTTTAATATAACCTGAAGCAAGCAATTATACTCGCCTTAGTTTCAAGTTTCATAGAGATTGAATTCAAAGTTAAAATCTTAAAATATAATATAATACAGCTGTTGAATTAGAATTATTATCGCCAATAGCAGTGTTTATATTAATGTTTCCCGCTGTTCTGTACCATAGTAGTATATTCTACCATCATTGGTCACCACTGCTTGTGGGGAATAAAAAGCCTTTACCACTCTTCTAAAGATTTGTTTCTTTAAATGATTCGTCTAACGATATGACAGTGTAAACAATAATGACATTCCTAAACAATAATACCGTTAAATATACATATATCTATCACCGAACCTATATATTAGTGTAAGACAAGTTTCTACTTCAATACTCCCGCCACTCTTTTTTTCCAATGTACACCTTCGACTCCCCTAGAAAATATGAACGCGATGACGTCACGGGGCAAGACCAGAATGTTAAGAAGAATAACCTTTGACCTGCAAAAGTTGCACGCTGAGGGGCGGAGTACAAACATTGAAAGCGAACTACACAAACACATAAACCTCCCCCAAAACATAAGCAAACGGTACATAATCTGCATTCATAAGACAAGACAGCGTAGGTAAGGGCAACAATTAATGCAGCATGGCGTTTGCTGATGTCCTAGCGGCAATGGAGAGAATCTCGGCCACGATTCACCGGACGCCAGTGTTGACTTGTGCTACGCTGGATGCCCTGGTGGGGCGGTCCGTCTTCTTCAAGAGTGAGCATCTCCAGAAAACGGGTGCCTTCAAGGCCAGGGGTGCTCTCAATGCGGTCTGTATTTGCGGTATATGATTTGTTTTAATTGATATTTTTTTGTTTTATTTTTAATTTGTGTCTGTGATTTAGGCTAATATATTCAAAGATAACTGTCTGCTTTTCTTGTTTATAGATATATAGATATATGTGTAGGCATACCATTGCTATATACTATTTTAAAGCTGAGTAGTGAGAATATTTGTCTTGGGGGGGGGGGGGGGGGCGTATGGACCAGGGAAGCGTTTGAGGGGGCGTGGCAGGGCGGGAGATTGACTTTATATATCTAATGGGTAATGGGTAATAATTTTAATAGAACAGATCTTTAGAATCAATGCACTACCAGCCTAATTTAGCAGAATTAACTAAATCAGTAAATGTAAATGTGTAGAGCTGCCAATTGTACAATTCTAGACGACCTCACTGCTAGGCCTATGTATTAATTTTCATGGCTTAGTAATTTAGTGCAGCTTAATTATTTTTATTCATGTTTCAGGTGTTGAAATTGAAGGAAAAGAATCCCAAGGCACCTGGAGTTGTAAGTAAAATTAAAACATTGCCAGTGCTTGCGTTATACCTGTAGGTCTATATATAGCCTATATTATCTAACATGCTTAACCTTTTCCATTGTAAATCATCAGCCCTCCATTGTGGAGATAGGCTGGCCATCCCTATAACGTACTGTGTTATGAATAGGTTATACCCATCATTATTTGATTGCTTTTATAGTATACTTCTATGTATGTGTATATCGGGTATCTCCCCCCCCCCCCCACACGTTATGTGACTGGCCTGCAGTTGACAACGGATTGTGATGTTTTTGCCCCAAATATATTTAGATATTATATATACGGAAAGACTTAGATGTCATGCTATAAATTTCCATTGGCCATCCACGTTATGTTTAACCATTTTGAGTGACATATGTCTTCCCAGTAAAGCAAGGAAAATGGATACAGAAGGTATATAAAATATTGATAATTAACCAGTGCCTAACGTTTAGCCAAATACTAATGAAGTAATACCCAGGATCGCCTCAGGGCACTGGTTGAATCAATGAGGAATCAGCAGATGGAAGATTACCAAAAGGAACAGAAACAATTTCAAACCCTACTTGAATTGCTTGAAAAGCATGAAGAAACTGAAGTGGAAGAGCCTGATGAGAGTACCAACAAGGTCGCCATGTTGAAGGATCAGGAGTCCAATCTCATGGTACTGTCAGAAAGGTCTGATAGCATAGTCATAGAGAAGAGTGAATACCTGGGACAGCTGAAGCTAGCAGAACAAAAGGATCCAATTGAGAAAGAATACAAGAAATCCTTCTCCTGGCAGTTGGCAAGCAACAGAATCCAAGACAACTTGAACACTCAAGTCTCAAACATTATTGAAAAGCTCTTGACTTTCCCCGACATAAAAATAAGGACATATTACAGAGTAAAAGGACGGTTGTTGTTGGATCCAGGTTAGACTGGCCAACATAAATAAGGCAGCTTGTCTCAGAAGATTGGAATAGCCACCGCACTATGTTTATTGATTAAATACATTTAATTATATGTTCAAAAAGACGGATTTCATGCTTATATAATAGAACATTCATTCTCAAGTTCAACTCTTATATAGTTTCCAAGAAGGACATTTTTCTGGTATGAAAACGATATTTTGCCTGGTCTCAATTGTTGAAAAAAACCTCTCCCGTGCTGATGAATAAATGATGTACTTATGGTGTATTCAAAGGGTCTTTGATCTCGAGGTAATATTACAATATTATTAAGAAGAGAAAAAGCTATGGAGACGCCTAATGGAAGATATTGTTGATATTGTTGAAAACACTGAAAAAATGATTCATATTCGCCTTTTATACCTTGATATAACATGTTTTTAGAAATGTATATGCCCAGATGGCAGGTGTCAGTAATAAAGTCTGTTGTAAAAACAAAAAACCAAAATACCCAGGATCGACACTTAATATTGCATGTTCCATATCTTATTTCCATCGTGAATCATTTATTTTTTCCTTGTCATTTCGCAATATGCATCACATAATTTATATGGATCCGATAAATTGCAATCAAATTGGGAATATTTTTGGTCAGGAGCCCATATTGTATTGATGGATTTTTTTTATTAAATATATTGCAGTGGTCATGTTTAACTTCATGGTCACATCAGGGAGTGTGCATACCTACTGGTCCCTCGAAGGGTTATAACTAAGTGTGAAAAGCTCCTAAATATATAAATTGCATCATAATTTACATGCATATCTGCATTATCTAGTGAGTTCTAGGAGTTATATGTATGCACACAATTGAATATAAAACTCTCTAGCAATCTGTGATTATACAATGCCCATGAGTAAATATTCTGCCTTAAATTAGTTACAGTAGTGGGTTTCCCCTAACACAATTCCAAGCATTCTAACCAGGGGTCATCCCCTGTGGGTCAGATTTTCAGAAAATGTACAATTTACCTTCACCAATCCTCTCATATAACCCACATTTAAGACAGAAATGAGCTTCAAAATTGTGTTTAACATAACAGAACTGATACTCTAAATTAACGCAATGCAAAATCTACTCAGATATACCCAAAATTTATCATCGTTTAGCCAAAATTACTAAAAATGTAGAGCTGCCAATTGTACATTTTCTGAAAATCTTACCCCTGTAATTTAATCCTTTCTAGGTGACCCATAGCAGCGGCAATCATGGCCAGGCAGTAGCATGGGCCGCCTCTGTAGCTGGTCTACCTTGCTCTGTAGTCGTTCCTGACAATACTCCCACAGTTAAATGTGACGCTATCAAAGGTTATGGTGCCAATCTAATCTTGTGTGAACCTTCGCCACAAGGCAGGTTTGTAATCTTTCTGAAATACTGTAAACGTATTAATGTTCGCGCAGTATTTATTTTCGCGATGTTCGCGCACACCCTTATGTGCGCGAATTTAAATCCTGCGCGAACCTATAATTATTACATAAACAAAGTGTGAGGCTTCCTTGCTGCGCGAATTTAAATCCGCGCAAAAAGATATCAAAGTACTTAGTGCGCGAAAATTTATCCGCGCGAAAATAAATACATTTACAGTAATTAACTATTATGGGTGAAATCGCCTGGAAATGTACCGTACAATTCGCCTTCACCATTCCTCTCAAATAAACCCAAATTCAAGATAAAAATGAGCTTCTAAGTATAGTTTAACATAAGTGAACAAATCTTTCAAATCAATGCAAAAGTAAATACCCTCAAACAGTCCAAGTGTTTATCACTAAAAGCTTAATCTAGCATAATTTAGTAAATGTGTAGAGCTGTGGATTGCACATGTTCTGTCGACTCGTATAAATGGTTGGCATGGAAATCCAAATTCCCTTTCGGAGTCTCCACTAACCCGACCTCCGTGTAGTAATTTAATAGAGTAACGGTTTTAAGTGCTGCAATTAATCATTTCTAGATCTAGATTTTCGTAAGGCTGTACAAGAGAAGGGATATGTCATTATTTCAAAGCTAGTGTCCTGCGTCTAATCAGAATCACCCTATAACCTTATTATAGTGCCATACATAAATATTGATATGCACTCAAGATTTGCACTGGGGGATATTGCGTTTTTTCTATGAAAATTAAATACTGTATTGGCCTTAAACTGAAGGAAAAGATAATCATTCTTTTGGTGCCCAGATTGACTACATGTCAGAAGATAGCCGACGAGACAGGGAGAATCATCATACCTCCATATGACCATTATGATGTCATAGCCGGCCAAGTAAGTACCTCTTATGATTCTTTATAATAAGTCGAGAATAATGTAAGAATACATAATATCAGAAATATATGCCGAACCAATAAACAATTTTGTTTATGCAGGGTAAAGGGTGAAAAAAATTAAATACTAGGTTTATCTGAATACATTTCGTATTATAATATCGACTACAAAATCTGTTCGGTATATATGTTGAACTGAAGCTCATTTCTGTTTTAAATTTGGGTTATTTTAGAGGATTGGTTAAGTCGAATTGTAGCCTACATTTCTTTGCGTCTTCACCTATATATAATTAGATCACGGCAATCCTTTTTAGTAGTTATGTGCTGGGGACATTTCTCTGATGACACATACTTCTCTGGTGATCTTACTGTATAAAAAAACATTAATTTTTTTAATACATTTTATTGGACAAGTTTAACATCATACGTGATAATTCTCATTGCCAATGGAAACATTAATTGAAAATTATACATCTAGGATAAATTTAATACTCCAACCATTTTGATATAATTATATCATTTTCTAATTATTTGAACATCATTTGCAAATTGTAGGGAACAATTGCTGTAGAATTGTTAGAACAAGTTCCTGACCTAGACGCTATACTAGTCCCAATCAGTGGAGGTGGAATGACCTCGGGTATAGCGATTGCTACCAAAGCTACAAACCCCAAAATTAAAGGTACACAGTCCTCCTTTTGTTTATGAAGTTTCTCCTCGTAATATACGTGTAAGAAATGAGATTTCCTGTAGCAGCGAAGATTTACCGATCTGATGATGCTATTTTTTTTTTAGAAAAATTTTATTGGACAAAGTTTATATCAAATGCAATAATTCTCATTCGCTAAATGCTAGTTTTCTTCACATAAGTAACTTAATTTTAACATTACTTCATATTCATTTTATATTACCGATCGTTTCATTCTCTCTATATTACATTATTACTACATCTATTACCGCAACTTCTACTTTCTGCAGGATAAATTCCCGACATGTTGAGTTGTTGCATCACCATATCAATGCGATCATTTAAGTACAACCTTGATGGTTAAGGAGTCTAAATTAAGTATATTGAGACCTTTATCATCCTCTTTTCTACATTTTTTGGGCCATTAAAAACAATACATAGAACAGTTCGCAGAATAAAAATATGATTGTAACTATGCACCTTCAGTAGCTCTATAAGTTCTACTCTCTGTTCCAGTTTGTACATTTTTGTATTATTTCTATTGTCACAATTATTTCGATTTTCTAGTGTTCGGGGTAGAGGCCAAAGGAAAAGAACTAGAGCCTTGTCTAAGAGCAGGTAAATATATTAATTGTACATTACTACATAATTGTGTTCAGATCTAAATATTTATAATTGTTTCTGTTATGATTGTGTTTTGTGAAATAATTTAAATGTAGAAGTATTTGATACAATCTACATGCATGAGTCATGATTAATCTTCGTAAGGTAAATTAATTCCTCGATTAATCTTAAATAAACACAAAGGTGTCTCTTTCAAAGGCAACACATCGCATTAAAAATTTCAGATTATATGAACGTGGTTGTGGATTTCTAGCATGGTATTACTATTTCTGATAGTATGTTTCATTCTTAAAATGTGTATATCACGTAGGTTCCAGGTCATGTCTATGTTGTGTCTCATTCCTGACCCGGTACATATATAAATATTTCTAATACACTCGAATCTATGCAGAAACTAATAATAGGACATCTATGCTGGGATGAAATCCTTTCCGAAACTACTATTATTAATCCTTTCCCTCTCTTTCAATGCAGGCAAACGTCTGTGGGAAAACCCACCGAGGTTCATTGACACAATCGCTGAGGGAATCCGCACCCAGCAAGTAGGCCAGCTCACCTTCCCCATCGTGCTGGAACACGTCGAGAAAGAAGTTTTTACAATTGTAAATACAATGATTAGTTCTTTCGTCATAAAGTGTCTTTTATTCTGGTGTCTATCAAAAGAATAACGACCGAGGCATTTATTATTTGATTTGTACTACTCTTGTCTTAAGTTATCTTTAGAATATACTTAGATAGACTGAGACCCTATTAGGTGAGACTGCCTATTCCTTATTATTTAACATGGATTAACATAAATTAGCATGGATTTGCATGGGATTGTCTGGTAATCACGCATACAGCCATAGACCAACTTATTATTAGCATTCGATAATATGACATTTATCCTGGTTCATTCAGTGATTATGCATATAGAAATGTTTGGTTTCCTTTCATCTTGGTTAATATTTTATTTTTATATATTCTGCCAATCATGTCTTAGAGTAGAACCCTGCATTTAAGTGCATTCTTTAATTACCTTTTTATTAAACAACATTATTCTTTCCAGAGCAACGAAGAGATGATCGAAGCTATGAAATTTTCAATGCAATACATGAAAGTGAGTTATTCTTGTTCATGCTTTGGAACTCTTTCTTTCTTGCCATATACAAATATGAGAATTATCCAGTCAGTTGTTGTTCTTTCACGAAATTGATTATATGGGTAAGATTTTCGGAAAATGTACAATTCACCTTCACCAATCTTCTCAAATTAGCCAAATTTCAGACGTAAATAAAGTTTAAAATACAGTTCAACCTAAGCAAACAGATTGCTAGAATCACTGCAATTAAATGCCGAATATACTAAAATTTACCTAATATTGACCAAATTGCAGCCTAATATAGCAGAATTTACTAAATGTCTACAACTGCCAATTGTACATCTTCTGAAAATCTGACCCATAGTTACCTGTTGATATTTTAGCAAGTTATTGAAGCCAGTTCTGGTGCTGCTGTGGCTGCTGTGATGAGCGATCGCATGAAAAACATGGATCCTGGACTAAAGAAGATTGGAGTGATACTCTGTGGGGGAAATGTTGATATCAACAATCTCCCCTGGCATTAGTTCTTAATGTTATATAAGATCAATATGTCATAGGAAATAACAGACCTCTATATAAGATCCTGAAAAATATATATGTTGCTATTTTTTTATAGGCCTATCGACGTGTACTTTTACTACTCCGTCTGTATAACTTGGAGAAAAACTAAAAAATATCTTATAAGCCGATCGACACGATCCTGGATCGTTGTGTAAGACCTTTCTGTAACCTATGTGAGGTATACAACTGTTTAAGACTTATAAAATAACCTCTTTAAATGGTAACAATATATTAGTAGGACCTATAGTGGTTAAACTTGATTGATTAAATGTCCTTTGAAATGTCCTTTGTAACATGAGATTATCAGGTTCGCCTGAAAATGTTTTGCAATAAAATTGATTAAATATGTCCTTACTTAGGTAAATGTGTACATTACTGTCAAGATGTGAATAATTAATTTTGTAGCTTGATATGAACGGAGCGGCCCCATGATAGCCGCAGCAAACTCAGTATTAGTAGGCTATTAATTACAATGTCGGAGTTTGATTAAGCCATCAGAAAGCCCCATATAATTATACATTGATCTGATTGGTTATTTGTCACAAATGCTCTACAAGAACTCGATGTATTTAGGTTTCTAAAGTTGACCTAAACAATAAACAAAGGAATAATTTCACGTGGTACGTTGCCGTCAGTTCTCATGTATTCCCTGCAACCCACGAGTTACCTCGAGAAAATCATAATTTTAATTCACCTTGCTGCCTCTCAAAATTCTAAAATAAACTTTTATCCCCATGCATGAGATGTTACTTCAGAATCTAAAATAATGATAATGATTGTAGTAGTTATATAAAGCTTGTGAAATGTATTGATATATAATATTTTGAAAAAAAGGAACAGAATGATCTACTGCGACTGACGATGAAACTTCTCACGATGGAATAATAAAGCTACTTTACCAGAACATTTCCCTATTCAGGTCTATTCATCCCCATCTCACGCCAAAGTCACCAAGATTTACAAATTATACTCTACTATTACGCAGACAATGATTACGTAATTAAAATTACGATTACAAATTAAAGACACCAGTATCACAATTGCCACGAAATAGTTACATAATTAAATTTAAATTGAGAAAACCCCAAAGGTATGAGTAACGATAACCATTAACGTTATACAATAGTTGAGAGTTAAAATACTCGTAATAATCATGAAAGGTTACGTAACGATATAAGAAGCACCTTCAGATGAAGAGGTTCAGGAACTACTCATAAAAGCAAAAGGATCTGGGCAGTCAAAATCGCTACGCTGCGCGGGATTTTAACGCGCCGCCTATGCTCCCGCGCGGCAAAAGTAAGATGGCTGCCGTGGTGAGTGCACTTGGCGCCTCAACATCGCAGACCTTTTTTTGTGTGTTCAAAATATGTATTCAGGTATGGTCGTTGTTACATCAGTATCATATTTACAATTTCAATTCACGACCACAGCTCACCTTGCGGTGGTCTTCCGCCGCTACCTGACATCCGGCCGACCAGACGAAACAGTGAAAACAAGTCAAATAAAAAAAGTTACAACAGTATATATCGCAGTACAAAACAATCCTGTAAATGCAATTCAATACATTTTAATCTTACCCTCTACAGGGGGAAATTAAGCCAAGCTAAACTGTATTCTAGCTATCTTTTTAAACATCGAAATTTGTCAACAACACGCATTTCTGTAGGTAGATCATTCCAGGTAATCACTTCTTTAATTTGTTAGACATAGGTATACGGTGGGATAAGGACCGGAACACCGTCCTTGCGTGTTCTGGCTTGTACCTGATACTATAAAATGAATATTTGGCTATATTAAATTGTGATCTCCTATTAAAATTATGAACATATTTGCATCACGGTGACTGTAAATTTACACCAGGGATTCGATCTAAGAAAAATTCAGAGAGCACGGTTCTGTAAGTACGGTATTGAATCTTTTAGTCATAGTTTTGTCAGTAGGCCTACAGGATTAAGTAAATTAACTGGATATCAACCAAGGGTAATATCACGCTTTTCAGTAGGACTACATCAAGTGCTGCATTGACCGTCAGGAATTTCCTTATACAGGCTAGATAATGAATTTTGTTATTTAAAGTTTTAATCATGGTTGAGGCATTGGCTTCAAAACTGAGTCCTTTACGCCAGCTTTAATGCTCGCGTGTGAGACCTTTTGCTTATGGCAATATGTAGAGATAATGATTATGAGGTATTATGTAATGAAAGATGAAAAAACGGACATTAGACTTGACATGGTAAAATACAGTGTCTACCAAGCACAATGAATGCACGGGTGTTTAACCCTGAAACATAGTATAATCGAATACATGAGTATAGAACGAGTAGAACAAGATCGCAGAGTGGTGCAAATACGTGATAAAATAAGATTGAACTTTGAACTTTTAGTACATGGGTTTAATTATGATATATTATTACTATATGCCACAAGGAGGTATAACACTATAGGAAGTTTATGCACATAATATATTTTAGATTAGGCTCTGTTTGAGTGAGTTTAGGAGGTTTTCAAATTAGTTTGAGTTATGTGGCCAAACCCTTATTATGCCTTCGATACATAATATGGTTAGGTAGATTAGGAAAAGTATTACTAAAGTTCTGTACATTTGGGTTATATGTATAAATGGCTTTCCATAATATGGTGTCCATAACAGATACCGTATAATCTTTTTAAATTTTGTATTTCCCACTTACATTTAAACAGTCGTTACAGGAATAATGCATAACAAAAATATTGTCTTTTTGTCGTGCGTTTCCACTCGCCAAACCAATAACCAATGTGACGCGATGGCATTTGCTTTTAGGAGGTCAAGCTCCGTCACTGGTGGCTTTTGTCATATTAATTCGCTCAAACCCCATTTGACCGTATATATTTGATCATGTGTGTTTCCACTACAGATATCTTGGTCTATTAAATGTGCACTGTTCTATTAAGTGATGTTCCATTTGGCAAACTCCCTGCAAACTCCCTGTTGGGTCTTGCACTGAAGTATTGGGATGTATATATTTATTTGATCCCACTCTCGCCATACTTCTAGCTATACATTGTTTAGGGGACAATATATATAGTTGTTATTGGATGCTGTACTTATACATACATGTATGGATGTCTTGGAAACGACCCATATAATGTTAGCTAAGTTGGGGGATACCCTAGCTGATGGAACCCATGGCTGAACCTCCTATGCATTACACTGTTTGCTTACCATTGAATTGAAAGTGGTAGGAGGTAAGTACACTTTTCACAAAAGGTTGTCAAAAAAGCTCGGCTGGATGTAGCCAGCCTCGGGTTTTGTATTTGTAGAGCGTTTGTCCTACAACCATACATGTCATTCAGTTATTTCATATAAGCTGTTGGTATAAAATCGTGGTGGAACGTCTAAGGTAGGTTTGCTCGTTTTAAGAAAGTAACTTTGTGTCTTTTAGGTAACTCTTTAGTTTAGATATCCGGCTATATAATTATAACTAATGTAAGTCCACAAACGATGAAAGGCGTTCGTTGAGGCTTGTCAGATCTGCTATGATGGGTCTGTCGGGTGGTTATCTTCTTTTTTCGGATTTTCGGGAGCATATATATACAATTGCGGCGTTTTGAGGATTTCCTTTATTGGAAATCGTCGCAGTTTTTCCCCCGCTGAATTTTACCATTGTGACAATTTCTGGGACCGCCTCCTTTGGCTTATTTATTGTATTTATTGGTTAGGCAAGTAGGGGTAACTATGTAGATTTCATTATATCTGAGAGTTGGCGGAGACCCTCTTCTATACATGTATATGGTGAAGCCCTGAAAATGTACAATTCATCTTTACCAATTTGATCCTCTCAAATAACCCAAGTTTAAGACAAAAAATTGATTCATAATAGGCTACACATGTGTACATTTCAATACAACTGAGCATATTGGTAAAAATCAATGCACCACAAAATAAACTCAGATAATTATATCAGATATGATTTGCCGGCTTAATTTAGCAGAATTTACTTAATATGTGTAGTAAATTGTACATTTTCTGACGCCCTGACCCACACTATACATGTACTGTACCTTTGGTGGTCTCTTATAAATTTATAAAGTCTTTTTGCGGAACCTTCTCGCTCTGCTCTGTCTACTAAGTTATGGGTTATATTACACGATCTGCAGAGAGAAACCTTTGACGGAACTCTTCGAGGTTCCTCATATTGATAGAGAGAGGAGGGGAGATGATCCCTGCGCTCGGGGTGGGAGGGGTTAGCTGAACTGCCCGCCAGGTACTCGGGGCGAGGAGCTATAACTTGTCGAATTAAAGGGTGGTCTCCACTGGCTGCGGTAAGCTCTGCGGTAAGCCTTGCGATGGAGTTGTGCGGGTTCTGTAGATGGAGAGGAGTGATGAGGTCCTGCCTACATAGTCAGTGAACGATGTAGGCTGGACCTCGCAACTCCTCAACAACACATCACCATCGCAAGGCTAACGGCAGAGCTTAACGCAGAGCTTAACGCAGCCAGTAGAGACCACCCTTTAGGGTTTGAAACAGGGTACACAATATGTAGGTCTTCTCAAGTATGATGGTTGCCTAGGTGTGTGTAGAATATTACAATATATATACCAACTGTTACACCATCATATCTCATTCGAACCGTTACCATATCTCATCTGTTACCCTTACCTCCCACCCACCCACCTTCCAACCGTTACCTAAAACCCTTACACATAGGGCCTAACATTCCCCCGTCCCACCCTTACGTGCTACCCCATCTCATCCTTACCTTTACATTATACCTCCTCCCACCCCTCCCTCCTTTCTGTTACCCCGAAAAGGCAACCATAGGGCTCATACACCAGTACTAATGTATTTCGTGGACTCAGGTATTACTAGCGCTCATAGCTATGTAGGAAATTGCAAGTACTGTGATATAACAGTCTCCACACTTTATTTTACTGTTAGATAATTATTAAAAGTCATATTTAAACGTTATTGTCTTATTATTGTCACATTACTCAAAAGTGAATATAGAATGGAAGATAAAAAATGACATTGTATCGTGTGCGTGGAGGGTGGGGTGGGGGAGGAGATTGATTTGTTGTTTTACACCCCTTTTGACACTATATATCATGTTCGTACATATATATCTGGTGATATTATTGAGATAAACCTGCTTAGCTGAAATAGATGTACAAAACGATAGCGGTAGCAAAGTAAGACAATACACACGTTTCTCTCTTTTAATTCTACATTATATGACAACGGTTGTAAATGTGATATGGAAATAAAATCTATCATTATTTATAATCCAGTCAGCGTGCACTGGCTAGGAGGTCAAGTGATGCTATAATTCCAAGAAGCTGTCAGTTTACAATCCAACGTTTTAACAATTACACCACCCCAACGCCTGAAACTCTTATGTTTCTCGACACAAATTGGAATAGGGGAATTGCATAGCCATCACCAGTCTAAAATCTATAGACAACAAGCCATGTTCAGCATGGCCTATTTATCAATGCGCTAATGTCAATATCCGTGTATTATGCATGTTTTCATGACACAAGTCCCCATCTTTCCCATCATGCATTTCGCTTCCATAGATCATTTATAAAAGCTCTGATATCGGTGAAAATGTCCTTCCAATTTTCGGTTAAAAAGTTGCCAAATATTTGTATATAAGATTTCAACAGATTCCATCCCAGCATGCACTGCAGTAGACACGCGCAGTGAGACATGCAACTCCCCTATTGCTCAAATTATCAATATGTCGTGAAATTAGTAAAGTACTTCGCCCCACTGCCGGTAGGTGACAATGTGTTACCCATAGAAAATTAGCCTTTCGTGTCATCCTTATTCAGGCATGTCATGAGAGTAACCTTTTGGTTCTGACCTGGAAATCAAGGTTACTGCATTAGCATAGCCCAGTGCACAGTATGGCTACCCAAACTAGCAGGCCATCGATTTGATTTGATTTGAAAACGTTTTTTTATTTCTTTTGAACAGGTACATCGACTGGTTTTCACCATGTTTTCGTCAGTAGCCTGATTACAACTACCTTCAGTTATAATCATATTACTTTACATTCAGTGGTATTTACATGAGATTCTCGTTTGTTTTCTAGTATAAGCATGGGTTTCAATATCATAAGGAATAGTATTTACAGTTCATCTTTAATTATCAGTTAGGATAAATTACGACACTGGTAATTATAGTGTTGTTATAATTGTATGCGTAATTGGTCTCCTATCACTGCTATCACTATGTCCGTTTCATAAAATATTTCTAGATAACAATCATGAATGATATTTGATCAATCTGATCAGACTTTAGTCATAATGCTTAAGAAACAAAGATTAGCTCTCTAAGTAATCGCCTCCTTATTATTCTGATATGTAATGCTTTCTGATATGTTTGTCAGAAAGGAATAATTTTTGTGGGAATGAAATTGAGTTGAAACTGCAGTTCCGATTTTTGCATGCCCACCTATAGAAAATATAAGGGTCAGGTCACCCTAAAAATGTACAATCGGCAGCTCTACACATTTAATAAATTCTGCTAAATTAGGCTGAATATGGTAGATAATATACGTAGGCCTATATCTGAGTATAAATGCGTCGATTCAATGGGTCTGAGTATAAATGCGTCGATTCAAGAAATATATTGGGTTATGTTGAATGAACTTTGAACCTAGTTTTTGTCTCAAATTTGGGTTATTTAAGAGGATTGGTGAAGGCAATTGTACATTTTCTGGTGATCTCTCCCACATATGTGATGAATTAGTGTGAATCATAGTGTTTCAATTAGCATCACTACACATCCAGGGAAAACAAATCAATTCCATAATTTAGTCACAAGTCACTACATCCATGCAAGATTTGTCAAATACAAAGCTTAAATTTAAACTTTTTCAGTAGGGAAATAGGTATCCGGTGGAAGAATCAGAGATACGTAGATTTCCACCCACTCATAGTCAAGGGTTTGAGTTGGTTGCTTAGATTTAATTCCAAGTCTCTCATTTTCACACATGCCAGTTGTATCCTCCTGAAGCCTCAAAATGGTTTATTTCGACGAATTTCTCACCACAATTGGAGAATATGGAGCGTATCAGAAATTCCTCTACCTAGTTATTGGAGTTATTGTATTTTTCGCTGGTGGCTTCACAAATTTAACAATTGTCTTCCTCGTGGCTACGCCCAATCATTGGTGCAAATCTCCAAGCTTGGATCATTTGAATCTTACCAGGGATGTACTTTGGAATCTAACCATACCAGTCGCGCTAGAACATGGAAAAGAAATCCCCGATAAATGTCTGCAATATGACAGAGATTACACCAACTGGACAATGGGCGATGTCAACACTGCCCTTAGTCAGGGCGCTGGGAATATCTCAACTGGTAAATGTAAATATGGATGGGATTATGATCACTCCGTGTATGAGTCTACTCTTGTTACAGACGTGAGTATTTACAACTGTTGGATACATTTGGAAGCTCAACATCATTTTTGTTTTATTTCAAAATTAAGCATGTAAAACCATACACACACCATTTGAAGTTAGTTTTGTTTTAGTTGTTTTATTAACTGAACATTTTGTTTAAATCCCTTTGTTTGAATTCTATTCGTGTAACGTTAGTCTTAATTGTTTCTTCCATTTGTTCTATACCTTCAGAGTGATAGAGAATGCATGAGAATTTTAAATGCACCTTTTCCACTCAGTAATGTGATGTAAATTATTTAATGGAATTTATTCAATTAGCTTATGAATCGCATCATATTTCTATAATTATCTTAGTGTTATGGTTCATCATCAATCTCACTTGAACTGCCATGTCAAATACTTTGTATCGAGTATAAACAATTTTTCCTACATCTTATTTAGAAAATTAAACAACTGCTAACACTTGGTGCGGAATGATCTTGTTTGTTTCAGTGGGATCTGGTGTGTGGACAGGAAATGTGGGTTGCAACATCAAAATCAATCTACTTGGCAGGATTCTTCTTCGGTATTCTAACATTTGGATCATTGGCTGACAGGTGATATCATTAAAAATCTTGCTATTTGGTACTCTAATTCTCCCATGCAAAATCTTGAAAAACAATGGCTATAATTATGATATATAATTATATACAAAATATTATGTATGTATGAAAAGAATGACGGTAAATCTGCGATGGCATCAGATTATTTCTTGGTATATTAATATCAAATTTTATTTTACAGATTTGGAAGAAAGAAGACATACATCGTTACTGTTATCTTAAAATGTGTCCTCGCTCTCTTGGTGCCGTTCTCCCCGAACCTTATTTCATTTATTGTCATTAGATTCTTCTTGGGAGCTATATCTATTGCAAACTTCACAATATACTACATCCTGAGTAGGTAACAATTTTTGAAATATTCTTTTTGTAATCAACAATGTCGTTGGAATTGGGACTGAAGCAGAATAAAAACCGACACCAGATAACTACAATAGTGTCCATGTATACATGGAAATAGTGGCCTGCAAAATTGGTGAAATTATTAATCAAATATTTTTCCGACCCATTACATATTAAGTGATATCTAATTAAGCTTTTCTTTTAACTACTTACAAGTTATGGAAGTCCTTGGTTTACACTGGAGAGGCTTCTTTGCTATTACAAGTTCCTATATTGGGTCGGCCATATCCCTGACGTCCACAGGTTTTGCGTACTTCTTCCGAGATTGGAGAACGCTGGCTTTCGCTTTTGCCACCCCCACGATTATACAGTTGGTCAACATATTGTAAGTTTTCCTCACGTGCTTCTTGATTTCCCTGTTCGCAAGTTATATATTTCGATTCTATTCGTAAACATCACAGAAGGTTGGTCATGGTCAGTGTGTGATAGAAGAATAAGTTTTGATTTCATAGTTAAGCAGATGACTTCTCGGACATGTATAGCAAGTCATGTTCACTTCCAATCATATTGACGGAACTCCGTATAGAAAATTAAAGATTCTGAAAACCCTGTTTTCATAAAAAAACCCCTCTCGTAATATTAGATCAAATATCAGTATTTTAATCAATCCATCATCCAATGATCACTGCTTCACACTTCTCTTATGTTACTTTTATTCTATTGTTCTTTTTTTTCAATATTGGCTTGATACATTTTGACATTATTTTGAAAATTAGAATAATCAATTAAAGTGATTGTTTTCATGCATCCCCACCTTTATTCTTATTTCAAGCCTCATTGATGAATCTCCGAGATGGTTGTATACACAGGGAAGAAAAGAAGAAGCGAATAAGATTTTGAAAAAGATCGCTAAAAGGAATAAGAAAGAAATACCAGAAAAGTTTACAATTGATATAAAGGTAAATGGTAAATAGTAGATCTTCATGTATATTTCTGAAATCAGATCTCAGGTGGCTATCCTACTTTTTAAAAGTTTTATTTCATTTAAGGCCATCGACAATTTAAATCCTTTATGTTGAACCTTTTAGGAGCAGGAAAAGGGAAAGATCACTGACCTCTTTAGATACCCGAGGCTGCGGATGCGAGCACTTATCCTCTGTGCCCAATGGTAAGGAATATTAAGTTTCATTTAAATAAAGTGAAGAACATTAACGATGGAAATTTGCCTCAAAGGTGGGCAGAACATGTGCACCTATTTTTTGGCATATGCATAGACATTTTGTTTACTGCAAGCTACATTTCTCTTGAAAAGAGAAAAAGAATGTCATCTGCACTTGGACACACACACACATGGTTTCGTTCTCAAAAGTCCTAAACCACAATCAATGTGTGCTATGAGTTTTTGGTCAATGTGTACAAAACGGGAATCCTCCCCACCCACTAGAACCATGCAGGGCTAAAGAAACAATGGACAATCGGCAGCTCTACATAATATTTAGTTAATTCTAGTAAATTAGGCTAACAACTGAAAAATACTAGGTATATCGGAACATATTTGGTATATCGTTGTTTTAAGATATCTGTTTAGTTATGCTGAACTGTATATTGAAACTCATTTATTCTTAAAGTTCGGTATTTTAAAACCCTGCCCACACACAGCCGATTTGCCCCCCGATTGCCTCCCGATTTGGGTCTCCCGATGAAAAGGATTTCATTTCCAATCCAGGTTTATGTTATTTCAAAAACATAAAACGGGATTTGAAATGAAATCATAGTGTGTGGGCAGGGTTTAAGACGATTGGCGAAAGCGAATTGTATGTGTTCTTGCGAGTTCAACCATTATGATTTCAATCATAATGGTTGTTAATCTCAACCTATATTCAATTGATAGATTATAGATTATTGATATTCCTCATAAAACATCATGTATCATTGACAGGTTCTCCACCACAATGGTGTTCTATGGCCTCGCATACAATTCCATTGATTTTGGCTACGGAGGAAATCCCTACATTAATTACACATTAGGAATGCTGGTGGGCATACCATCCAACATAGTCGTCCATATATCGCAACGCTTCATGGGCCGTAAACCAGTGGTGATCATCTTCAATGTGGTTGGTGGAATTTCCCTCCTTGTTATAGCAGTGTACCCTGATTGTAAGTCTAAATATGATTGCAGACACTCAGTAACTATTTAAGAGACATGTAGGCCTACCTAACTAACCTAAGACACATTGTACCTGGATGTAATTCAAGACCCAGTGGCAATTAACCACCTGATGAGGTTTTAATGCATTTTTCACTGATATTCAATGTGCCTTCATGAACCAGCGATTATAGTAATATCTAAGATACAATTATCATTACATTACCTTTCAACAGTATCACAATACGACATCAACTTTTTCTGATTTTATATAAAAGAGAAATAAAACAAAGAGGACATAAAGAGGAAGAGCCCTAACTTTGTTTAATTCTTGGTTTCTCCTGATTCTTTCAGCATATCCAGGAGCATCCATCATTACAATGGTATTGTCTTTACTTGGACGTCTCTGTGCCGATGGTGCATTTTTGCTTATTTATTTATATACGGCTGAAATGATGCCAACGGTGGTCCGGAGTATTGCAATGGGGACGGCATCTGCAACAGCCAGAATTGGCGGCATTCTTTCTCAGTACTTGATGGAACTTGTGAGTGAAACCAAACAAAGAATGAAATTTTGCAGAGTGGGAGAGAAATTAATTTTAAATTACATAATAACCGTCAAAGCCTTTTCAGTTAAAGGCCATATCTCCTCCTCTGATATGACATTAACCTGAGATTTTCGCATAGATCTAGTCATGAGTATCTTAAATTGAGCTAGCATACAATGTGCGCATCCATTTATTTATTTATTTTAGAAAGCTGTCAGTATCCTCATTCCTTATCTGACGATGGGAGGGCTACCCATCCTCGTCAGCCTTTTAGTGGCCTTACTGCCTGAAACTAAAGAAAAGAATCTACCTGAAACTCTATTGGAAGGCGAATCATTTGGATGGTAATTTTTATGCAATTCTTCTTGTGGAAATATTATATATACAGACACCTTTACAACATTTACAGAGGTTGGCTCTGGCTGTATACGGGTCAGATTTTTCAGAAAATGCACAATCTACAGTTATACACACCTCTCAAATTCTGCTAAATTAGAGAGAAAAATGATAATTACTGAGTATATCTGAGTCTATTCTGTATTGTATTCATTCAATGAATATTTCTGGTTATGTTGAACTGTATTTTGAACCTGATTTTTGGCTTAAATCAGGGTTATTTGAGGGGATTGGTGAAGGCCAATTGTACATTTTCTGAAGATCTGGCCCATACATGAATACTGTCCATAGCTTCCAAATTTTGGCTAACTGATAATCATTGACAATTTGATTACTCTATTTCAGCAAAGATGAGGAAGGCAAGAAGGAATCCTATAAAGAAGCTGAAATAGTATCTTCATACATGTGATGGCTACGATTCGACTACACACGATTCCTTCTACATCGTAATAGAATGTATAGAATTATAGTAAAATAATTGACATTGAAAACTTTATTACACACGTGAGCAGTTAGAAAGGTGCCGTTTGGGGGTGCCGTTCGGTTGATACGAACCGCTCACGTGTGCCGTTCGGCCAAAGACGCAATTTGATTGGTGCAGCGTAGGCCAGATGACGTCGTCCCGACCGCGTAACCTAGCCTACAAATTGCGGTGAATGAAGCCTCCTCGAGCTAAACTATAGGCTTAACAAGTTAAATTTACTTTTTAACATCCAAATAGAGTGTGTAATAAATAGCAAATGGCCCTCTGTTCGGGTTCAAACTGATCTCGACCCATCAGAAAACGGGAACTCACCCCTTCGGGGTTCGTCCCGTTTTCTGATGGGTCTCGATCAGTTTGAACCCTCCATCGGGCCATTTGCTATAAGTACAGTATTTCACTCCCTCAAACTGCAGTCACTGAGACACATAGGCAGTTATATGAGGGTCAGATTTTCAGAAAATGCACAATCTACAGTTCTACACAACTATCAAATTCTGCTAAATTAGAGTGAAAATTGATAAATACTAGGTTTATCTGCGTGTACTCTGTATTGTATTTATTCGATAAATCGGTCTGGTTATGTTGAACTGTATTGTGAACCTGATTTTCGTCTGAAATTTGGTTTATTTGAGAGGATCGGAGAAGGCCAATTGTACATTTTCTCACCCATGAATTGACACATCCTGAAACAACACACCATTTCCATATACTACTCGCACATGCTCCTTATACATCTAGGGTGTGGGGTATGCTTGACTGACACAGCGTCATATTCAATTTGTTGCACCATAAATCACTGTAATAAATGAAACATAGCTTGGCCCAGCAGTCAGGAGCCGGGTGGGGGGGGGGGGGGGGGGTACCACCGTTAAGGTGACATTGCCATGCCAGGAACAATATTAGGGCCGATCCTCTTCTCAATTTACATAAAGGATTTACACCAATTTTAAGTTGTCCGAAATTCAATAATTCAGCATTATGCTGATGACACGGTCCTCTCCTGTAGAAGTCTCCTAAGAAGGAAAATAGTTCACCAACTGCAAACAGATTTAGACTGGATAGACACTTGGTGTAAAACAAACAACATTTCAATGAACATAGCAAAAACCCAATTTATCACCTTCAAAAAGAAAACAATCAAATCCGAAATAGATCAAAAACTCACTCTTACGAAAACGCTGTCTCAGGTAGAACAATATAAGTATCGATGTCTTATCATAGAACACCATTCAAATCACATACCAATAAATTAATAGAAAAACTGAAATGGAAGGTAAAACTTATTGTCCAACGCACGCCACATCTTAACAAAAAATGTGAGAGCGGACATAGTTAAAATGTTGATCATTCCCAATATAGATCAGGGAGATATATTCTAATCTTCTACAAATAAGAATTTGCTAAAAAGAATAGACTCACTACTAAACTCAGTGGTGAGATCTGTCCTTAACCTGAACAATGAACCAACGTTGAAAATGACATAAGAAGATTAAAAATAATACCAAATGGTGTATAGTACAGGGGCTGGGGGTGATTCCGTGTGCTAGAGGGTATTCTGGGATGAAATAAAATCGAGGATGAAAGTCCTGAATCATGGGCATAAGTTGGGAAGTCGCGATTGAAGTTTGATAGCCATGGATTAGCCCTAAATATTTTGATTGAGTATTTGAAAATGAAAGATTGGAACTATTCCAATAAAACTTGGTGAGATTATAGTCTTTAGAAATGTTAATTTTTTTAAATAATTTTTTTTGCATAACCATCATGAACAACCACCAGGGGGCGCTTTTCTGTATTTTTTTAATACACTTGAGTTCACTTACAGTTGAAATTTGTCTCATATAATAACAAGGGATTGATATGCTATTAAAGTGCATAAAATGAGCTTTAATTTGATATATAAAACATGCCTCTAGGTTAATAACAAATGGAGTTATGATTTTTCAAAAAATAGATTTGTTCAGTGGTCTAGGTTACGGCCAAGTGCTGGCCGAGGCAAGATTTTCATTATTCTACAAGAATGGCTCATCTGACAGCTTAGACGTCATTACCTTTTTTGTTCAACTCATGGAGTCCTCCAATCCTAAACCTTGTATTGTATTTTTTGATCAATTACCAGCCACCAGGGGGCAGTTTTGTCCCTAAATTGCACCTACAGTCCAAAATCACCCCAAATCGACCCTATATAGGAATAGCTGCTCTTACAGAGCAAAAGTGGCCTGGAACTCACTAACTACCAATATCCAGGCCCTTGATGAGTCCAGAAAACATTTCAGAAAACAGATAAAAAAGAATTAAATAACAAAAATAGCAAAGCTAGGAAAATAAAGGGAAATATTAAACACTGTATTTTGTATACTGTCCCTGGTATTGATATTATTAGAAACGGCATTTGACACTGTACTGTCAGATCTGGGAAGAAGTATATCGAACCAGACACAGCCAAATGAACTTGCCAAAATATAATAGACGTGCAAAACCTATCTCTTTACTCATACTCATAATTAAACATCAATAATATTGTTAATATAGCAGTCCTGCATCACGATTTAAAAATGATAAATCAGACAAGACAGTTTATATTATTATTATTATATCAAAAATTGCACCATATACCGTGTGATTATCACAGCATACTGTACTGTACATGTATGCTGATCGTATCCTCATTTATGTATTAACATTTATATTAATAGACATTGTTTAGATACCACGACCAGAACAATGCTGGTGAAATCAATGGTTTTAAGCCATTTAGATTATGCTAATACATGTTACCTTAATTGCACTAAAGGTACTATACAAAGGGCACACACTCTACAGAATAAAGCCCTTAAGTTTGCTTTGAAAAAGCCGCGCTACTATGACACAAACATACTTCATATAGAAAGTAAAACTATGCTTGTTAATGACAGAATATACTTTAACACATTAAAATTCTACCACAAACAAATTCATCACTGTAGGGTTGATTGGATACCGCGCAAAATACCTGACGTGAATTATGAGTTAAGGGACAACAGGTTATTACAATTCGAGTTAACAAGACCTTACGAAAACCGATTCCAGAAGTCACTAGCTTACACAGGCATCCGCATGTGGAACGACCTGAGCATAGATTATAAAAGGCTTGACGACAAATTATCTTTTAAAACTGTACTCAAGACAGCTATTATTAACAAGGTTATCCAATCCACGGAATACCTACCATAAAGGCACTTGCCTATTATTTAAGTTACCACTATATGAACTACCTGTATACAGTCGTATTGTATCTAAATTTACAGTCCAGAAACCAAGTATATTTGCTGCTGTCTACCTACCACCTTACTCCATATGTGCTTATATCGTTACCATCACTTTTCTAAACACTTTAAATATCACATCATCTCATCTCATTAACTCATCACTTACTGTATTGTTGATTATGTTATCCCAATTTAACACTCAATTTGTTGATATGTAGTTGAACATCATCAAACTCAGGACCTGACGGGAAACAGGGGCAACCCTAGTCAGTGTAATGTCTAATAGATGGCACATGCCACTGTTCTACTCCTGAATAAAGAAATGTTCAAAAAAAACAAAAAACGAAACTATTATTTTTTGTTATTATTGTTTTCATGTATTAGCCCCTTCACTAGTTAACTTTCTACTTTAAAGGCAACAGCTGGAAGAGCTGGGAACCTCCTCCCAGAAGCCTGTCGACCTTTTTGTCAACCTATGTAACTTTTGACAAATAAAAGATTATTCTATTCTCTTCTCTTCTAATCCATCAATTGCATACATGTAGCCTATAATTATATATTGTGTTACTTTCAACAGCATTATTATATTGATTTCAAACTAAATAAGTAATGACAATTTTATGTAAGGGAAGTATAGATTATCCACATTGCGTAACAAGCGTTGCCATGATAGCGCCATGACAACGCCATGACAACGCACTATTTTAGGTCACATGATCATCACTGCTGTCTGCTTGCTACAAGAGAAAGATATCTAAACAGAAAAGGCGATTCAAACTTGCAATATGATAAGTAAATTTAGAAAAAAAAGCATAGAATGAAGGCATCCATTTTCAAGAAAAAAATTAAAATTCTTTGAGGTTGGGCCGAAAACGATCCCAATAAGACAAAATATGGGGTAAAAAAACCTTATCATTACTGACTGCCCACTTTAGGAGAGCACCTCTACCAGAACCTCTACACACTGTACAATAAGCTAAATTTGAGGTATTCTAGGTAGAATTTCTTCTGCTTTCTAAATCTGAAGAGAAATCAGCTGAAAAGACTGAATGGAATTCTTTTCCAAATAGACCGTTTCTATTGTAACTGATGATTTTTTTTGTATTTTTAGCACAAAAAAATAGGTTTTTAGGGTTCCATTACTACACTTTAATCCGGAATGTGACCAAACTTGGTATTATTGGTGGTAAAAAAGAATGGTAACTGTTAGCGTGGAGAGATAGGTCAGTCCCATTCGTTTACTAGGTCGGGAGTGGTGTGAGCCGGTAAAAGGTCCAGCTAACACAAGTCAATTGCAGGTGGCGGCACTGTCTCATATAATCCTTATAATGATGTATAGGATCTCATATATACATATTATATATATACATGTATATATATATCATGATATCGTACAAATGGCAATGGCATCGTCCATATAAAGGTATTGGAAATCATAATAGATTGTCCAAATAATATCAAATCTAGATCAAAGCGTTCCCCAAAGAAGGACAGAATGCCCAGGAGTTTAGTATTAGTCAATTATAATAATAACAACCGTGAATAGCCTTAATTACATTCTATCAAGATAGTCTCTCATTATAAAAAAAAATGTCCCTAAGATAATACCTATTTATTGAACTTGTACTGGGATAATTTCCTATTTGAGACCGCAATATCTAAAATCATACAAGACATTTTTTTGTTATGTTAATTAACCTTCCGGATGCGAAAGAAAATATCATCAACCACCTGACAATTGACACAGTTCACCAGGGATATAATTAATTACCTTTTCCAATTGAACTTAGATGATCCTAAGGTTGAGAAATCGTGCTGCTTCAGACTGCGTGAAGCAGACATAGGCCTACTTAGCCGGATACCACATCTGCACCGCATCACTCATCAAATGGAGACTCCTGATTTCACAATTACCTGATCTTATTTGTCTTGACGAAATAGGAATAATGGCCACTGCAACACTTCTCTTTATTTCTGGTGAGTAGGAGAGATTTAATTGCAAAATCCTATATTGCATGTCCTATATTGTGAGTACACTGAGATGGTCATAACAACAGCCAAAATTGGGATAAGGATATCTTTCAGTGATCGACATAGTCATTACATGTTATTATCATTCTAGTGTGTAATCCAAAGGTTCTTTTAATCTAAATACCGAGGTAATTGAAATAATTATGAGATTTTTGTCATTATCTGGAAGCTCAGACATTGCCTCCCATGATTAATCCAGATGTTGAATGATACATTGTTTTCAGTTTTATCGTACACGTGTCCGTCAGCCATGCCATACATCTTAGGCAATTCAACAGCTTTACCACAGCAAGGGCACATAGTGTCAAGTGACCTTTCAAAAGAAACAAATGTTCACGTGAGAAGATACAAGACCCCTGAGGGGAAAATGTTTGGATTTGGCTTCGGTGGTGGACACGGACACGGACACGGACACGGTCATGGACATTCACATTATAATGCGAACGGTACTTAATCTCATTTAATATTGACGATTTGCAACTCGTGAAATAGTAGATCTATACACATTGAATATTTTTCTCTTAGCTACAATATATATCTAAACTCACAAAAGGGGAATTCAAATGATGGATTGGTTACTTCAATAGATGATCTTCTATATGTTCAACCTGTGTATATCAATTAAGCAACTAAAAGGTTACAGTGGTTTACTATTACACAGTTATAGCTTTTTGGTGGTTCACCATTATCTCATTGCGTAGCAGAAGCGTGGTCAATTTTATCCATATACTGGTTGCAGTATACGGTAAACATTTTGCTTCCTATTTTTAATATTATGTTCTGTTGGATTTGGCCATTTTTAGAATTTTTAACGATTTCCGGATATATACACAACAACTCAAGCGTATACTGGTATACGTTAATACATTGTATTAAAGAAGGTTTTAAACACAAACAAGACAAATGACCTCACATTACCTCACAATGTCTAATGACATTGTGGTTCTAGGGATGTTATATTGGTCAGCTATAACATATTGATAATTTGGCTGTTGGTGCGGGCGAACTCTAGTTGTATATTTCTCTAGACTTGTTACTTAGGTTCTCACTCTTATTTTTCTTACTACCTTGCTGCTTCTTGTTACTACAACTATAATTCCAACTCTTTCTTCGAGTCCAACTCTCTTATCAAACTATACTTTGATACTACTCCTTTTCTCCACTATATTTTAATGCTTCGCCATAGCAACCAACATGCCTTCTCAGGTTTTCACTGGCAGGGACCATGCCTTCTCCCCGGCGCCCTACATCGAGATCTTACATGAATATGACCCAGGACTTTCAATTTCCCTTTCACACCTTTTATTACACCTTTTATAACACATTAAGCTTCCTTAATCTTAGGCTTGTCTTAACAGCTAAATTAATACGTAATGATTTCTAAATACGCTCGTCCATATCACCTCATATTTAATTAATGCATAAAATTATCTATGTTTTAACAAATGGATTAGATTGGATTGGAAACCGTTTTATCAAATTAAATGATATGATAAGATATCAGAGTCTAATGAAATTTATGGATCTAAAATTTTACAATTTTGCTTTTTATTTGATTTGGTTATCAGCTTTTGGTTATTGTTAACTTAAATATTCTGTAAGCCAATTATTTGGTAAACACTTTTAGATTTAAAATACCTCTTCTACAAATTCATCATAGCCGACCTGGAGCTTGTGTGTTCGAACCCCACCAAAACGTGAGAGTTTGGTCTCAACAAGCTTCAACCCAGAGTGGGCACCATCTGTGAGCCTGATATGTAATTATGAAATAATTACGCAATTCCAAGCATATAATTATAAGTGATAAATTGAGTGGTCAGTTACGTAAGTGAACAAAATATAAGTTTACAAAGAAATTAATACGAGTAAAGATATACCATGGATATTATTCTCAAAATCATGGAGGTATTATTTAATTACCCTTAAGAATACAAGCAGATCTATACGCAATATTACATAACACATTCATTTTTTCCCTCATTATGACACAGAGTAGATACAAATTTCTATAGGAGCGAGGTAACTTAACGCGTTGCTTTGGGTCCGGCCGCGTCAAAAGTATGATGGCTGCCTAGGTGAGTGCAGTTGCCTAGCAAACTAGTTGGCGTACTCGACCCTGGTACCTGTTTTAACTTAACCGCTCTCGCGTGGATCCACACGATGGTAAACAATAATTAATAATATGATTATCTAATACTACATATGTAACATAATATTATGGGGCCATATATGTCTTGCCACATCAAGCAATACTATAGTGTGTAATAGTATACAATATTACGTAATTAGGTTTAAAATGAACATTTAAGTATAGAAATTCGAAAATGTGTAACTAGGTACAGGAAAATTAAAATCTCAGTTAGGCCAAACCCCAAAATTGTATGAATGGATGATTAAACAAGTTTGTAATTGGTGTTCCCCCAGGACCTGAAGTAGGGCAACTTAGCCCGAAAGCTAGTGATAGAATAAACACAATCCAACATATAGGGGTTTATTTCCTATCTACTATCATCCCACAACTGACCTACCGGGTTCAACGATATACAGCGATATTCCCACTTACCTCGATTTAAGTTTGTAATTATGTGTACATATGAAATGTATTCCATATTTCAGGGTGTAAAAAGCCTGGTCAGATTGTTTGTGATGTGGATGCCGCTACAGATTTAGACAGACTGTGCCAATATGCAATTTGTGTGTATTCTTCTGAAACCCCTAATCTATGGTGGAAGCCAACGTTTACTGTAACAAGGGCAGTGTGCCCCGACAACCTGGGTGTGCCTACAGATTTTGCCAATTTATGTGACAATGGAATTAACCTGAACGGAATTTTAAATGCTTTGCATGGACATGGAGGACATGGAGGAGGACATGGCGGACATGGGGGAGGACATGGAGGAGGGCATGGAGGTCATGGAAAAAAATTCTTTCAGGACACGCCATGTGTGGTACAACGTGACGATTGTAAGTATTGTCGACTTAGTTATTACTGAACAAAACAAAAATGATGGTTCAAGGCATATATGCTAGTAATTGGAGGGACGCTTTTTTGAGTCACTCCTCACAATAGTGTACTTCACAAATTGGTTGTTGGTCATTACCACCCCTCCTGTGTGGCGCTGCAGTCACACCACTGGACGGGCACTTTTCCTTTGACCCTATCCCTTCAGCATAGTGCCCAACTTTCCCAACCCTTTTGCTCCAACCTTTTTAAAGCTATGTCCAACGCACTGGGCAGGATTATAGAATCATATGTTTAGAGTAATCATGCCAGATTTGAGGTCCATTCACCCGCTAAATTCTAGAATATGCTAAGTTTTGTCAGAGTGTTTCTACAAGAAACAGGTATACAAAGGGTCACACGCACAGGCAGCGGCCAGTTCTAGTGGTGTTGACGGGTCAGTGAGCGGGACTGGTGGGGTCCAGTGGGCACTTAAATTGTATGGGGAGTAATTCTGCCCGCATTTGGGTGAGGCTCTAATGAGTTGCACATGTGCAAAATGACTCAAAGCTGTCCCGCAGTTACTAACTGCGGAATATGTAAAGTCTCCTAATAATCAAAAATCTTGTGAACAGGTGACGCAGACCTGGATGATAACACTGACGTTGTAGCTCCTGATCAACCAAACGTCACCCCAGCAGATGTTGCAACACAGGCCCCCCGGACAGTTGCACAGGCAACTGCAACTTTAGCTGCAGTTCCAGCAGCCACGCTACCACCTCGAGCTGCTCCCACACTACCTCCACAAACCATGGCCCCCACACACAACCCCTTCACAAACCCACCGCGAGTCACACATTTTCGGAGCACAACTCCTCCCACAGTGCATATTCCAGATGAGGGTAAGTACTTATTCAAATTTCAACTCAACCCCTATAATTATATAACTGGGAATTGTAGCTGTAAATGTGTTCATACCATTCATGAATACTAGAACGCTGTGGATAGTTATAGTTATAATCATTTATTTATTACATCTAGGATGTCCTGGGCCCTTCCTGAAGTTCGGAGGTCAACATAGTGCAGGTGGTGTCCTTGTACCAACTAATATCAATACGGAGGACGATTGTAAGAAATTCTGTCTTGGCCACAGCTATTGTAGGTGAATAGGACATTCTTACATATATGAGTGTTAGTTCTGGTATATTATCCCAAAAGAAAATAGAGAGACGATGAAGATGAGTCCAACTTCTGAGACATACAGACTAAGACTGATTTATTAGGTGTTGCTTCACATGAATGATTATCCAGTGACGGACGTTAGAGAAATTAGGAGTTTTGAAATATGATATTGATATCAATTTACTGAATGATAATGATAATTAATAATATTATAATTAGTTTAGGTGATATTATATCATGTAACATAACAATAGATTTTTCTTTGGTATCACAGGCTGAAGCTATAATTAGCTTATTATATGAAGAATTTTTGAAGAATTAAACGAGTACGGAGTAAATGTATACGATCTGTGGGGTATATCAAGGTTTAAAAATCCTAAACGGCTAATCGGTTTTAATGCATTCATAAGTCCGTATAATATATTCTAACGCAGATTTTTCACGAGTTATGCTTTGTTTTCACTAATAGAGCAGTGGATTTCTCGTCGGGTAGTTGTTATTATTTTGATGAACTGCGCCAAACCCATTTAGAAGAACAACAATGGACTAATCATATTATGAAGACAACATGTCATGGGGATGCTGGTAATGTATTTTTTCCTAGTTCCTTCTTTTTTCTCATTGCTTTTCCATATATTGACATTGCCAAAAGAAAGGGGATATATTTGCTGAAGAGTGGGATGCATTACAGAAAATTTATGTTTTTAAAGGTGCAGATCCTTGGTTTGACTCCTGTTTTCCGGGTTACCATGTGAGTGGTGCTTATAGGTATAAGACAGAAACGCGTCATATTATTTCTTGTCAACAGTTATGTAACCAGGATGAAAGTTGTTACGTAAGTTTTACATCATTCATCGTTACATTATATAAACAATTCCATTAATGAAAAATCTGATGGTGGGACAAGCTGCTCCATATATATACGGCAATGAAATGTCTGGCCTGTAAGCGAATAAATAAAAATAAAAAAAATATCGAAGTGTTGACATCCATCCACGCTATTCAATTTTGTCTCTAACCTCCATGGAGGAAAATTCAAAATCCGTTGTTCTTAAATTGACATTGACATTGAATGAAATTATATGTATTTATAGACATTTTTTCTTTTGATTTTCAATTTGACTCCAATTTGAAACCAGGCGCATAGCTATCATTAATTTGGTGAATTAGTGTGATATAGCCTCTTTTAAGTAAACAGTCGGAACTATATAGTTGCCAACATTTATGCCAGAATGATGATCATGAATCAATTTTCAGGGTATTGATTATGACTACGAAGGAGCTATTTGCTGGTTCCATTCAAGTTCATCAGCTTGTAACACCCTGGTTCCGTTACCGACCACAACACATTGCAGGAAAAAGGACTGCGGTATGTAATTCATTGGTATACATTTGTCTCCAGATTTAATATAGGGCTGGCATTATTTTAAACCAATTAAAAATCAATATCGAATATAATTGCCGGTGGTGACAAAATGATTTAGTTTATTTAATCTTATATTGATCGATTGATTATTATTAATTTAAATTGCGTGTATGGTCATATATTAACTGTTATCACAGGAGCCATTACATCAATGACACTCGCTTTAATAGACGATGTATATATTAATAGACAGTAATCTTCATCTCATCACTCATCTTTTTATTAAAACTTAATATAATTTTTATATTTTTTCTAATTCTACATAAGGTTTAAAAATAAAATCTAATCTGGCTGTATATGAAAAGACTCTTCTCTGCTTTATATGAATAGACTGATGAAAATCACAATTATAGTAATATTTTTTGAAGATTGTAACTGTCTGTTTACCTGAATAAATTTTGTCCAAAAAAATATATATTAATGTAGGAATACACAAGCCGGGTCATCCTCAGGGTTATTCTTCAATGAGTGTTGGATATCAGCAGAAGGGGGGAGTATTCCTCACTGGATCACATTCTAGATCCTCATGTATACAGACATGCGATGCCAGCCGAGAATGTGCAGTAAGTACATCCAATACAATGTCATTGAATTGATGTTGACCTTCATTCTACAGAATCTTTGATAGTCCGTGAACCAATTAACATATCAAATTAGAGGGTTAGATTGAATTGTAATTGAAAGAATATGTGTTGGAATTCCTGGTAATACATATTATAGTTATCCATTATGGTCTTAGGGATTAAATTGTTGTTTTTGAAATACATTTTGGCATTCTTGAAAGTATTCTAGCGGTTTTACTCCACACCGAATAAAATCGGGTATATATACCTAACCTTAATTATCGCTCAATGCAACATTTTTACAGGCAGTTGATTACAAGATTGACGACGGAACTTGCTGGCATATTCCCCAAGAACATGCATGTGGACCTCTGATACGTTTCGACGCCATTACCAACTACCGAAAACGGTCAACACTCTGCAATGGAATGCCATACTCTCCCCATGATTACTCACACCATTAATTGTTTAAGTGCGAATGTTGCGTAATAATATAATATTTAGTTTTTTTTATAGTGCATTTGTTCTTCAGTTACATGGTAGCATTTGAGGGGATAAGGTGCCGCATCGCCACGTCTGATTAATTTCTATAGTGCATTATGTGTATCACATCATAGTCCCTGATATTATACTAATCACGGGGTATCATGCACGAATCAATTTATATTTATTTATTTTAACTATCTATAATCGAGGAAATCTTCAGTCATTATATATATATTCAATCTCTACCGATATAATATGTACAATAATGCATTTTTAGAGTTGAATGCAAGGAAGGGATCGGTTAATTTGCCAAAGAAAATGTTTGTATGATATATATATGCATAGGCCTACGTATAACCATGGCGCATAAAGATAAACTCTCAACTCAGGTGCCATGAGTTGTAGACCATCAATTTAGAGGACAGAAATTGGACATGGAAGCTATTCTGTGCATCATTTATATATGTATAGTGCTTCAATGATGCAACACCAAAGTTAGTCAAACTATCATGACATACACTGATATATTTCCTCGAAAGTACTTGAATAAATTGTGACAACGAAAATACAATTTGCGACTTACATTAAACTAATCTAGGGATCCAATAAATGTATGCTTACGCCTTGATCAATGTCTTGAATTTTGAGCGGGGAAATATTATGAAGATATTATAAAATCGGGAGGATGGATGCAGAGAACTTCAGTCCCAATCATCTGAATATCAAAAATCCGACCTGAGCCTAAGGTAAAAACCGATTACTGGGACAAACCCACCAGAGATGATTTGGGACAATCTGGATTACGGTAAATTAAAAACCTGTGGAAGCTTTGTCGTATGAATTATAATTATATAGTCAGTCTTCCCTCTAATCAGTTGAAGATTCTTCTGTGAACCTATGTTGACTTCTTTGAACCGATCGAGGTCCTTCATAAGAGGACTTATGAACATGGGTAATACATACTTATGTTATACCTTATGGTTACATAAGGATACCTACCTAAAATTTCATTACATGTTACCTGCATGATGGCTCAAGCCATACTGATTGTAATTACCTTCACCGTCCAATCAGGGAGACCCGTGCCTGCGTGCACGTGTTCCCCTCGCATATATGAAGATACTGTTGCCCCTCTAGACCCTGCCCACACACAGCCGATTTGTCTCCCGATTGCCACACGATTTGGGTCTCCCGATGAATCCTATGACTTCATTTCAAATCCTGATTTATTTTTTTGAAATAACATAAGCCAGGATTGGAAATGAAATCCTAGGATTCATTGGAAGACTCAAATCGGGGGGCAATCGGGAGACAAATCGACTGTGTGTGGGCAGGGTTTAACTTGCAGGGCCCCATGTGAGACTGGGTTAGCCACCCTCCCACAACTGCCTCTCTCTCTCTCCCTCTAACTTCACTTACCATCAACCAGGAATAAATACCACTCCAATACTCTACGTTATTTCTCCTTCATCAATTCATCCTACCGAGTTGCTTCTGGGCATATTCATATGATGTGGACTAACTCATAAACATCTGTTCTCCAGTAGATTAATGATCTGAATAAATAATCAGAATAATGGCTTACAATACATATATTAGCCACTCGTCTATGCACAGTTTACGTCCTAGGTCAACTGCCAATCCCTCGTCACGTGGGAATTTGGTTGCTATGAATGCCTTACCATGACATCAGCACATAAGGAAAGGATTTAAATCGTATGCGTATTCATGTTTTTTTTTAAAAAAAGTTTTATTGCACACAATTACAGGAAATCCTGGTATTCTCATGTAGTACTAGGAAGATATTATCAAAGTGTCGTACAGAATATATTAGCTGAGTTAGATTTATCTTCTTTATAACATTTGATCTTTAACCTTTTTTAACATGCCCATAATTTAAAGATGTTGATTGTTTTAACTCTTAAGATGTTGATTGTTTTAACTCTTAAAATCGATCGTCATGTGGGGCCCTTGTAAAACCAATGTACATAACCGTTACAGTAATCAACCTCCTTAGATAATGTTTAGGAAGTGATAATCACAAATGCAATAAAATAGGCCTGTAGGCAATCCATCAAAACATCCGTTAGTAAGGCTCATTGTTAATAGATGATCAATGTCTGAGTACTATGTGCCCTAATTAATGCGCTTGACTGTTATTTCTCGTTGGACATAATTATAATATGTTTTACAATTACTTATTGTCATAACAGCAGTTACGATCTTACTTTTGATTTTTGATTCTAAAAATTTTGATTTAAAGATTTTAAAAATCTTTGGTCTCATGATCCCTGCATGTATATATATGGGTCAGATTTTCAGAAAATGTACAATTGGCAGCTCTACACATTTAGTAAATTCTGCTAAATTAAGCTGCAATTTGGTCAATACTAGGTAAATTCGAGTATATTCTGCATTGCATTGATTCTAGCAATCTCTTAGGTTAGGTTGAACTGTATTTTGTACTTTATTTTCGTCTGAAATTTGGGTTACTTGAGAGGATTGGTGATTGTAAATTGTACATTTTCTGAAAATCTGACCCATATATCATTAAGTTAAGTTATTTCGGTTCGGGTGGAAATACATTTCTAATTATTTATTACCATTGGCACATAAAGCCATTGCCGTGATCTTATTCATGTTAAACCAAGAGTAGACACCAGAGTATATGGTTACTCATACTTAACACTCGTTAATGTCACTCTTAAAGTGGCGCATATCACAAATACTATGAACTATGAACTTATAAATGTGTTTAAACTTTCTGGCCCACCTGGAAGACCTGTTTACAGAGGGTGCCAACCTTTTTTTTTATGATGATGTTTGACAGAAATAAAAACGATTATATATATTAAATGGGAATGGGCAAATATATCATTGGATAGGTTAATGGGATACGTCTGTCCGAATCAATGATAATGCATGAATTGTTTATTCTCATTTTTCTCCAAAGGAAAAATGAATCGAGTTGCCGAAATTTCTTATAGCTGCGCCGAGCTATTATATCAATGATCCCATATATATCATACCGTATGCATGTTCGCTTTAGGAGGAGAAATAATAACAGAACTCGTATATTCTATTATTACTCTGTTTAATCAAAGTTCGTGGAGAGAGCTGATGAAATCGTCCATGTATACACATGATCAACGGGGGTAGTACATAGCGAAGTATCACAGCAGTAAAAGTAAATAAAAGTAGTGGTCTATAGCATATCACTTTTGCTCTCTTTTTTTGAAGATTTTATTTTAACTGGGATAACATTTCCTAGGTAAACCCAGAGTCTTCGAATGATCCCAGTGTTTACAAAAGTTTGGGACAAAGGTGGATCAAAGTAAGAATGATATACACATAGTTCGAATGATACAAGTTTTTAGTACAAAGATTTTAGAGAATCGTTGTACCAATGTTAACCACTAACGCAAAGTGTGATCATTGGTAAAGAAATAGAAAATAACAATATCAATTGAGTATTGATACTGCTACATATATAGACACCATAGAGAATTGAAGAGTCGAGGTAACCACTAATACCTTGACAATTAATCCAGGGCTCTTATATTATTCTCAGTTGCAGATGAATAATCTGGGACATTAAAGTGGAAAATACATAAGAACAAGATACAAGATACAAAATACATAAGAACAAGCGGAGTAAATATAACAGATTTAGGAAAGTATACTGCATATATTATGTATACATGTATATAAATGTATGTTATAGTGGCATATATAAGTATTGGGACAAGTGGATCACTCAATCCAACCATATTCAGCCTCTGCACGTTAAATATCTTTAGGAGGGTACCTACTCTTATTTATGTATGGTAATTCCTCTACGGTAAGTAAAGGATTTATCCAACATTATTCAATGAATATTGCTTGAACTTGAAGTTGTATTTGAGTAGTCTATGTGCGTAAGGATTCGAATACCCGAAAAAACCCCTATAATATAGCATACCAAATGAAGATTCCCCAGAGGTGGTGAAGCTACGACGCCATATCAATTTACCTTATGCCATCTTTATCATTTTTGGAAATGTGGTTGGTTCAGGAATTTTCGTATCTCCCAAGGGAGTCACAGAAAACATTAGTTCCTATGGTGGATCTCTTATCATCTGGGCCTTGACTGGGTTCTACAGTTTGGCCCAGGCCTGGTGTTATACCAAACTTGCAACAGTCATTCCGAAGGCAACAGCAGTACATTTATTAAACTATATATTTCACTTTGTTCATTCAGACATTTTCTATGTTCCCTATATTAGATAAAATTAATACATTATGTTATTTATATCATATCATTTTACCAAACTTTGAGTTAACTTTTATTCTTTGAAAACATTGTTCAACACAATTACTTTGTTGATCTGTCCCATTATCGACCAGATACTCAAAGGATTTGCATTCCATTAGTTTATTAATGAAAGAAGAAAACAAATGGGTCTGAAGAACTATAGGTGAGATCACAGATGAGAGCCACTTTTAAGTTAGGGCTAGGTTGGGGGTAGGGCAGTACTGATATATCAAACAGGATGACTGTTAAAAGGTATTGCATATTGACCAATACAAAGGTGAGAGGTAAGTATATAGGTCTTGGAGATTTGCATGTAAGGCTCTCAGCCATGATGGTATTATCTTTTATTTACTCCCAAAATTTATAATATTATGATATAATGTTTGTGGAGATTTAGTTTCATTTGTTATCAAGCACGTATGCCACCTTTCTGCAATATCATAATGCATGTGTTTTCTGTTTTTATTTACCTGTATGCCCATTAATTTAGGATCCGAATGTATTGCACTAGACAAGAGTTAACTTGGTAAACAGGGGCTTAGAAAGTATTTGTTGCACTGCATTAGGTGATTACGTTATATCAAGAGCTAATCCTAAGTTCACATCTGAAAAAAATGTTATTAGAGACAAAGAGAAAGGATCTTATCATACATCAATGATGTGTTTTCATCAAAATTAAACCACAACACAAGGTCACATTATTGATCATCATGTGAGGAATAAAGGAGATAACAACAGGATTATTTTCAAGTCAAAGTCCTATTTTGTATCACTTACACAGTTGTTTACTTAGTTCTCATCTTGTGCAATTTAATAATGTTATGTATACAACCAGTTTCTGGATGGATTCTCACTCCATATATATTACATCCTGAAAGCTTTTCCCTTGTCAGTCTAGAAGGATTGACCACCAAATAACATCAAGCTAGTGACAGACTTGAATCATTCTCCCTACTACTACATAGCAGCAAAAATTTATTAAGCACACATTTATTCCCCATCATGCCTTTGAACATGGAAAATGGAAATATTAGTAACAATTCGTCTCTTGACTTTACAATCAATACCGGAGAGTTCATTGTAAACACAATAATACAAATCCTTATTGTGTTGGCTGGTGGCTTTGGGAATGGGCTGGTGCTGTCCTACAATATATTTTTCAATCCAAAGAGGAAGAGAATGTATGTCCTGGAGATTCTGATACTTGGTTCAGCACTGGGGGATTTCATTACTTCTGCAATCTATTTACCAATACAGGCAAGTCTTCTATATTATTATCTTAGATTATGTATATTGTACACTATATTTGGTTGTTATCATTGATAAAAAGCTTGGTAATTATTTGTGTACCTATTTTTGCTGTTTGAGCGCATGGAATAAATAAAATAATATTTTATATTTTTGAGTGTGACATACACCTGACCAATTATATTGCATCCACTAATGTATCACATTATCAAGTACATAGCAAAATTTCCATATAAAACAAGATAGGGAAACCTCTCTTCCTAGAATGGGAACTATTTCTAAATTATGTTTATTCCTCTTACAGTGTTATACGTTCATCATAAAGAAGTGGACATTTGACAATTGGATGTGCACCTTTCATAATGCACTCCTCCTACAAAGTATTGCCATGTCTCAAGGATCAAATTTACTTATTTCAATCTTCAGCTTTATTAGATGTGTTATTAGACCAACAGCATCGTTCAAGAACAGATCTGCAATTGTTGCTGTCATAACTGTATGGCTATTTGACTTCTGTTTACTTCAGATACCTCTTATTGTTGGCTTTGTAAAAGTTGAATTTGCTGTGGCAGAATTAACATGCTTAACAACCAATGATAAGAATTATGATTATTTTTTATTCATGGCGATATTTCCCTGTATCACCCTTCCTATTATTGGAAGTATAATACTGTATATCTTATTATTTTTTATTGTCAAATTTAAGTCAAAAGTAGGGACAATTGATCGAAGTATGAAGGTTGCTAAATCCATGGCTGGACTTTTTTTAATTTTTCTTGTCTGCTTCAGTCCAGTCACAGTTTTGAGATTATTGAGCTCAAAGGTTCACATCAGCCCTACAATTCTGAGGTATTGTATGTATGTGCTTTACCTGAATGCTGCCCTGAACCCTCTGTATTACCTAGGCAGAGTACAGAGTTTAATACCAGCATGCTTACTGCATCGACTTGGAAATGTTAGAGTTTCTGATTTAACAATTACAGGAGCACAATCTCAAAATACCACCTCCAGTTGATAACTTAACTATAGGTTATCAAAGCTTTAGCAGGGGCTATTAAGGCTATGATAGAAAATGGCAAAATTACATTATTTTCTCTTCATACACCATTAGTTTCTATCTTTTCTGTTCAGGGTAGCATAGAACAAAATACACTCATGCATTTGAGCAAGTTTTTCCCCCACAATATGTAGTTATATATTACCATTCTTGATTCTCACATATTTTACTTGTATTATTATATTGATGTCTATTATATATATCATTTTTATTCAGTAAACATACAGTTTGTGATATGTTACCGAAAGGGTCAAGACCTTCTACAAGGTAGGTCTTCCAGGCCGACTGTGAACTATAATACAATAAATCAATGTTTGAAATAATCAACTGATTGATCCGTTATGTTATTCATGCGACCGATTGGTTTTAAGACTTGAGTAGCTTTTTAGCTTGGTAAAGTCAAGACTTGTCAGTCAACGTGTCTTTGACTAAGGGGTTGACATAAATGCTGAGTAAGGTTTTACCGGCAGCGTTTGATCGATTGTGCCCCATAGGACATCCAAAAATTCTTCTACATATATTCATGATTTTCTGGAGTTTTTTTTATTATTAAATTATAAGATACATCAAGTTTTTAGGTAGCTCAGTTGAAAGGGTTAATGATTATTGATGTTAATTAGATAGTTTAATAAAAAATGGAATATGCGATCTTTTGGTTTCATATAATGTATTCTTCCTGCAGGCCGCAACTGTTGGGGCTATCACACCTTTATAAGTTTTGTCCATAACATCAGGCCGCTGGCTGTTTCCCGCTGGTTACTGCTCCTATCACGGTCGGTTACTCTGCCATCTCCGTGACAAAAAATCGAATCTACTCGCTCAGAATTGTCAAAACAATAATATGGAGTAAATGTAGTAATTGTGGAATCAACCTGATGATTGTTTGGGAAATAGAATATGATTTCAGGGTACACTTTCTGGGATCGCCAGCCATAAGCAACTAGAAATATCTTGCAATTACATTTTATAATATATTACATCATGGTAAAAAAAACTCATTTTCTCATAGAAATAACGTGTCTTGAATGAAGTACAAGGCAGTGAAATTGCAATATTAAAAATGTTGGTTTAATGATTCACTACCTGGCCTATGGAACACCTTTTTATACTAGGCCTAGATTACTTCAACGGTGGTCTTCCTCCAGAAAGCATACCGCTGGATTGGGTTGTGTTGGGATCTGACTTTTAGGCTAGTTGCTTGTATAAATAAAGAAAAACAGTTGCCGACGAGGTCCCGTCCACGCACCCTACCCCACCTCCACCCCACCCCACCCCCACCCCTATACTACCTCGGCGCTGTTTATTCAGTAAATAAACAGCGCTATCCATTTCGAATCCCATTTGCCGGTTACGTTGATTACGTTGAAGTGACTTCCGGCTCGTACGGAATGGAACAAGGGATCGGAATGGTCAATGGCGTGGATGTAGCTGTGTGGGTTGAGTGTGGAGGTTGAAACGAAAATGGATTGTGGAAGTGTGAGTGCCTGAATCGACAATGTAAGTACGCTAGGTTGTAGGTATAGGCCTAAACTAAGTATTCCATGCATCAATAGACATTCTCAGCGGGGAAATTATTGAATGCAGGCAGAGAAGTAACCACATGGTATAAGAGTATATATCGTTGGACACTAGTAGTCTGTGCACCGTGCAAAATTGTAAATAGTCATTCTGACTTCTTCCAAGGAAGAAGCGGGGGTGCCGACCGTCTAGTACCTGGGAGGAGGTGAAACTACACACACCCAGGTTTGAACCCGCATGCTCATGCCACTGAGTCAACACAGCGCTTCAGACCACCACCCATTACTTAGCTATGATACCACCTCCCTTTTAAAAACCCTTATCCGCCCTGATTTCCCATAGTCAGAAACTACTGCATGCAGCTATAGATGCCTGGCACAAAAGTTATTATTTCGGCCACTCATTATTTTCCACACAGTTGATTAATGGTCTGCTTATTCCTCTACAAATGGCCCTAACCCTGATGCCCTGAAAAATATCTCGCACTGGAAATGATATGAAGAATACCGGTATCTGAGAAATGGGAATGTTGTGGGGGCAGAAATTTGGGACAGCACTGCACATAATTCTTAACTTTCATACAATTATTTTATACTAGCGGGGCCCCGTGTCCGACGGGGGAGAAAACAAGTTTCTCTTATTCCCTCCCTCCTATTATAAATAGTAGTTTTCCAACGTTCGATAAAGTCACATGTGAATTTTTTCGATGTTCCTAGTGTAGTAACCGTGGTTAACACGAGAGGGCAGTAGCATGGGTAGTAGGGTAGGATATGTAACTTTTACTAAGGCATGCGCTAAGGGAAGGGGAGGGGCCAGAGGGAGGGAAAGGTATCATAGGATAAAGGGTCCACCAATGCGGATACCCGACACTCACCCCCTGGGTATATATACGGGGAACACATGGGTATTATAAGTAGTAGATATGCATTACAACCAGTAGATACAGATATGTACTAGACGCACTGTATGCGCTAGAACCATTATATTATATCATCCTAATCTTGGACAGTAATGACAGTAACAACAGTAAGAATACAGGGAAGGAGTCCCATAAGATCTCATATGACTCGATGTCTACACTGACATGGGAAGGGATTATCAACCTAGCATCTATGTACAGGATAAGATACAATACACAAGTAGTGGCGTACTAAAACTCATCGTGTTGTGTTGTTCATACCGGAAACCTACAGCTACTATATATCACCATGACTCTCTATTCAATATCGCCTACCGTCTCCTAAAATACTGTACTGTATTAAACATCATGAGAAGCAATACCCCGAAGTCCGAGTATATTCGAATGCATATAAACACTAGTTAGATATATTCACCCTGGCCCGACGCACCGCCCAATAGCATAAAGATCCGAAGCTACGCGCACAACACTGGTTGGAGAACCACGGGATTGGAGATAGTGTGCGAAGGGGTGGGGTGAGTATCAATATAAGCTGGTTAAATGTCGAAACAGGAGTCTTCAGTGGCAGACTTGGTGAAGGAAATACAGGAGAACAATGCTCGAATTACACAAAGTGCAAAGAACTTTGCTGAAACAACAGAACGAATCGGCAAGGTGGAGAGGGAAAAGGTGTCCATAATCAAAGATGGAATAAAAAATCTTGCTAAATTAATGGAGAAAAGATTGGCAAGAATGAAGGCGTCCGCAAGACCTAGTGTGGGGGTTCATGTGAATAGGGAGGTGAAGACAGAAAGAGAGAGTACAGAAGATTCATCTCCGGACTCTTCTGTCCAGGGACCACCGAGTTACGCTAACTTGAGCGCTGAGAGTACAGCGGTGGGAGGTGCTAGGCCCAAAAGAAACAATCCATTCGCAGCAGATTTTTGTGATGACACTAATGTGCCATTAATACCTGAAGTAACGTGGGACGCTGGGAAGCCGCCATATTACACAGAGCCATTGGTGCCGCTCCCTTATAATCCAGACTTTGACTACTTAAGCCCGCAAGGAGCCAAAGAGGAGCTGCTCAGGCAAAGCGTGGATATTGTCAGTAAAGAGTTGCAAAGAACTCAGGCCGCTCTAAAAGCAGCGGAGGAAGATACCCTGAGGGCAGTCCAGGATATGAGAAGTGATTGGGAACGGACAAATGAAAAAATGTTAAAAGATGCCGAAGATAGGCACGAAGCTAGAATAAACGTACTAAAACTAGCATGGGAGGATGGCACACGACGTAGGGTGAAAACTGCAGAAGACGGAAATAGGGATATAATTATAACACTGCAGAATGACTGGAAAAATGCACAGCAAAAAATGGATAAGACAGAACAGCAGAGAAACAAATTTATGACAAAAGAAAAAGAAAAACATTACAAGGAGCTGGAGGAGCTAAGGAGAGAGCTGGAAGAGGAAAGACGGGCCAGAGCTAGAGCAAATAGGAAGGAAGAAAGCGACCGGGAGGAGTGGGAGAGAGCAGAAATAGCAAGACAGGAAATGGAGGAGGTGAGAGAGGCTAGAAATAGAGAGTGGTGTGAGGAAATGGAAAAGGAGAACCAAATAAGGGAGGCAAGGGCAAACTGGCTAGCAGAAGAGATGGATAAGCTGAAAATAGAACATGAAAAGGAGAGTGCCCTATTTAGAGATGCGTCTGTGCGTTACAAACAAGATAGAAAAAACCTTACAGACATGGTCAGGAATCTCACGAACGTTGGAGGAGTAGAGCAGCCTAAAAATAGCATACTGCGGACACCCCACAGAGCAGGCCAGCAAGCAACAAAAATAGGAGCTAGTAGTACGATTTGCTCAGAAGATTCCGGGGATATAACCGAGATGTATAGGCTACCTAATGTGCTCCCAGCGTTTACCCCTGCACAAACAGGAAGATGGTCAGATAAGTCTAACGAAGGGGGAGGGGCAGCAATGATACACTTCATTAGGGGGCCCGAGAATTTTCGGCACTCAACAGCGACCAGAAATGTGTCTGAATTCCTAACCGAGTATGAGGACTATGCAAGTGCCTTGGGCATACCTGAGATGTACTGGCTGCAGGGGCTGGCTGGTAGATTGGAGGGGTCAGCTAAAGCATACTACCAACAAGTCGCATCAGTTGCAGCCAGAAAACGGGGTACACTGTCGTACTCAGATATCAAAAGTAAGTTCTTGACCAAGTTTCAGGAGATGCCGTATAGTGAGGTAAAAGATGACTATTCGCGTCGACGACAGGAGGCAGGTGAGAGTGTGGAAACCTATGCAGACGCTATGCTGGTATTGCTGGCAAGAACATCGCTGCACGAGGATGAAAAATTGAAAGCTTTTATAGCAGGTTTAAAGGATGGATTAGCGGAGAGAGTCCTGACAGAAGCTCCTCGCACCTGTGAAGAAGCTAGGAGAGCAGCCAGAAAACATGAGTTGTCAGACGAGCAAAATGAGAAAGCGCTGAGGCTTCACCTAGTGGGATCTACTCAATCAATGATAGCTTCTCTGGCAATGAAGGGTTATGACGTTACTCCCAGTGATGTCAGATCACACCCTGATCCTGCTAGAAACCTACCAGTAGAAGAAAGAGAATGGACTCCTAGAAGAGGTGAAGGGGAGAGACGCCAGGAGAAAGATAAGAATAAGAGGACAAGCATTCAAACACCAAAATCAACTGGTGTGGTAAAAAACGGAGTGTATCGGCAGAATTTTCAGTAGGAGAGCCGGTTGGAATGTCGCCAGCCATACCGGCGGGAAGGGAGGACCAATCTGAAGAGGATGAAGGAGACGAAAGCGGGAGTTCAGTTTCAATAGATGATAGTGACATAAGTATGAGTCAGGAGAAAGGAACTCAGGAAGTGCAGGAGATGGCCTTCCGGGAAAGAGAGGTGAAGAGAGCAATAAGAAAGAGGTGGAACCAGAAAAGGAGAAGATGGAAGATACAGGAAGAAAAAAAGGAACAGCGTGAAAAAGATAGAGCAGCGCAGGAATTGAAACTTCAGAAGATAAAGAAAAATGGGTTGATGTCCTTAAGTAAACATAAAGAGGCGACACAAAACAGTAGAATTGATAATGAGGAGGGCGAGGATCGTTCCTCGCGCCTAGTATTACAGGACAGTGATGCGGGTAAAGTGACAGTCCAACTGGAAAACTGCAGAACAATTTGCACAGTTGGCTCGGCAAAAATTAGCTGCCTAGTGGACACCGGAGCTAGTATCAGTTGTATCTCGACTGATACGTTAAACCAAGTAGTGCAGGAAAAAGGGGCGCTGCTTCGCCGTGTACAGACATATCTGGTTATTTACACAGCCGACGGGGGGCGCCACAAGTCGAATGAAAGGGTGTTGTTGTCTATTAACATTGGAAATGTTCACACTAACGCATGGTTTTATGTTGTGAAGGGTTTATCCCTTCAGTGTATCATAGGAGTCGATTTCTTGAAAGCAAGAAAGGCCAAGATTGACTTCCAAATCCAAGATCCAGACCATTACACCGTTAGATTGACTAGGCCAAAATTAATACCTCCAAAGTCAGAATTTACTTGTATGGCAGTGGTTTCGGCGCATCAAAATTTAAATCATGCAGTAGGAGTAGTTGACAATTTGAAAAGATGTGTGCAGGTCCCATTTGCGGTCAAAAGAGCCCTCGTAAGGCCACAGCGGGGGGGGAACAATATACCGGTTACCTTATTTAACGCAGCGAACACGCCAATAAAATTGGGAAAGGGTTCTGTTTTAGCAGCATTTTCAGTGGTCAATGAAGATGACTATGTAAAAACAGGGGTTCCCGGTCAATCGGAGCGGCCAGTCGAGGAGGTAGGTAGCACAACATGCAGTGAGACTAGGGTTGATTACACCCTAGGCGATAAGCTGACGGCGGAGCAAAAACTAAGTATGGCGAGTCTGCTACAGCGTTATCGCGCGGTCTTCGCCACAAAAGATTCGCCGATCTCAACAACTGACATTTTCGCACATAAAATAGAATTGAAAGAAGATTACGTGGCCCCTATTCGAAGTCCATACCGTACAAACCCTCATATGACAAGGGTACTGGAAACAATGCTGGAGGAGCAGATGCGTTTGGGCATTATTGAACGAACGAATGGCGAGTCTGAATTTGCTGCGCCATGCTTCCTGGTGGAAAAAGGAAAAGCAGCTGCAAAACAGGACAAAAAATATAGAATTGTCATAGACTACAGAAAAATTAATAAATGTATAAAGAACGAATGTAGGGTCTTCCCATCAGCAGACGAGACGTTGGAGAACGTCGGGGGACTGGGGGGAAGATTTTTCTCAAAGCTGGATTGCCATTCAGGATTTTTTCAAGTGCCTTTGAGGCCAGAAGACAAGCCCAAGACTAGTTTTGTCACGCCCAGAGGGGTGTTTCAGTACAAGGTCATGCCGATGGGACTTAAAACTTCGCCAAAAGCGTTTCATTCGGTGATTGAAAGCGTGTTGAAATATGTCCCAAATGCACTACCCTACATGGATGATGTAATTATAGCATCACAAACATGGGAGGAACATCTGCGGCACGTGGAGGAGGTATTGCAAGCCTTCCAGGAGGCGAAACTTAAGTTCAGAGCAGAAAAATGTGCGTTTGGGTATGAAATAATGCAATTTCTGGGGTTTGTAGTAACGAAAGATGGGCTACAGCCAGACCCAGAGAAGGTTCGTATAATACGTTCATACCCAATACCAAAAACTGTCAGGGAAATGAGGGCCTTTAACGGTCTGGCAAATTACTACAGGACATTCATTCCTGGGTTTGCAGAAAAAATGGTCCCCTTGTACCAGCTGACGAAAAAGCTTGGTAGAAAAGAGCGTTTTCAGTGGAATACAGAAGCAGATAAAGCGTTTAAAGCGGTAAAGCGGTCGATGTGCGAAGATGTCGTTCTAAGATACCCTGATTATTCTAAAGGGTTCACTATTTGGTGTGATGCTTCTCGAGTTGGTATTGGCATCGTCTTGACACAGCTCCATGATAATTGCTTCCATAGGCCGGTTGCGTTTGCAGGAAGAAGTCTGTCTTCAGCAGAACAAAATTTCTCGGCGACAGAAAAGGAACTGGTGGCGGTCCGGTATGGCTTGGAAAAGTTTAAGCATTACGTTCTGGGCAGTCACTTTGAGGTATACACGGACCATGCGGCATTATTAGCCTTGAACGCTAAACAGGATCTTACAGGAAGAATGGCTCGTTGGATCGACTGGTTCAGTAATTTTGATTTCACCTTGCGGCACATCAAAGGGAAATGCAACATCACAGCCGATATTTTATCAAGAATGCCATATTTTGGGGATGGCATTACAGCTAAAGAAGAGCTGGGACAGCAGCAGAGGCAGGTAAGATTTAAGGCGGTGAATCACATCCGATTCTTTGATAAGGAGGAGGTACTGGAAGCATCGCCCATCAGGAAGTATAGGAGACCGTCAATCTTAAAAAATGGACGTCTCAGGAATAAAAGGCGAGATGAGAAGGATGACACGCCTATTATCCTGGTAAATGCACCAGAACCAGAGCAAGACACAGCACCAAGCGAGGATGATGATAAAGACTTCCCAAGAGTCGATGGCACAGTGGTGACGCGCCTGGGCACGCCAGGAGAGCAAATAATGATGATTACTAGAAAAAACTCACCTGTAACGAAAAGAATGGCGCTGTGGATCGAGGAAAGAGACAAAGCAAGAAAATTAGGCGAGGAAGACTCAGAAGAAGAGGATAGTCAGTCTGACACTGACAACCTTGACACACCAGCACAGGAGGAGCAGACAGAAGCTGAGGAGGAAACACCAGGGGGGACAGCCCTAATCCACAAAGGAGTTTCAAGAAGGAGAAAGACTTTGGGAGTCCCATCATTGGTTGGTAAGTATCAAAGAGAGAGGAGACGAAAGGGAGTAAGGGTGCGAGAAGTGCAAATCACTGATACTGCGTTCTATGAAAAGCTCATCACTGAGTATGGGACTTTGGGTACGAGAGAAGTGTTCGAGAAGGAGCAAATAACTGACGAGTTTTGCAGCGATATGACAAATTACATTGAGAGAGAAAAGCTTCCTAAGGATAACACGAGAGCAAGGGGAATTTTATTACAACACGACTGCTTCTTGCTATCAGGCGGCATCCTGTACAGGGTACCACCAAGGACGAGAAAAGCCCAGATAGAAGAAAGAGCGCAGTTAGTGGTTCCACAGTCAATGGTGGAAAAGTTATTAAATCAAATACATGACGTCGGTCTGGGCGCGCATTTGGGTGTAAAAAAGATGCTTAGCATTGCTTCACCACGGTACTACTGGCCATCAATGGCTAGGGACATAAGTGAGTATATCGGGTCTTGTCAGAAGTGTCTGGAGGTGAAACCAAATCCTAATCCTATCAAGGTGCCTATGACTGTTAAGGAGCTGTCGCAGGTACCATGGGATGCTATTGAGATTGACACCATAGGTCCACTGCCTGAATCAAGCAGAGGCTATAAATATGTGCACACGGTCTGTGATGTGGCTACAAGGTTCTGTGTGGCTTGGCCAACAAAGGACATAAAATCTGAAACCTTGATACCTGAATTCTTTGAGCACATAGTGGCTGTCTTGGGCGTGCCTTGCACTCTTTTCAGCGATAACGGTTCTTCATTTACTAGCAAATTGTTCAGAAATTTCTGTACAGTAATGGGGATTAGGCAGGTCCTGGGATCCAGCTACTATCCTCAGACACAAGGTCAAATCGAGAAATTTAATCGCAGCCTTAAGACAGCCCTGAGAGCATACGTAGATAAAGATCAGAAGAATTGGTGTCAATTTGTGGCCCCGATTGTATTTGCAATGAATGCGTCGGATTCAAGCGCGACAAACTACCCAGCTTACCTGCTAATGTATGGTAGGTTCCCACGACTTCCCCACGAAAATGTTTTGAAGGAATACGAGGGAGAAATGAGGCCCCTTTTGGAGCAGCTGGGCAAGATCGTTGAGAAACAAGAGGTCTATGGGGACCTGGCTCGGGAGGCATTACTGACGTCACAGGCGAAAATGAAAGAGTATTATGATAGGCAGGCAAATGCACACAGGTTGAGGTCAGGATCGTTGGTATATATGAAGGTGAATCGCCTCCTGCAACCTGGAACTGCATACAAGTTGCAAAAGAATTTCTGTGGCCCCTTTGTCATCTGTGCAAGACCCACAGGGTGCACGGCTAGACTGAGGAGGATGGATACTGGAGCAACACTGCCTAAACCAGTGCATGTGTCTCATTTGAAACCGGTCAGTATATCCAAGACCAGTCACTTTATGGAGAGACTGCTGTCACCAGATTTACTACCTATGCACGAATATGAAGAAGAGGGCCCGCTTGACTAAAAGGGGTGGCAGGACATTACCTGCACGGAAGAAATAGGCCACAATTGGCCTGGAGATGAGGGAGAGAAGGAACTATGAGATAAGGGATACACAGTAAATTTTCCAGATCCTGTGGAATAGATGGAATGAGTGTAGTACGTAGTGCCTTGGCAAGGGCGCATCAACAATATATAGGCATGTAGGGCTTGTGCAGACGCGGTGTTTACATTCTCAAACAGCTGTGGTGGTTATAGGGCTGTAACCACGAGGCGAGAGCTGCAAGAGCAGCGACAGTGGTTTCATGTGAAAGTGATACGGAGGAGTGAATGGGAGCGAGCCGCGTTTGGTATGGGGAGTTATCTCGGAGAAATTGGGTTTAATCGGGGGTGAATAAAAGGAGGTTGGGTTGGAATTGAGAGTAAGAAAAAGAGGACATAAAAAAAAAACTAACTAAACAGCTCCTGTGCGGGTTCAGATTCGCGTTGGGTTAAGGGGGTGCAAGGAGGGTGAGAAACTAATGTCATGACTATAGTCTGGCATAGGAGAATATCCTCATACATGTCATGATTATTTCCTAAAGAATTAATATCATAAGAGCAACTAAGGAAGCTTTGCTTATCCGAGAAAAAGGGTAAGAAAAGGAATTGTCACTAGAAGTTCTCATAGAAAGTAAATGACTTGTACTATATGTGGTTGGATAGAAAGGAAAGAAGGAATGTGCGAGTGAAATAAGGCAGAATATAGTCGCGTATCGACAAACAATGAGAAGTCCCGGGCGCAGCAGAGACTTGAATTAGAAAAATTGTGTTTCACGAAGTTGAAAGGGTATGGTCAGAATACGCATAAAGGAAGATGGGTGGGATATGAGAAACACATGGAAAAAGCAAAATAAGCTGCTCCAATAAGTCAAGCTTGGAGTTGAATTATGGGGAAGAGCCAGGGTGTCAGCTGCCCGGAAGATGGTAGGGAGGAGGAGCAATTAAAAATAAGATGGGAGGAAGGTTGCTCAGTGGCACTGAGTGGGAAAGCAGGAACGCTCATCACCGTTCATATTGAGGCAATGGATACGTTGCATGGTGCAGCAATAAGGGTACAGGATATGTACGACATAGAACGTTTAATAATAAGGCTGATAAGATTATTTACCATAAATCCAGCTCACAGATACGGAGGATGTCCCGAAAGGAGGCTGACAAACGAATGGTATCTGTGGCACATGTATGCGGATTTGGGATTGCCAAGCAACGAGTTGAAAAGCATCATGGATGTGTTCCCGTTGGCAAGAACAAAAAACCAGCAGCATAAATATATTGCCCACGTACTAGTACGTCGGTTGTTATGTAATATTTTGTCGTTAGAAGTGGAGGAGAAACGAGTGGCATATGAACGGTGTGATAGGACGATTCTTTATCAATATATAAGTGGCCTAACATTCATCCCAGCAGATAAAATTCACGCAGTTTTTACGGAAGAGGTGGACCTGCTTAACATTAAGGAGCTGTGTCCAAGCGCATGGGCGAGAGTAAAGGTAAGTGCATTCACTTAGGGGTAGCGAGAAGGTATTTGTGTCAGGAGTTGGGTGGGGACACAGTGTACAGCTTAATAGCCCTGTGAGCATTGAATACTCATTATCGAAGAAAATGTCTAGACCTATAACAAGGGGAGAGAGAGCAGAAGTGATACAGGTAATTCGATTGGCACGTTTGTACATGCAGAAACCCCACCTGAGGTTTAGAGGGGCTAACGCTAGAAGGAGAATTGAGATGGAATCACATTTGAGAGATATTTGGTGGGGAGCTTCTCGTTTCTTGGTTAAAGAAATGCCGGATAGAATGGCAAGAATAGCCATCAATCACATGAGCTGGAAGAATCGATCGCGGAAGCAGCAGTACATATACCTTTCAATGTTGAAAAGTTATTTCGCCGGGACAATGTTAAAAATGAACTCTTGCAACTACCCTAGGGATATTATAATTAAGTTGTTGGCATGTAATACAGGAATGACAGTTACTGAATTGGGAAGACTGGCGTGTGAGCAATGGAGTTGGATTAAGAAAACCTTGGAGGAGTGGATTCCGGTGTCAAAGGGTAGGTGATATATCATGCTATGAATAAATAGAAATGCGGGGTTTTTGAAAAGTTATAGTGGACAATCATTTCCGGGGAAGGTATATGACGAGCATTTCCAAGACAAGGAGAGGTTTATAATCAGGGAGAAATAAATCAGGAAGAAATAAATGAGGAAGAGGCGACTTACCAGTGACAAAGGCGAGGTTGTATGGTTTAGGTGAAGACGGTGAGGGGTGCACAGAAAGGAAGGTAGGGGTCATAGAGTAAATAAATAGAGTAAATATGGGTATTTCTTGAGTAAAATAAACTGCTAAAAGGAAATGGGTTATTATAAAAAGAAAAAGAAAAAACTACATAACTACTGAAACTAAGATCAACTATAAAACTAAAAAACGTGCTGCTCGTTGACTATAGAGCCCAACGGCGAAAAGCCCTGGAAACCAGGGCATATGCCCGGCAATATAGCCACCGAGCTGCCTTCAGTGCCAAGCCGTATGCCAGGAGCTGGGCCAAATCGCTCAGCGTCCAGGTATCGCGGGTCTCGACGATGATTATATCATCATCGATAACCAGGTGGAGTTCACGACCTGGCATGGTTTCCGAACGAGATAAAAATTAAGAAGAAAAAGGTGGAAGAAGGGAAAGCTGGTGTGAAGAGCCGACGGAGGAGGTGCAGCGAGGGTAAAGCTGGGGAAGTGAGGGATTTGGCTAATCAAAGACACCACTCTAATATTGTTGTATGGAGACGCCAATTGGCTAGAAAGAATTGATTGACGTAATGAATGAATAAAGGGGAGGAACTGGGGTCGAGTCATGGCCGGGTCATGGGATCAGAGACCACGTGACATTTATAGAGATAAGCGGCGAGCGAGTAATGAGAAAATTTTTTTTTAGAATCCATGAATTGGAAAACCATATAATTGAAAGAAGATTAGAGTAGGGTATAGTTGATGAGTCACTGATAAGACATAAGTAGAAGGGGTGTGAAAGTGAACGAAAAGCAGAAAGTTTCTATCACAAGGTGACAGGTTGACACAAAAAACGCTGAGAAATTGAAATCGGTGTCAGCTTAATAAGTATTATAGATATGAATACGTGGGAACGTGTGGGGTCGTTGCAGGGCGGTGTACTATGTTGTTCGTCTGCTGATTTGAGATCCGATGTTTGTAGAAAAAAAAAGATATCGCCGTGTTGACAGAAATTGGGGAGACAAGATGACTATAGTTAGGGCAGAGTGAACTGAGTATTGAAAAAATCATGTGAGGGTTACAAGCTTCCGTGTCTAAGTTCTGTTTCAATATATGTGAATGACAAGGGTGATCCAGGGACGGAATATATTAGTATAAAAATAACATGAAATGAGTATACCAGCGTCTCCAGGGAAACACAGTGCCATATAAGACAGGCTGGTGAGGTGACTATGGCAACGCGAGGAATAGACTGATCTAAGCAGAGGGGGGGAGAACGGGGCGGCAGCGACCTAGTATACTAGGTTATACTGATGCATAAATTTGATGACAACAACAATATGAGGGGGATGATCCACCTAGACCCTGGACATAGGTTAAAAGCAGATGAGATTATCTGAAGAAAAGGGCGCTGCCAGATGACAAAGGCTACCGTTTCTGAAGCTTTGCTCGGTTTTTGAATTTGATAACAATGCTGCAGCATAGTAAAATAAATATCAGGGACGCGTCGGTCCTGTGTATTAAATTATACTCGTTTTGGCTTTTGGCCCCTTGTATCAGATATCCAATGCAGTTGCCTGATCATCGTTTGGAGGTGGAATGGCATTTGCTAGCTATATACGAGAAATGTGATAGACTCCTACGGCCCCTGGGAGTTAAGCCAGGAAAATTATACTCTACCAGGCGTTTGCGGGTAATGAGTGATAAGGACAGAATGAATGCAATCTTGCATCAGGTCTATAGGATTTTGTATGTACTGTTAAATTTATACTCGACAAACTATTTGAGAATGCGCTGTTGCCAGAGAAAAAATCACAGGGATGCGGACACCAAGCGGTTCATGGCATTGTCGGGTTTATCTAAAACAAAGGTGCAGGAATTGCTTCAAGAAGCGGTCAATGTTTGGAGACCAGTCGAATGGATTGGTGGAGATTGGTTGTTACATGCGGTGGGTAAGATTTTCTTTCTCTGACTGTAGTGACAATCTTGGGGGGAGGGTAATGTGATACATTTGAATCAGATAGAGAGAGGGGTGACGTCACGGGCTAGCCGGCAAATATGGAATGTGGAAAGTAACATATATTGTTTGGTAATTCGAGAATTCGGTGTGAATAGATGGAATGCAAAATGATTGTTCTTGTAATCATTTAATGAAAGGAGACGCCTAACGATGATTGAGCGAGACAACGTATGATACCCATGGTCTTATCTTATATGGTCGCGTAAAGGTGACATGTTGTGAGTTGTGATGAATTTGACACGTACAGATAACGCTCTGAAAAACATACATTTCAGATAGAATGTATGAAGGTATGGTTTTCTATGAAAACACACCGTTTTGTGTCATTTTGTGTATATCAAGAAATTCACTTCTTATGAAACCCATGAGCTACAAACTATGAATAGTTATAATAATAGGTATATGTCATAAATGAATGATTGTCGTTGCGGAAGTGGTTGTTTCAGAATAAAAACGAATGAATGAAGACACAAGTTTGGGAACATTAAAATTCAGTGAGTGTCTACAAGGAACTCATTGGAGATTGGTAATTGGCTTGGGATTGGGGTGTATATGGCTAGATGTTGTGTGAGCCTGGGGTAATTGGTATCTATAGATGGTATATAGAGTTTGTGGGATGAGGATGTTTCTTTTTGATAGACCCAATCGCGATGGTATATGAATAACCAAAAAATAATAGGTATATAGCCGTCTTTGGTACAACTAATCCACCGGGAGCCACATGAAAATAATAATCTCTCGTGAATCGCATGATGGGGAGTGATCTGGTTGGTTTATGGCACTCGTATTATCGGCGCGTGTGTGCATTACTGTGGAGTATTTATGTCATGTTTTGTGGTTTGAAAATGAGTGATGGAGCGTATGCATAGCTGAAAGCTACATGTCTGGCAGGGCGGGTGTTACAACATACGTCGCGTGTCCAGGAAGTGGGGTCTGGAAAAATGACAACTCACAACATTAATTATGAGCAAGCGCCAGAGGTTGGTAAATATGGGTAATAAAGCTTAGCGGAAGAAGTTGGAAGGTGATAAAAGATAATGGGAAGAAGAAATAACAAAAACACGTAGATCTTGGAGGGGGGTCTGAAGTTTAGCGTCTGAAGTGTCTGGAGTTTAGTGTCTGAGGTGGTGTCCAAATGTGGTGGTGGATCTCAACTTTGAGTACGATGGATTTGGGACGGAGAGAGATGTGTCGTTTGGAAAAAGCTAATTTAGGAGCAGATGAGTGGAAGATTTTGAAAAATCAGAAGAAAAACATGGGAATCTTGCTGGTCAGGGCTACTAAATATTTTCTTATGAGCCCCGTGAGCAGAGGTGGACCCACACGTATATCTACTAGAGAGCGACTGGAAAGGGACACGTATATCTATATTTTGAAGGAGCGTTGCAGAATCTATGTTGAAAGCAGGGGTTTTCGGCCAATCGAAAGGCTCACGACGCGAGGAGGGCAAATGAGGAGTGTCTTCGAGGCCCAACAAGCAGTAACTGTGTCCGATAAATTAATACATTTGACAAAGGCGGTGGGTGAAATGTTATTGAACATCTTGGCTGTCTACTGTGCTGAAGAATTCAGATTAGAGTGTATAGAAGACAGAAAACGGCACAGATTGATTCCTTATCTGCAGGAGCGCACAGGCCTGGCGAGAAAACTTGTAGTCGCTAATTTGGACTTGGATTTTGATTCTGCAAACCTTGGCGACGTATTACCAGAAGAGTATTTGCCAGACATGACGATGAGAAAGGTAAGTTATAAGGGGTCTCACAAATTAGTGGAAGGAAGGGACATCCCCGTGTAAACATATACTGTTTATATTTGTTATGGTCGATTAGTAAACATCTCCAGTTGCTAGGGAATTGGAAAAAACAGGACTAGATTGGATAGGTGAGGATGGACCTAGGGTATATAAAGAATGGGGGGGTGGGGGGGGGGGGGGACTAGGGATATATAGTGTGTTGTCACATGAAGTAGACCTGGTATAGCAGGGTTCGCACCACTGTAGTGAAAAATGGATACAAGAAGGGGGAGTGAGATGATTAATGCGGAAATTATTAGGAGAACGGATAGGGCTGCCAGAATGGCAGCCATCCTTAATCAACAGGTCAGGGCCAATTGGTTATTGCTCGAAATCCTCAAGTTTTTATGTTGTCTCCGCATCAAAGATATCCGGAGTTTGAGCCCATTAGAAGGCTGCAAAAGGAGACGCATATCGTTCGCTTAAGAAAAGCTGCATTTGATTTTTTAAGAGGCCTACGTTATGAGCCTATTCGGTCCTTGACGATTGATATCTCGCAGAGACATACTCTTACGCCATTAAGAAGGCTACAGGATACGGTGTGCATTATCTCGGATTTGGCCTATGAAATTTTAAACATGTTTCGTCCAAGAATAAGAGGGATATTCCCTGAAAATATGGAGCAAGCAGTGAAATTCCTGGACAAGCTAACGGAGATGTCTGAGGCAACTATAAGACATCACCTGTCTTTGCCGGTGGATGTATATCAAATCGAGCTAAGATTGCCTTTGTCTTGGATGCCCGTGGGCTTGAAGGTGAGTATCAGGCAGTTGAACCCATAGATACCCCATGGATATCTAGAATATCCAGGGCTATGTTATAAATGTATATATTAGACTTTATGATAAGTTTGGAGCTCTGCTAGATCCACGGTGACAAGGTGTGTATGTGAGAATTATTGAGGTGTGAGTGATGGCTACGTGTAAATCAATGGGGTGTCGGGGTTGTATGGGGAAGCGAATTAAATTGATGAAAATTAAATTGATGCGAATTGGAGGCGAATTAGTCTTTTAATCTGATATAATGTACTATGCTGGATTAAGATTGGATTGGATGCTTGGAGCCAGTGACCTAAAAATGGTGTAGCGTCATATAGAATAATGTGGTAGTAATGAGAAAATCGGTATATTTTGGCGGGGCTGGAACGTCTGAGAAGTGGAGCTTGGGAGGCAAGACAGTTAAAATTAGACACAGCAATTGGGCTCAAGCAGTCGAAACCCATAAGTAGCTTGCAAGCGGTTGGGGGGGTTGTTCTATAAATTGCAAGGCAGGCCTCAAACGCGATTCAGTGGCTAGGTGTCATTATGCAGTATTTCATCTAGTCGAGGCAGGTCATGAGCTGGGACATTCGTACCCTGACTTAATATGGGGATGTGTCGTATGCTTGTGAGGGAGGGGGGAAGGAGCAAGCCCAAAAGGTCTTGGACTGGTCTGGTCTCAGATTTAAGCTCAGCACAGCCAGAGGGGGAGCATCACTTCACTTTTGTACAGGGATCAGGAACGTACTTGCATATAGAAAGAAAAGGGACTAACTAACTAACTTGGTTTGGAAGACTAAGGATCGCAAGATGTTCGGACTCATAATAGGGTGAGTTTACTAGAACTATATCACTTTTACATAGGCCAGTAGAAGGCCAGTGTGGATTTCTCAGCATTAAGCCTTTTTCAATTTGGGCTAACTTCTTGTTTTTAGGATCATGATGTGCATGCCATATAGTTGCATGGCTACGACGGTCCTGAGGCATAATTATGGAGTGGTATTCGCTGACCGTGGTACACTTATAGCAGGGGTGGAAACTATAAGTTTAGGCTTCCGTTCTGAGCTGAATATTAGACCTCCACAGCCGGTCCAGATAATTAAGGAAGATTGGCCGGAAGGTTATGAGATGGTAGGGGAGTCTTTAGACAAGTATATTAGGGAGCTACATTCGAGGGCCACAAGGGAGTATGAGCGTGCAAATCACTTGAAAAATATTTTGCAGCGCCCTAAACGATTAAAAAGGAATCCTCTGGCGCCGTTTGGGAAAATCGTAGCTGGAATTTTAGATCTGCCAACTAACTCTGATTTAAGAAACGTAGAAAGACACATTATTCATAGGCTTGCACCAGGGATAATAAGAAACCCACACCTGAGGGACGAGGCTCTCATGAAATTGGTGGCCAATTCTAATATTATATTTAGGTTCCTAAGATCACATGTAAACGAATCAATAAGCGCCATGGATGAATTAGAAGATAAATGGCTACGCTTTGCAAATAAGACGGCTCAATTATCAGACATAATGCACGGGGAAGTAGAGTCGCAGGGGAAAATTCAACAACAGCTCCAGGGCTCCATTTTGGAATGCCTTGCGATCAGAAATTACATTGAAGATATAACGATAGTGGGTGATATCTTAGAAACATTAAGGGAGGGAAAAATACATGAGTCACTTGCCAAGGTATTTATGGAAAGTCAGTGGGAAGAAAGAGTGAGACAGGTACTGGGAGATAACAGCACTTTGAGGATTTTGGAGGATTATATCGACTGGAATACTAACGTTGGGGTGCAAATCGGGTCCAATAACACAATCAACATACTGGTGCCAATTTCCCTAGCAAACGACTCGGAGCCCCTTCAGTTATATGAAATGGAGGTGTTTGATACGCCATTGCATGTGCACAGGGAATCTCAAGATGGTTGCACACGATTGAGATCGGCCACACAACGCATGTTGGCCCAACGCGGTTCAGGGGAATTAATGGAGGTAGACGCCATTGAATTAATGCAATGTACTAAAAAAGGAAGCTATATATGTCCGTTCACCTTCATAGATAATTCAGGAAAGGATGAGGACTGCATGATCGCTTTATTTAATGACCATAGTGCCAATGTTCTTAGGTATTGCATGTTTGATATATACTTGAAGAAAAGGGCGCCAGACGTTGTTAAAAACGTGGAGGGATCAACGTACTTGCTTATAAACAAGGGACCCGAGGGGTTAATGACATGCAAAAATAGTACAAAGCAGGTCAGTATCGTGGGGATCACTGTGTTCGAGGTGTCCTGCGGATGCACCCTGCAGATTGACCACCATAGATTGGCACCAAAGGAACTAACGTGTAGGCAATTGAGCGGGGTGGAGGTTTCCGTAGCGCATGGGTTTAATTTGGCGTTTGCAAAAAGTTTTGGTATACCGGTGGGGAACTTTTCGGGAGAAAGCCTCACTAACTTCTTAGTACATTTAAATCTACCAACGGGTGAGGAACTAGGGAGGATGCTAACAGCAATGTCCCCCCAGCAGTTTGCAAAAGGAATGGAGGTTAATAAGGTTGCGAGAGAAATTAAGAATAACATGGAGCAAGGTGGAGCATGGCAATACAAGGCATGGCGAGATCTAACAGATCTAACTGTAACGCCGCAGGTACCACTGGTATTCTGGCTAATAGAAATGTTACATGTTTTAGTAACCATTTATCTTTGCTATAGAATTTTCAGAATGCTCGCGATCATTGGATCTTTGAAAGGGGCGTTGGCAGGGAAGATCGGCTCAACCCTGGAACTATTTCCAGAGGATAGTTGGGGCAAGATCGATTGGGGAACACAAGGCCCCGCCCTGAACTCAGATTCACTTGAAGCAGGCAGGTCTGGGGAATGGCCATCATATGGTACGATGCTGGCAGGACTAGTGGTAGTATACGTGTTGGGACAACTGATACGATGGATCTGTAATAGGTGTGGATGTAATAAAGCTCGAGGCCATAACACGGCAGGACACACAATACTTAGCCTCCGTGTACAGGAGGGAGAGAAGCGGTATGCTCTTTTCCTGTGTAAATTGGTATATCCAGTGGAGGTACTCAGATCGGCCACGCCACCTGTCGTCACGGGAATGGTAGCAAAACAGGTTTGTTGCTCGTTCAGGACCGTTGTTCGACTTAGGTGGCTTGGGGGCCTGGAGGTAGAAAATGCTGGGTCAGCAGAGACGGTCGAGTTGCCAGAAGAAATAGTATTCTGGTCACTAAGACCTGCAGAAAAGATCGAGCTTCTTAACTCCACTTCCAACAGCCGACTCCTGGTAGCCACTAATCTCCATGGAAATGAAGCAGCTGTTGGTTCAAAACTATAAAAACGTAAGTAGGTAGGGTGCTGCGCATGCAAGGGGACCTGCAACTTCTCCAAGTTGGTATCATACAGATTTTCTTTTGATTAGACAGAAATTGCTACAGTTATTGGTGGAATAGTGCATAATGCATGGCTGCCATAGGCAAAACAAAGGCCCTTCTGGGAATTAAAGAGAAGTAGTAATAATGCATGTAATTATAAAAAAGCCCACAACTAATGGTTGTGACCTCCCCCGATCTTTACCATATGTATGACTGTAAGAGAGTGAATGAAACGTTACTTGATGGGATCAGTGTTAATAATATAAAAATGTGTATGACCTGTCTAAGGATATAAACGGTGGCTAAATCTTCCCATTCATGACTCATTACAGGAGGAGAACGACCATGGCCCGTCGGACCACATGGCCGGTGACACTCCGAGCGTGAGTCGGTAAAAGACATATTGCATTGAACTTCATACAGGCAGACACCACGTGACGATATCCGGACGACAAGATATGCCATGTTGTCCGTTCGCCCCCATGTGGGCTCTCTCCATCCGGCAAACGGGGCGGTCCGTTTGGATAAAAAGAACTTTCCTTGTGTTTAGTGATGATTCCACAACGCGTTTGGCACACACACCCGGCTTAACAGACCACGCGCCACTACTTCACCTTGCCTGATGCTACACCCTAGTCTACATATACTACTATGTTCATCCCGACGTGGCTGAATTATAACCTAATTTAATGATACTTAGAATACGTTATAGGGTACTCATTTTATATTTAGGCAATTGATATCACTTCGTGCTATATATTTGTGTAATCGGGATTATCATTATTACTATATTATTGTCTCTTTAATTTGCTTGTGATGTTTCGTTTCTATTTAGCTCGGTCACGGTGGGGCAATTACATATGTAGGGCCTCATGTTATGTTTCTTCTTGTATTATCTTGTATTTAGATTTTATTCATTATAAGAAACAGTGGCCTATGGTCGGCTGTGCTCCTTCGTTCCGCTCTCTATGCTCTATAATCAGCATTGTAAAAGTGGTTATGTAAGGAGAGGTCAACACATAGTTTAGCCGTATCATTGCTCCTGTATTGCTAGCAGGGGACTCCCACTCTGGACTATTCCTTAGAGTTGATGTTACCTGTTACTTATTGAAGTATTGTATTCCCGGTACTTGTATTATGCTCCACAGCTGGGTGTACAGGCCCGGAGGCCGTACACCCTCCACATTTGTATCACTTGTATTGTCAACTCTCACCTGGGTGTACAGGCCTGGAGGCCGTACACCCTGTTACATTCTGTCTTCTCTCGTCTGCTCAAGGGCCACTGTTTGAGCGAGCAACTATGCAAATGTTTGCAGCATGAAGCTGGTTCCTTGTTTTTAGCACCATTTATCCCCAACATTTCTCCCTATCCTGTATATATATATATATACATTGCACAGGTATCCAGCCCTACCCGGTCCCCTTTCCATACATATTCAAATTAATTAAGTTTTCTCGCCCACTGCAGGTATGCTTGTGGCATTACCCATAATTTACTCATGTGATCTGAATGAGGCTGCGTAGGGCCACCTGTCAGTTCCAGCCCAAGGTGCTAATATATATACCTCATGCATGGCTATTCATGCTGGGTTGTTTTTCTTTCATAATGAGGGGGGGAGGGAGGGGATGGCACATGCTTCACCATTGCGGTGGCAAGTCACAATATTTCAGGGGGGGCTGATTCCTTCTAGCACTTCCATGAATGCTGGTGCTATCTGCCCTTCTTCTCACTTCTCGGTATCTTCTGTTTGACACTTGTGGCCTATTGAAGCCTAGCTGGATGGTATTTCCATCCCTCCTCAGGAGTCATGAGTCTTGTTTTTCATCCATTTTCCATCATTTTAAATATCAATCCACACTCCTGGAGCTAATCTCACCTTTCTTCATCAATTTAGTATAAAAAACTAAAATTCATAAATATCGTACCAAACAATAAACCACAAATATCGTAGCTGATTCTTTGAGGCAGTTCCTGGGCACTTATCCTTGCACCGATGGTTTTTTAGTACAAATCCCTAGCCTTAGTCTTAGACAGGCGGTCAAGCCTGTCGCTGGATGTGGAATTGAGGGATGTGGGTGTCTGGGCCTGACTGGTAGGGACAAAAAGGGTAAGGATGACTGACCCACGATTGGGTGTAGCTCTTTAATCTTACAGGATGTGCAGGCTCATCTTAGGATGAAGTCTGCCATCTAGCCCGGCTGCGGCTCATCATGTAATCACGCATTCTGGCTTCCAGCACTGTTGTTTGTCTGACGGCCCTCATGACGCTCAGACACATTCCTGCATGCAGTCTGATAGAGTCGTATTGCCGCATTGATCTCGGCATTATTTTTGTGCCAAACCTTGGGGAGGGAATATGGGGTAAAAGGTTAAAATGCATGATATTTGGGACTTCCCCCCTTTTTCTATTACAGAAGGCCGGAACGGGCTTCGTCAATGTCACAAGACGTTTCTTGTGATACAGTACTCCCTTTTCGCCCGTGCAACTCTCTGATGTATTTCGCTAGAGATTTCCCTACCACCTGATTTTACATACCCAAGTCATGCCCTACACACCCGCCAAATCACCCTGAAATAAAATAACAATACATTAGGGTGACCAACATGAGCGGTTTCCATACATGTATGTTGTGAAACAAAAGAAAATGATACAGCATACAGGTTGGAAGATATTGCAAAATAGGTACATTACGCCCAATTTAACCCACACCCCATAATTACCCCCACCTAGTTGCCAAGTTTGTACATCCAGTTTCATACACGAGCGCGTAGGCGATTTTATTGTTAAGAGGACGAGAAACATGTACCACAAGAGGCAAGAGAATGTATTGTATTTATGAGCTACCATGTATCTTGGATTTTGCGTGCGCGTAAGCGATTCTCATTGTTAAAGGAGAAAGGTGTGTGCCTCCTGGAATTATTATGTGTATTCATTATTTATGACTATATTTATTGAGTGTCGGGACGAATAGAGGGAGAATAAGGTGAAATTTTTTTTTGGGGGGGGGGTTTTCTTGCTTATCGAGTAAAAGGGTAGTGTAGTAACCGTGGTTAACACGAGAGGGCAGTAGGATGGGTAGTAGGGTAGGATATGTAACTTTTACTAAGGCATGCCCTAAGGGAAGGGGAGGGGCCAGAGGGAGGGAAAGGTATCATAGGATAAAGGGTCCACCAATGCGGATACCCGACACTCACCCCCTGGGTATATATACGGGGAACACATGGGTATTATAAGTAGTAGATATGCATTACAAGCAGTAGATACAGATATGTACTAGACGCACTGTATGCGCTAGAACCATTATATTATATCATCCTAATCTTGGACAGTAATGACAGTAACAACAGTAAGAATACAGGGAAGGAGTCCCATAAGATCTCATATGACTCGATGTCTACACTGACATGGGAAGGGATTATCAACCTAGCATCTATGTACAGGATAAGATACAATACACAAGTAGTGGCGTACTAAAACTCATCGTGTTGTGTTATTCATACCGGAAACCTACAGCTACTATATATCACCATGACTCTCTATTCAATATCGCCTACCGTCTCCTAAAATACTGTACTGTATTAAACATCATGAGAAGCAATACCCCGAAGTCCGAGTATATTCGAATGCATATAAACACTAGTTAGATATATTCACCCTGGCCCGACGCACCGCCCAATAGCGTAAAGATCCGAAGCTACGCGCACAACACTAGCTTGGCTGCTTGAAGAGAACTGGCGCGAACTACTGCTGAATGCGCCCAAGGTCAGGTGACCAGCGATCCACTTCCGGTTCGTTCAGATATATTCCCATATATATATATAAAGGTAAACATCTATTCTATGTGCATAAAATTTGATTAAATATCATATGTAAATCATCACTGGAAAAGTAGCCAACTCGGTGAAAAGTCTCAGAGACAGTGCAAGCACCCCGGACTCTGTAGGCCTTAGTCTATGTTTATGGATTTGTTGACGTGCTTCGCGGGGATCTGAAAACGCTAGTCTAAGGTGTTAATTTCATGGTTAGTCTACATAGAACTATAAAATTAACAAATTGAACAAGCACCTTCACATATGATGAAAATATTTTTATTGCACCACTTATCACACCTCTTAAGAAGAATGCATGTAAAATAAACTAGATGTATAGAATGAATAGAATCCGATTTTATTTCATGCCTTAACAAACACAATAATTCTGTTATTTTGATTAGATCAAAAGTATAGCTAATTTGAAATTATAATTTTTTAATTGTAATTAAGCTTTGTGCCGTCTTAAACCTGGTGGTGACCATAATGTATATAATTATATCAAAACTGTAAGTTGTAGTTATATCACAAGAGAAAGATCTAAACCATGTTTTAAAAAGTTGAAGCCTACCTTTAAATCAGTGTAGCACACCAGACCTAATACTGTAAATCCTCTATAAACACACACAATATAATACACAAGGTGCACAATCTATCCTTCACCGAGGTACTAATAGGGGTTGTCATTGCAAAAACAACTCACTCTAAACAACGGCAAGACATGCTTAAAATGATAAAAATAACAATCATGAAACTTTGTAATCGCAACCATGTATTTTTTGTGTCTTACTGAATATTCCTCTCGATGTTACATTGATAAATGTTTCACCAGGTAACATGGTTACTTACTATATTATTGTAAATGGTTTTTCAATTATTACTTTCCGAAGATGTAATAAATCTGTTGATGTAATTATTTTATGATATCAATAAAAATGTTACAACAACAAATATAGTAACTTAAATGTCTTCACCATACAGAGGGTAACTAGGAAAGATACAATTTCATAGGTTTGACAAATTGCTCGTGCATGATACCAGGAATCACCCAAGGTTAGGATCACCAACTCGGTTGTCTTAGACCATCATGATAGGCATCAAACAATACTAGCTCTGTGCATGAGAAATTAGGCAGGATTATCAAATGATATCTTTAGAGTTGTTATGCCAAATTCCAGGTTGATTCATCTGGTATCTTAAAATAGAGGAACTGTGATCAAAGTGTGTCCACACAAGCAGTGCTGGGTCTGGTGCATGGACTAACAGGGACTAATGGACGAGTGGTGTAACGTGGTCGTCACGCACTGGTGAACACGAGCGTGCACGTGCGCTAAGTGTGTGTGGGTTTAGCCCAGTCCATTTTGGGTGGTGACCGAGGGGTGGCCGTTGTACCATGAATTGGAGGGTAACTGACGCAGCGAACTGAGAGTGAATTATTTGTTGTTTTTCAATTTGGAATTGATGGTGAATCCCAACAATTCGAGACTAAAGCAATTAGATCCTTCCGTTATAGTGGGGGTTCGTTGTCTGTTTGCTTAGGGACCCCCTAAGCAAACAGACAACGAACCCCAACTACAACTTCAGGTTCTAATCGCCCAATAGTAGCAATGATGGGTGCAAGGGTGCACCGGAGGAGAGTTGTGGTAGTCTGCCATGTGCCCGCCAATGGTCATGGGTCTAAGAATCTGCCCATGGGTCAAGTTTTCAGAAAATGTACAATTCACCTTCACCAATTCTCTCAAATAACCCAAATTTCAGACAAAAATAAACTTCAAAATACAGTTCAACCTAAACAGACATATTGCTAGAACTAATTCAATACCGAATATACTCGAATTTACCTAGTCTTGACCAAATTGCAGCCTAATTTAGCAGACTTTACTAAATATGTACAGCTGCCAATTGTACATTTTCTGAAAATCTGACCCACAGGCGTAGACTGGTGCATATACGGAGTACACAGACTGGGTAGTTTGTGAAACCGCCTATTCTATTTTAGATTGAACACACACACATAGGGCATGTCTTGCAAAATCTATCCATGGTTGCTTGAATTAAACTGTCTAGTCTCACAAAAGCAGGTATTTTGAAGTTCCACGACATTTTCTCACCACAATCATGAGATAATTATGGCAAGTATTTAAATGAATGGGTGAGAAGGCTACACCACCATCATCTAGTTCAAACCACAGTGAAAAGATGTGGAACACAAAAGGATGCTTGCTGCCCCTATTCTAAAGTGGACACAAAATAAAATTCTAATTCACCACCTTCAAGTGTCTACGAGAAACCGAATTACAAAATAGATAGTGACATGGAATGCCAAACTCCAGATACTACCTGCCATTTATGGCCATTGATTCTAAACTACCTGCATGTTCTTTAGACTGCCATGCAATCAGGTTTCTACCAAAATATCTAAAATAAAAATAAAATAAAACAAAAATTTAGTGGTGTACTACCACACATGAGAACAATAACACTTGGCAAAAAGGCATTTTTATGAAATATGAAAGAACTTGGACTCCCATTTTTTGATATTTTGGTGTTTGTTGCTGCCTTTTGGGTAAAAAGCCTATTCCGTATGACCGGGCAGAAAATGAAGAAGTTTATCCATTGTGTTGACACTCCGACAGCATTGCATGTAGCCTTGGGAATCCCTAATAGCATTAACCTCCCGATTTACCTGCAATAAGTAAATTAGAAAGTAGCTCTCAAAGTTAATAGATAAATCAGGGAAAGTAAAAACAGACAGAGATTCTGTTTCTGTAGCGGTCAAAGTCTCGCTTGTTCTCAACAGGGTAAAAGGGTGTTGTACAATATGAACAATTAAAGGTCTGATAATAATCACATAAATGTGATATGTAAAACATAGAATAGCAAATGAATAACACACGACCTGCTTCTAGCAAATAGTGTAGGAATATCCCGTAAACCGAGAAAAGCTATAAAAGAACTGACATGGTAAAGGGAACAGTTTTGAAAGACATCAAGACCAGCAGAGCGAGCACTAGTCAGGCTTGGCCTTGAATGCCCACCCTTATTACATAACAATTAAAACAATAACAAAACAATTAAAGTGTTCGTTTAAACCCCACATTCATTTATTTGAGCTCATCGGGTATCAGGGGAAGACTGTGGTCGTGCAACCAGCAGTTATTAGCCTAATGTTGGAGATAAAACAGTAACATCTACCATTTATTTAGATTATTTTTAAAAGATCCATCCTAACCTTAGTCATTAGATGACCCAGGTCCTCATCATGTGCATACCTGGCAAACACCTCAACAACTTTTCTTATGAACCATGACCCTGTCTGTGTATTACGAACGGCGCTATAATCTGCAGCAAAAATACACAATGTTATTTAATATCGGACAGCCGAAAGACATTCAAATTATCATATGAAAACAAACAGGGACAACGATTTTATATTTATAGGTATAGACTTACTAAAACAAACTGAAAGTTTGTTAGTTGGTATGTGTGGAACAATTGTTGTAACAGAGGGTATAAAACATTCTCCATCACTTTGTATTTTTTTAATGGAAATAAAACTGCAATACTACTGAAATAATGAAATCATATTATAAATGATACAAATGAAAATGATAATACTATAGTAATCATAGAGCTACAAACCTGGTGCAGTTGCATAAGCAAGAAATACATCTTTCTTTTCGTGAATTGCTTTATTAAGCATTTTGTCACATTCAGCTACAGCATCAGTTGTAGTTTTCATATCTTTGTCATTGGATAAAGCGTCCTTCATGTCAGTCCCTTTGGTTCTTTCGTCTGTATAATAATATATTTATATTGTATATAATATGTTATAATAGAACCATGCCAGATCCTAGCCAAAGGCGAGCGTTTTGGAATGCATAGGTTTTATAAAAAATCATTTCACCCAGCTATTTTTAGCTCAGCTCATATAGCTGCTCTTCCACTAATGTCTGGGTGGGAAGAGGTGCCAAACCTTAGAAAATCAGAGTTTGAATCTAAGGCATATACATGGGTATGAACCTAGTACATTTAAATACTGCTGGGTCCAATGCCAACGTGATAGACTGCTGCGCCGTTCCGATTACTACAGAATCAGATTCTACAGTTCTTACTGTGTACCACGTATTAATGGTATACAATTCTAAGAAATCCAGTGGTGTTGGGAAACCCAAAACAAAGGAGGCAGGGAGCTGAGGATTGTTTGAGGTTTACTTTATTGGAGGTTTGCTATAGAGTAAGACTATAGGGTGTGAAACTGTCATGGCGGTAGTAAGTAATTTAAATTCACTTTAATGGAGGTTTTAACAAATAATACAATTTGTTATAGAGTAAGAATATAGGGTGTGAAACTGTCATGGCGGTAGTAAGTTATATAAAGTATGAAGGCTTTCCTTACTTCCTTGACAGGCTTGTATAAAGAAGATTTTAGGCTTATTCATCAGGTTTTCACAGTGGATGCCATTGAACTGCTCAACGATAGCATCAATAGGATAACAATTGTCTCCCTCACAGTTGAGTAGAATATGATCTTGTCGACCATGCGCCATCATCACAAAAATGAATGCATCACTGTCCTTATGTTCTTCCTTGTCTTTCTCTCCTTTCAATCTCTTTTTCAAATCCTGGAAGAGTGAGTTCAATTTAATTTAATTCATTGGTTGAAGCAAGCTTCAAGCATGCCATTTGATTGAAATGAAAGTGATCATTAAAGGAATAATAATAATATATTTAAGTCAGTTAGGTGGAATTGTCGGTCTAGTGCTTATGGTGGTACATGCCATATTGAGATTTGATGATAGCAGAACAGATGAAATAGAAGCTATTCTTGTGTTACTGTGTTTATAAGTCGGGTTTGGTTAAACCCATGTAGTCCCTGCGATTAGACTACATCATTTCGCAGAACAAATTCAAAGCTCTAGGGCCAAGCTTTTTGAGAGAGTTGACCATATTCTTGACATGCATAGCTACACAGACAGTGGTCAAAGAAAATATTTCGGGACAAAATGAAAAGTACACAGAAACAGGAATATACAAGCGATTTGCTCGAAATATTGCGTTGCTTTCAAGTTATAAATGCATATGAATTGTTTCTAATAGTGAGTAGAAAACTGGACCGGAAGACGTTGAAGAATACCAGGTATACTTCAGATATTTTGGGTCAATATTTCGGGTCAAAGCTTCGGCTGGATAGAGGCAACTCAACAAATGGCACAGTGTCATATGGAAAGTGATATGATAAATGGCATGATATTGAATATGTAGACTCTTTCAAATATATTGATGAAGCAGGTGAATGTGAATTGTTGCTTGGCCAGTTCATATCTTAGTAGGCTCATCAAGATGAGACACTTGATTGATGCCAAGATCAGTGCTCTTATATAAAAAAACATTCATTTTGCCAATTTTGTCAAGATTCATTTGGGACCTGAGACCACCCTTGTCATATATATATGTATAAATTTGGTCTAACTTTACCCTAAAATATGTAATCCGGTTTATACAAATGTGAAATATTTTGCGATTCAGAAAATATAGTTTGTGATATAACACAGCAAAGGCTTGTGCCCTTAAGTGAGCCAGTCAACAAATTTTGTTTGAGTGACAAATATGAGCCTCTATGCGATTCTAAAAAGTGTCTTACAATCACAGATTTTGCCTAAATGTCCATTTTTCAGTGAAAATTGGTCGAATTTGGGAGATTTCTGCTTTTCATTCTTCACTCTGCCATTTCTACCATTATGATAGTACAAAGTTGACATGTATGCCAAAAATTGGCAAATTTAATTTTGTATGTTCAACAAGGCTCCCAATGCTGCAGTACCATTCACCTGAGAGAAATTGCCATGGAAACAGTTGAAAGTCACGATTTAGTAACTGCTGAGTATAGGGCCTGCCTAGGGAGGATGACACATATAAGCATACTGTCATGCGAAGCATGCAATAAAATAGAAAGCAATAAAAATATGTATCTAGACCCCCACCTTTTGGTCTTTGACATCTTTCCAGACTTCCACTGTAAAATGCAGCTGTTCTAAAAGGTCCTTCATATTGATCTCATCTATGTCTGCCCCCTCACGTGTGCTACACCCACCTGCTCCATAGTCAATGTTGTTGAGGATAATCGCTCGACCACGAGGTTTCCGAGTCATGGAATAATAATCCCCCTTTCAAGAAGAAAATTAGTAATAATAACAGATTTGTATTTCCAAGTCATATTTACAGTAAGTGTTATACAGTGTAATGTTAAATTAAATTAGAATGAATTATGGAAATAGGAATGGTTTCTGTGAAGCTCACAGCTCTTCCTAGCACCCCTTTGATTTTGATTACTTAAATGTATAAAGAAAGGTAGTAGGTATTGCAAGTATACAGGTAAAAATAAAAATAAAGAGTAGCACAGAGTACAAAGTATGCATACAATAGTGTATAAGTACATATATACAGTTGGGCGTAGTGGTCCCCAGTCCGACCCTTGTTGGAGTCAACAGCTATATCTATGTTTATATCAAATTGACAAATGAATTAGAATTAAACTGATGTGCAGATGCTATAGGTAAAATTGGCAATAGAGAGCATCAGTTTCATGGTTGCAGGGTCCAAATTAACGTAATTCAGTTGTGCATGTGTTGACCCAGAATAAACAATTCACTCTAACCATCGCCCCATTAGAAGTTTAAAGATTCTGGCAATCATAATTGAAATGTTTTGGCTCTATGGATATCTGGGGGTGAGAATTCTTAAAAATCTTGGAATGATAAAAGAACAGAGAATAATTATTAAATAAATAACTAAAGTAGCTTGGGAACTTATCCATGATGCTATATCAGAAACTATAGTCTCGGCCCCCTCAAACATATTAGAGGAAGAAATGATAATGGTAAAAATAACGAGAACAGCCACTTGAAGAAATGTGGATTGATACCAACCACCTATAATTACAACAAGTCTATAGTCACCAGTTCTCATGTCAAGAGATTTGTCAATCTCAGGGGCCATACTCAGTCCAAAGTCACTTGACGCTATTGTTGGATCGTCTAGCAGTATCTGAACATATTTTATATAATATAACCGCGTCAGTTCAGATGATTTGCATGAACAGTTACGGTTAAAACAGTTACATTTTTATATAGTGTTGGAGTGGGAATTAATGTTATTCGTTATTTGACCGCTAGAAGGTAGTTTTATACAGCACTTAAAGTCAAAGTCGAAAGTCAGTAGTAAAGGTCAAAGTCAGTCATCAAAGTCAAAGTTGAAAGTCAATTGTAAAAGTCAAAGTCAGTTGTAAAAGACAAGTTGAAAGTTCCAGAGTTGAAAGTCAGTTGTCAAGTTTGGAAGTTAGTCATGCAGTTGTAAAAGGCGAAAGTCAGTCAGTCGTAAAAGTTGAAAGTCAGTCAGTTGTAATAGACAAAAATCAGTCAGACAGTCAGTTGTCAAAGTCAGTCATAAAAGTCAAAAGTCAGTTGTAAAAGTTAGTTAGTTATGAAAGTCAAATTGTAAAAGTCAAACTCAGTTGTGAAAGTGAGTCAAAGTCTAAAGTTGCATAAATTAGCTACGTGAAAAAACACCCAGGCTTTTCTGTTGTAATTAGACATACCGGTTGGTCTCCCTGTACACTGTTCCTTTGGTATGGGGGGGGGGGGCGATTTATCCCTTCTTATAAGATAGATTGCAAGTTATAATTGTGCCCCTATCATAGAAGAATATTGAAATATAAACCTTTGTTTTTGGTTTTGAATAGTCATAAAGTATCTAAATACTAAAGAAAAACCAATTCGATTTTGTATTGAACACATACGATAAAAATGTTTTTATTGCACCGACTTTATCGCACCTCTCAAGCGGAATGTGCATATATATATAAAGGCCATTAAGGGGGAGTAATAAAGATATCATATTGTGCTAGTACCTTATGATTTTAACTTGTCTTTCTTTTCAACGTTCATATAATTTATCATCATTTAGAATAAAAAACAAAGGTTTATATTTCAGTATTCATCTTTGCACTTGGTATAGTTAATCAAAGAACTATTGGAATTCACCCCTATGGAACTGGTTGAATAAGTTTTCGATTACCGACACCAAGTCCAGCCTCCTTATTGTAGGTAATATGTAACATGACATTTAGGGGCATTTCATTTGAATATATTTACCAAGATATTCAAAATATTGAATATCTGATGAATAAAAGCAAAAAGCGACCACTAACTTGTGAATTGAAGTGCATAGCTACTTCTTGTGGCGTGTTCCTTATTGTGAATTTAATGCGGGGATGAGCTGCAAAGAATAGATTACATTAGCTATTTGGTCCAATTTTAATACAAACTATGAAAGCTGAATTCTTAGGTATTTAAATTTTAAAAATAACACGATCTATTTTTCTTCTATGGCAAACATTGGTTGCCATTCTAACGCCAGAGGCTGTTCTGAGTTTACCAATTCCCACCACACCAAAAAAAACGGGTTTCTAGATTAGAATATTGTTTTTTCTTTAAGTTTGACACATAAAAGATAAATCATGACTGACCTGCATCCACTTCATTATTGCTGATGTGAATTTGTGTAGAAGGAGAGGGAAAAGGTGGAGCACTCGGTGCTGGAGCACCTTGTTGAAGTATTCCACAGACATGGTCTTGGTTGGTACGACGTAAAGCATCCATGAAAGGTCCTTCAACATTTGGCCCACGTCTCATCAAAATGCCCAATAAAGCCACACACATTTTCTTCTGGCGTCCCTCCTCCTGTTTACAACAGATTATTCAAATGTTAGCCAGGGTTATTATTATTATTATTATTATTATTATTATTATGGAATTTTTATTCAGGAAACATATACATTAGTAGTAATATAACTCAGGAAAAGGACATGGTTCGATCTCCACTGGAGTTCTTCTGAGTAGCCCCTAAATTGGATATGCTGGTATCCAATCTTTATTTATTTAAGGGTTCATTTTGATTTTAAAAAAAACACACCAAGAACTTTTTAATGACCAGAAAGGCAGTTTCCGAAGTACCTATAAGTGATGCACAGCCCACTCAATACAGTTATGATTTTGATATCTTTTCTATATTCTTGCCAATTTTTCAACACTACAAGTAGGTCAACATTTTATAGCCTACATATTTTCGATTAACTTATTTTAATATAACATTATTTTGCCATGTCACACTACTTGCTCTCAAGATACAAGACCATAAACTTGAGTATCTACAAACAAGTATCGGCTAAGAAATTGTTCAGAATTTGACGAATCTCTAACATTTTTCCGATTTAACTATTTATTATGAAAATAATTTTAGGAACTTCATTATTTATGAGATTTATTTGGGATTAATTTTATGACATCAATTAAGGAAAAACCTGGGATGGTAGGATGTTTAGCTACTGTTTTGCTTTTGTTTTGTCGGACCATATTTATGAAATGTGTACAACTCATGTAATGCACCAGAGGGTAAAAAAATAACGATCTTATAGATCTGTATGTTTAATAGAAGAATATCTATACAACAGGAAACAGATAGAAATTAGGCAGGTCATTCCAGAAAATCTCGGAAGATTCTTGGTGGCACTAATTATATACATAGTAACACAAACCCGTATATCTGCACATTGATCAAATGTTAATGTATTTGATTGGAGAAGATGAGCCAAAAGGTCCTCATCAACATACAGAGAACCTTGGAGCGCGACCATGTTTTTCTTCATGCGGTCGGCTAAACTGCCAGGACCAGAGGCCATGGTGCAATATCTGCAATGGAAAAAAGATGACTGTTAAGCCTGGGTTCCACTGCCCCGCTACTACTCCCGTTTCTTTGGTCCCGCTACTTTTAGAAGCGGGATCAAGTAGCGGGAGGTAGCCGCTTCTATTCAAACATGTTTGATGTAAAGCGGCTAATTCCTGTTACTTCTAAAGTAGCGGGACCAAAGAAACGGGAGTAGTAGCGGGAGGGATAGCGGGGCAGTGGAACCCAGGCTTTAGATCATACAATTATATATATATATTCAGTCATTATGTTCTGAGGTGTAGCCTATTATTAATTGCCCTGATCACCATTTGACACCTTTATTATTATGTACATTCGACTTCAGAGGTGCTATTATAATGGGGTGCAATAAAAATATTGTTATTGTTTGTGTATGATAAAAATTTGAATTGTTTTTTTAAAGCTTTTTGATACTTTATGACGATTTCAAAACAGAAAATAAAGTTTTATATTTTAATATTCTTCTATACTAGGAGCATATATATATTAATTTCATAGTGACAAATTGATACCATGGTGTCTTCCTTGATAGTTCCCTCACCTTCAGTTAGATAATAATGTCCTTTAATTTCTTTAATATTAGTCTTAATTGTAATACGCCTGAATTCTCCAATATAGAAATGGCATTTATAATATATGTGTTTGCATAAATAGAAAACAAATTCTTTTAACACTATTAGGCCCAATACTCCAATTGGTAGTTCATAATACTCATGAATGTACTTTCCAAACTTCCGCATATATGGGTCAGATTTTCAGAAAATGTACAATTCTCCTTCACCAACCCCCTCCAATAATCTACATTTAAGACAAAAATGAGCTTCAAAATGCTGTTTAACATAACAGAAGTAAAACTTTGCATTAATGTGGTACCAAATATACTCAGATATACCCGATATTCATCATTTTCCATCCTAATTTAGGAGAATTTCCTAAATGTGTAGAGCTGCCAATTGTACATTTTCTGAAAATCTGACCCATATTATATCCTCTATATAGGGCAAGGCCTCTTTCCCAGAATCCGGTGAACTTCGTCTCCAGCCCTCTTTCCAGGATACATTAGTTTAAGCAACAACTTTACAAATCCTGACACCCATTGGTAATAGACTAAAGAAAATCAAGAGTCACTCAATGATGATTATCACACAATTACGAAATCAAATACCTATATCTTGTCCCTTGATTGAACGAATACGGTATCTTGAGTTGTAGTGACAACACTCCTGCCCTAGTTCGACCAACCTCCGACAACTAGGTCAGTGGCTTGGGAAAACCCATTAGAGAAGAAATAGAGAACACTAGATGGCAGCACTATCTTTGGTGTGAATTGGGTTCTTTCTCTATCTTATACTCAAATATAAACACAACTTATAAATTGTATGCATTCTCTCTAGTTTGGGCGTAAAAAGATTTGAAAAATCACGCTAACACTCCCAAGAAGGTATAGAACGTTTTTATTCTCTTTTGTTTATCTTTTTTTGATACAGACAACTCAATTGCCTAGGCCAAGGGCCTACTAAAGGTGATTTACAATATTAAAGAAAAAATAATATCAAACGGTGGGACGCAGGGTAGGGCTGGAGAACTGGCTTAGCATTCCCTCATTTCAAAATGTAGGGCCTATCAAAATTCCTTTACTATAGTGGGAAAAGTCTACTGGTCAGTAAAAGGAGACCCGAAGGTGACATTAGGCCTAATTATAGCTACTGTACATTATTTATACGGTATTGAAATCTTTGAAGTTGTGGTAAAAAAATAAACAATTACTGTCAAAATATTGCAGACTTTGTAATTAAGACTTTTACTAACTTAATTGAACTGTTCTGACATCCTCAATCTTGTGACTTAATGGAAGTTTATTTTAATTAATTAAATGCTGTTTCATTGGTTAACCGTTATTCGATCTTCGGTTAACGAATTCGTAATCCACAATTTTCTCAAACACAACAATTCTCAGTATCAACTCATTTTTACTGGGTTTTCTTTTGTCTCTGAATCTCATTTCGCCTCCTATTAATAGGCTATACCGGTACATAAACGTTTAGCGTCTCATTATCCTTAAGGGATATATATTGACGGATACAGGTGAGATTACAGGTGAGGTGAGATAATTATTGTAACATGTTTGGTCAGGGTACACACAAATTGTACAATTCGCCTTGCCAATCCTCTGAAATAATCAAATTTAAGGCAAAGATAAGGTTCAGAATACAATTCTACGCAAGCAGAGTTCTTGAATCAACCCAAAACCAAATAATTATAGCCTAGTCAGATATAAGTAATAATTATAATACCGAGTATTCATCATTATTCCGGCCTAATTGAGTTTTTACTTAAACTATTGCATTTTACATAAATAGGCTTTGGAAAAGTGGTTATTACTGGGATACTCTAAAATAAAAATAGTACAAATAAAAGTATAACAAACCTCGTATAACAACTGGAATAAAAGAGAATTCATCTAATATGGGAATATACATTATTATGCTGTTATACAGCGAAATACAACTTTGATAGCTAAAATACAAACACGTCAGGTCACCTTTCCAACCTGTTCGATAGTGCTTCATAAAACATTTGTTTAACTCGATACAGTTCATGGTTACAGCTATATGCTGACAACAATTCATTTAAACATTCAATGGGCTATTGCATAGCCAACATTTATAATGTTCAGTAAGTTTGACTGTTTCTTAGTAATGTAGGATCGGGTTTGGCGAAAAACAATATTAGAATCGCATATATGATAATTTTTCCATGTGAGTACTTCGTCTTCAAGAATATCCTATCCTATATGTAATCCTATCATGAATATCCTATAATTATAGAACCCCCGATTGTACACTTTCTGACGGCCTGTGAACGGACCTCATAAAATGGGCTAACAAAGGCTATATAACCATTTGATTTTCAATCCTGGATGATCAAAGTAATTATACATGTACATACAATTGCTTCAGCTATGGAAACGTTTTAACTTGCTAGCAATGCCATTCAGCCATCTTGTAGCCTAAAGTAAAACACAATACATGGTGATGATCTAAAACCTTACTCTTCTTTATGTTACAACGACTGTAACAATAATTATTATCATTATTATTATTGAAACTTTGTTTTCCATTTTTCACATGTATAATGGTCTACATGGAGGATGGGTCACTTGTCTCTGTCTATGGCAGTTATTCCGACAGGACCCTCTACCTCTAAATACAGTAATTAATGTTTATCACGTATAACAAAATAAAGTAAAGTAAATACAGTACAATACAGATGCAGTAGTTTCCATAGAAATCGTCGGGGCTAGGTAGCTGTGCACTATAGGTTTTACAGGAGGCCTTCTTAGATCGACAAAGGCAGCCGGTGACAATCGACAAAAAACATTTTATTAGCCTGGTAAATCGACATAGACCTTCATTAATGCTAATCCTTAGAGACAAATATTCGCCCATAATTATAACAACAATTAAGTGACAAACGACAAATGCGTCTTATTAGTGACAGACGACAATTGCTGTTTCCTAGCATCCTCCCAAGCCAGAAGTATAGCTCTGCTGGATGGAAGATGTTTGTTAGTAGTGACAAAGATAAATGGGACCCCCCCCCCCCCAACCGCCGCAGGAGCCTTACCGTTCCCATATTTATATAAACAATTTGCTATATACTACTACCTCTGGTGCTGCCCCCTCTACTGAACTATGTCCATTATCCATCACATTCTCAAAGAATATTTCTTTCTTCAAGCTGCCCTACAACTAAGTGTTTAATCAAAGCGATAAAGATGAGATTATACCATGTTTGATCAATGTATGCACAAATTAATGACTTATATTTCTGCCCTGCTGGATTAGTGTGGTCCATAATACAGCTATATTTAGCAGACTTTATTGTGTGATCTGTTACAGAAAAATAAGTCCAAAGTCTTTTAAAATGGATTTGGTATATCATCATAAAAATATAAGATCAAGCTGATTCCAATGATGGTAAACATCGGGACATCCGATAAATACTTAGAACTGTATTTTCTAATACATGAAAGCAAGTTAGAGTTATTTCTAAATGGTCAATCACTAGTAAAATAGTTAGATATAGGCATAGATTAGCTCAGAAACACATACGGATAGATATATTAAATACATAAGAGTTGAGATTTGATACGTGTATTCATGCGACTAACAGAGCAAAACACCCCACCCCAAATGAAAACATGTATTCCCGTGAGAAAAACAAAGAGTTTTTTTCGACTTTTGACTCCTTTTCTTGTGAAAAATTACAAATGTGTATAATAGAGTTGCCGATTAACTACAACTACAACTTTTTCTGATGCCTTGTTCCCTTCGTTCCATCTATCAGGGTGGCGGCAATCACACATTGCACAGAGTGGATGAGGAACAATGTTTGACATCCAGGTGAGTCTGCCATTCGATCACATTCATCATTCTAAAACATGACATCAAAAGATAATTAAATAAACTTCCAATGCAGTAAGCGGCAGACTAGTGAATAGATTAGAAACTTTCTTTGAACAAGGGTCACAAATACTTCCAACAAGAAAGCAATAATTAGCTGATTGGTTGATTAGTACAATTTAGTTGATAGTTGGAAGTTGATTAGATTGAGTGCCTAATGGCACAAGGATGCGAGACCGGTACTAATTTGTCTAATTTTTCCTTTATACAAACAGTAAAGTCAGAAAGTCAATCATAAAGTCGAAATTGTCAATCAGTCAAATTAGTCCATTGATTTAATTATAAATACACTGGAGGTACACTGGGGGTACACTGAAGATAAAATGGGGGGGTACACTTGAGGTACACTGGGGGGTACTTAAAATTTCGGTCAAAAGCTGTGTCTATAGCCTACAATTGATAGACAATTCTAGCTAGGTAGTGGAGAGGGAGTGCACCCCCTGGACCCCCTATTGGGGGGGGGGGGGGAACCCAGGGGTAATCCCCAGGAAAATTGGAAAAATTAAGGTGAATATTTCTGGGGGTGCACCCCCCAACACCAACCACAGCAGAAGGCTGGTCCCCTCCTGCACCCTACCCTCATGTATACAATTTGAACACTGAAATCTGAGAATTATGCTGAAAATACACCAGAAGCCACCAATTTGTATACTGCCCCCAGCAGCTTTATGCAGCGCCCTAGGAAACAGGGCATGTATGTCTCAGAAAATATGGTCCCCCCTACTACCACACAAATCCCTCCAATCCAACCTTAATAAAAACCCTGTTGATACAGTTTATATTTAAATATTGACATTTATAATAGGAATATTTTGTAACCACTGAAATTATTTAGAGAGGAATTAGTTGGGAATTATCTCATCTAAGGAATATTCCAGTTTTCTAACTACCTTTTATAAGAGAAAGGTGTAATCACCCGAAAATGAAAATTGCAATATTACTAAAGTGGAAAATTTCTTTTAATTTGAAATAATGTACATAGAGGAATGACCACTTTACAGTATAGACTGAACAAGGTAAAATAAGACAAGGAAGGTTTTAAGTTTATAGGTTGAGAACGTTTATTTTTGATTAATCGACTAAAGCCTTCAGTAAACCTGAAGCAAAAAGTTGGGCAGGAGATGAGTTTAAAGGTTTATCGTTTAACGATCATTTTTAACAGTGGGCGATAATATGGTATTTAGGTCTGCCGAGTGTGGCAATGTGTATAAGGCTTAGAATCAAATCCAAATCAGCAAATTTCTCACAATTCCAACCATATTTGTTCATTTATCAACATGACAGAATTACGCACTGTTGGTCGGGAAAAAGTTGGTCCGAAAAAAAGTTGGTCGGGAAAAAAGTAGGTCGGGGGGGAAAAGTAGGTCGGAAAAAAGTAGGTCGGAAAAAAGGTAGGTCGAAAAAAAGTTGGTCGGAAAAAAGTAGGTCGAAAATAACAGTCGAAAAAAAGTAGGTCGGAAAAAAAGTTGGTCGAAAATAAGTTAGTCGAAAAAAAGTAGGTCGGAAAAAAAGTTGGTCGAAAATAAGTTAGTCGAAAAAAAGTAGGTCGAAAAAAAGTAGGTCGGAAAAAAAGTTGGTCGAAAATAAGTTAGTCGAAAAAAAGTAGGTCGAAAAAAAGTAGGTCGGAAAAAAAGTAAGTCGGGGAAAAAAGTAGGTCGGAAAAAAGTTGGTCGAAAAAAAAGTAGGTCGAAAAAAAGTAGGTCGGAAAAAAAAGTTGGTCGAAAAAAAGTAGGTCGGAAAAAAAGTCGGGAAAAAGGTAGGTCGGAAAAAAAAGTTGGTCGAAAATAACTTTCGGAAAAAAGTAGGTCGGAAAAAAAAGTTGGTCGGAAAAAAAGTAAGTCTGGAAAATAGTTGGTCGAAAAAAAGTAGGTCGGAAAAAAAGTAAGTCGGGAAAAAAGTAGGTCGAAAAAAAGTTGGTCGAAAAAAAGTAGGTTGGAAAAAAAAGTTGGTCGAAAATAACTCGAAAGTTGGTCGAAAATAAGTAAGTCGAAAAAAAAGTTATTCGAAAAAAAATTGTCTGAAAATTTTGGGGGGGGGCATGCCCCCAGACCCCCCTAGCAGGCTTTGTGCCATCGGCGCTCACACCTCCATAGGTAAGATTTTCAGAAAATGTACAATTCACTTTCACCAATCAATTTTTTCCTGGGAGGCATGCCCCAGACCCCACTAGCAGGCTTTGTGCCATCGGCGCTCACACCTCCATAGGTAAGATTTTCAGAAAATGTACAATTCACTTTCACCAATCTTATCTAATAACCCAAATTTCAGACAAAATAAAGTTCAAAATACATTTCAACCTAACCAAACAGAATTTCAACCTAACCAAACAGAATGCAATACAAACATGTGACTCATTTTCCTGAAACACATCAGTAACCCATTTTCCTGAAACACATCACATGTAACAGGGGACAAGGGTTAAATTAGTGAGAGAGAGGGTATCAGATTTCGCACCACGTTCCGGTCTACCGACAGAGGCGGTAGTGCAAATCAGGGAGACAATCTTAACCCAAATGGACAGTGGCAGAAGATGTGTACAAATGTTTTTTTCCAAACAAATTTTCTGTTTCAATTTCTTTAATATGACCAACATTTCGCTAAAACTAACTTCAACATGCACTTCAACATGCACATCAAACCAAAGCTATGCATCTAGTATTCATCAATTTCAAACAATATGAGCATAATCCGAATTAATGTGAAAATAACCATGTGTACATCTTGCCAATGCATGGGACCATGAACCCAGTCCAAAGTCTAGTCCAAAGTCAAAACAACGCTTTGGAAGGATGATTTACTCTGACCCAGTCACCAGTCCAAAGTCCAAAGCCACCCCCAACCGCCCAACCACACCAAGCCACCGCACCGAGCCACCCACCACCAAGTGGAAATGTCAACAAAGTACCACGTGCTCTGCTGTTAATCTCGTAAATCACACGGGTCAGATTTTGAAAAGTTGTAGCATTGGCAAATCTACATTCTAATTAATTTGGTAAATAATACGTAAATTCGACTAAATTGGAGTACATTCGGCATTGCATTCATTCTACCAATTGGTTTGGTTAGGTTTAACTTTCTTTTAAACTTTATTTCGTCTGAAATTCGGGTTATTTGTAAAGATTGGGAAAGTTCAATTGTACACTTTCTGAAAATCGGACCCGACACATCGTTCGTGTGTATACACACTAATATCTAAATAAAAAAACGTCATGAGAGAAAGGATTCTCGACATATTAACAGACTAATAGAATAATTAGTTTTTAGTCTCGCATCCTTAATAAAGATAAAAATACAGTTCAAGCTAACCCAACAGATTGCTAGAATCACTGCAATGCCAAATATACTCGAATTTACCAAGTATTGACCAAATTGCAGCTTAATTTAGCAGAATTTACTAAATGTGTACAGCTGCCAATTGTACATTTTCTGATATCTGACCCATGAACACTTAAAATACGAGCAGTTTACACAGATAATGTATGGGAGCCAAAGAAATATATGGTTTCGACGGTAAAAGTTGATTTGACATGGTCGTTGGAATGAAATCTTGCGGTGGATGAATTATAATGTAGCTCATAGTGACGGTAAATCCTTAGAGATTTACATGCAAGGAAATTATTGTAGTAGTATTTCTTTCTTTTATTAATGTTCTAGTTGAATTCGTTTCTTTTTAATTGACTTGTATTATTTGCGTTTTGTTGATATCTTCAGACTTCTAGGTATTAGTTATTATACTAGGCAACGCCCGAAATACGTCGTTGAACGACAATTGTGTTTTTTTCTAATTATCAAATTGTAATTTAATGACTCGGCCTGTAAATGAAATGAACAAAATCCGCGCTAAGCATCCCAAAAGTGAAAACATTCTGACCAAGGGTTCCTGTAAAAAAACATTTGAAAAACATCAATTTTGCCACTTGTGGCTCATTTCCCTGTAACACATCACATATTATAATTGTGGCCGTTAATGAAATAAAGCCCTGCAGCAAAAACAACGGGCAATATATCCGCTGCAATCTTGGACAAACGACTTAATTTCATATGGCTTGGAAACGAACGGAACAGAAATTATGTGGAAAATCTTTAGTTTTTTTTTATTGATGTTGTTATAACTGAGAGTGCAGTTTTAACCTGGCTTTAATAAAGGCTATCAACGTATCAGATAAAACTGCATTCCCAACTAAATCGACCCACAATTCTAGCATGAATTACATAATAATATTGGTACTTAATATTATATCAATATAGAGACGTGTGCAGTCTGTTATGTCTATGAAAAGAAAAACTTAAAAAAAATAAAAAAATATGCTCTTTATTAACATTTTGCCACGATCAGAATGAATAAAAACAAACATAATGGACTAACTTGGATCTGTATCTGTATTGCCAGTCACCACTATGTTTGTAGATGGTGAGGGGAAGATTGGAGCACTCGGTTGTGGCTGCGTAGGGTTACTTGCAACAGGAGCACCTCTCTGAAGTATTTCACACACATGTTCTTGTTCTGTCTTTCGTAAAGCATAGAGGAGACTTGTTTCTGCTTGAGGACCACGTCTCATCAAAATTTCCATCAAACACACAGCTTTATCTATGTCTGTGAGTTGCGCCTGTAAATATCCATATGAATTAGTCAAGGCGTCAAAAGAATGGGAGGAGATATAATTATAGCTAATAAAATACCAAACAAAGGCTTTAAACGTATCAGGTAAAACTGCATTCCCAACTAAATCGACCCACGATTCTAGCATAAATTATGCATTATAATATTGATACTTTTTTTTGAAAATATTTATTCAACATTTTTATACAGCAGGACATGATTATTTTTATATATGCTCTATATTAATATTTTGCCACGATCAAAATGAATGAAAACGAGCATAAACAGACGAAAACTTATTAATTTGATTTGTTGTTATGTAGTATTATGTTATGTCTAGATCTGTTATTACTCCTCTATTATTACACTTCTCATACACCATATATGGGCATAGAATACGTATAAGTGTATAAGTGTATAGTTGGAATGGACATGGAATGGTCATTTCACTATCACTACTATCAACTATTATACATACCTTTATTTGACAATTTTGCGCATGTGTGATGGTTTCTGTACATAGAAGATAAGCCAAAAATGTCACATCAATATATATAGATTCCTGGAGGGCGTGCATGTTTTTTCTAACGCGATCTGCAAAGCTACCAGGTTCTGGAGGCATGGTGATTTAGCTGTAACAGTAAATTTAAAATTCATAAATTTAAATATGATGATTTATAAATTTATAAATAATGGCTTCCAAGAATGTCATCCTTAAAATTGTCAATGAGAACATCTATTTATTCTATTATTAATACATATTTCACTTTATGATGGTTGCGATGCTAAAACATCGATAAGAATCGAGAATACATTTAGATATTAAAAGCATAAATTTATAATTAATCAGTCAGCTGATTTGTGAACATAATTATGTCACTCCTCAGCTTGGAACATGGCATCTGCCTAACGTTAACATTAGATCTATTCACTTCCAGAGAAAACCAATATCCAAATTATTATAGCTATTGATAACAATATTCTGGTTTAATATGTTAATCTTACGGTATAATTTGAAATCTTTGTCTTAAATTTGGGTTATTTGAGAGGATTGGTGAAGGCTAATATTGTACATTTTCAGACGATCTCACCCAGATCTATAAATATACTACGCCGAATCTAGTCTACAGTGAAAGTAGTAGACCATATGGGTCAGATTTTCAGAAAATGTACAATTTACAATCACCAATCCTCTCAAGTAACCCACATTTCAGACGAAAATAAAGTACAAAATACAGTTCAACCTAACCTAAGAGATTGCTAGAATCAATGCAATGCAGAATATACTCGAATTTACCTAGTATTGACCAAATTGCAGCTTAATTGAGCAGAATTTACTAAATGTGTAGAGCTGCCAATTGTAGATTTTCTGAAAATCTAACCCATATAGGAATGTTGGTATACAACAATCAAGGATGATACGATCATGCAAGCGCAGTAACGTACGCCTACTGTTAAGTGCTGTGAAAAAAGATACATGTTATCATGTATGTAACACCTACATGCTATACATGCAGTTGTTTTGCATACCTTGGTTGGAGATTCTAAGCAGTAGGCCCTACAAGGAGACAGTTTTGGAAATACAGATTGGCAACAGTCGTCCTCGCTAGATTTCGCTGGGGAATCCCGGGTGGGGAATCCCGGGTGGGGAATCCCGTGGTTCCTGGCTTACAACCATGGTTTCGTTGTAACACTGAAGGTGGCGTGCTGATCGTGAAGTATTACTAGGTGGGTTGTTGCCTGTTTCCTTAATTTTACTGACCAATAATTTAAGAGTGAGTGAGTGAGATTGGTTGCTTTACGCCCTTATCAACACATTTAATATGGTCATATCAAGGGCGGGAGAGCTGAGAGGGAGGCAGTTTATGATCATACCAAGGAAAAAGAGATATAGAAGAAGGGAGCGAGAGACAGAGAAAAGAAACAGAAAGGCACTATATGGTCATACCCATCAATAATTTAGGAGAGTCTAGATCATTAATAAGTTCGTTTTAATGCAGCATTTTCAGTTAAGATCGAATAAAGATTTTCAGATATGTAAAGGTGGCCTAGCTCTGTAGGCCTACCATGCAGTTTTGACTTCCAAAACTTCCCAAAATATTTTTCGGCTTACCCCAATTAAAATTAACTATTTTTTTCTAATTCCTGCAGTTAATGAACATACTAGAAGACCTGGAATTCATTTGAGAAGTAAGGCTCCCATTTGTATGCCACCCTTAGGTACAAATAAAGAATATCTTAGTTACAGTGCACCAAGGAACTGTTGCCTTGACTACATCCCCAATTCCCTACTACTCACAGTCCTAAAGTCGGCAATCCACGTAGCGAGCAAAATACAGGGCGTTTGGCGTTGCATTGAGTAATGTGCTGGCGATTCAATTAATGATTTGGCGATTGAAATCAACATGAGCGACAGTGCCGATTTGAGTCGCTTGGAATTCTGGACGCTTAAGAGCTCTGTGAATCCATGTAGCGATCAAAACACAGAGCGTTTGGCGTCCAGGGCATTGGGCGTTTTAATGAGTAATATTCCAGCGATTCAAGTCTGTGATCTGGCGTTTGAAATTGACATGGGCGTCTGTACCAAATGGAAACACGTGGATTCTGGGCGCTTGATATGAACATGTTCAAATTGAGCGTTGTTGAGTACCATCTGGACGCTCATGAGATCGCTGGTTACAGACGCCAGAGTTATTATCTTGGTCTTTGTCTGCCAAAGCACACCACCCCCGTCGGAATCCACTGGGCGTCCAATCTGGGCGTCTGCTTTAGCGTCCTTTAGCATCCATCAGCGTCCAACTACTTTGGCGATCTATGGGCGTTTTTAACGGCGATAGGGCTTTCAAATCGCCTCGTGGATTCCCCGCTTAATGTAGATTTTCTACTAACAGCAGTCCTGCATGCCATCATATATTTGAAAAGATGTTAACATTACATTCATAAATTTACTTATAAATCAGCAATAGATTGGAACTCCCTCGAAACTGCTGCTCATCAGATAGATGACCGGAAGTCATTCAGTGAATTTATCGATGTGCATTTGGAAAAAAACTTCAGTATGTGGTTGAGGCATCAGTAAAAACTTTTCCATTCTTATAGGATCTCAGGTTTAAGTTTCTTTTATCTATAAAAGCATCTTGGTTGCCTAATTCAAAAGCCATGTGAAGTGCATGGTGCTTTCGTCTTGTAATTAGAAATTCTAAATTAAGATCTTCGTGTCGATCTTCTACATTCACTCTTTTGTCCAAGCAAAAAGCTACTCTTATGAAGGAATTCTGTATTGTTTGCAGCTTATTAAATAAGGCTATGGGTGCCACATTATAGATGCAATCACCGAAATCGAGTATAGGCCTTACAGCTATTTTATATAGTGTCATAATAATCTGTGAAGTTAGTGATCTTTGAATTTTTCTGATAGCTTCATGTCTATTTAAAGCCTGACAAATCTTTTGGCTTAAATGATCTTTAAACGTTAGATTATTATAAATAACTAGACCTAGATAGGTATATGATTTTGTGTATTTAATTTCTTCATTTCCAAGTTTGAATGTGCATTTATTGGAAACATTTTCATTTCACGAAGGAATTATTTCTAATATATATATTGCTTTTTTCAATGTTAATAGAAATCTTATTTTTCCTACATTTCTTCCATCTTCCCCAAGAATATAATACTTAGGAACTCAATTCTTGGCAGGGACATTGATCATACCCTAAACTATGGTCCCATAAGGTTTTATCACAAAAAAAATAGTTTGAATTTGTTAATTCCTGGGGTGAACTTTCAGAAATGACACTTTCCAAAATCGCCTTTGGGCCCTTCATATGCAGTGATGTTACCATGGCAACATCTCATTAATTCTTTCTCAAAAGTTTATAAATACTATAATCTGTCTATGTGCATAACTGGTAGAAATATTATTCTGTTTTGAAAAAGATTTCTTGATTTCTTTCAATATTTAACGGTGGCTCTATATGGGTTAAATATATTTAAAAGAAAGAGGAACCAGATTTTTTTTAAAAAAAACTTTTGATGATAAATGGTGGATATTGGACGGATTTGAGAAGATTTCAAAGATACTAATAATTTCAGTACAAATACTGGAGACTTAATTGTATCTGGTATAATATATGATGGATATTTGCAGATGTTGCTACATAATAAAAAGTATTTGTTCTTACATCGTGACATTTAATAGAAATTGATCGCAATCCATTTGTAAATAAAATAAAAACTCAATTCATATCGTACAGATTATCTCTAAGTTTATTGACAACAAATATAAGGGAATTCCATGATAACAACTTCAATAATACGGCATTGATAAAATGAAACAGTGGAAAGCTGATTGTAAATCAGCTTATCCAATATAATATTTCAATATTTCACATAACAAGTTCACAACATAACAAATAACAAGTGAACAATGACTATTTACTATCATCTCTACTTCAAAGAAACGCAGGTCATTAAATGTATATTTTTTTCTTCCAAAATATATTCCTTTTTTGAGGGCATACAGTAGCAAGCCCTTCTTTACAGAAGTTCTTACCTAAATGCAATACTATCATTGTATTTGATATGTTTGATGAGAGTAGGCCACTTCCCAAAGACATCTTCTGGTATAAAACATTCACATTGTATTCCACCCGTGTGTGTATCAAATGTAGATAAAGCATGTTATAAAAGAAGCACATGGTGTAATATCAAATACCAATTATCAGATTTCTATTCATTTAAGCACAGTCAGTTTGAATTATATATGTTTAATCGCTGCTTTAAAGGGTCCAGGAGTTATAAACCTCATTAGGCAGAGACTAACATGGTTAATAACCTTCATTTGAAACCTGCTGGTGCAGTGTTTGTGCATAATCCTGAGGCGAAGCAATGCACCAGCAAACCCCTCAATGTTGGTCATGAGTCCTTACACAGCACTTCAGGTTCAGGGCATCAATCTAGCTCTGGTATATTTCCATGATATGTGATTTTATATATTTATTACATAAATATTCGATATGATGAGGACATACACCGCATGTGGTATATTCAATGTTAGGCGAGAATCAGCAAAAGGCACCAGGACTACACCGAGATTGAACTATATGACCTTTGAATGCTCCCTTAAGATTATTAAAGGCATATAAAAATCAGCTAAGTTGGTTTCACTTAGAATATTCACACTCCTTATCAACTCCTTTGTCTATTTCAAGTTCTATGCCTGTAGGCCATGTTTGTCTCACTAAGCAAAGTGCTCTGGAACTATTCTTCTACCCTAATTCTAAAAATAATTTCCTTTTTTCCATAATGCAATGCCTTTAACATTTCAATATTCGGACATACCAAATGCCTCTATATGTAAATATATCAACATGGTTAACTTCTCTTAGGTTATACAACTATAAAATTAATGACTATTGATAGGCATCCTTTTCAATTTGGATGAATTCTAGTCTAAACTATATCATGTTAACAAGGTTTAAACAAGACCAAGGCATTTAAACATATTTCCTGGATTGATCGATTCTTGGACGAGGAATCTCCCAATGCTAAGGCAGAATATCAGATTCTAAATGCTTTAATCTGGGTTTCAATCTGTCTCAGTTCACTCAAGGCATTCACAAGCAACCAAGATTAAAATCAACCAAAACTCCACAATGAATTCCCAAGTTAATATTTCTCAGAATCAAGTCAGATCAGACAAGATTTGAGAAAATTTGGTTTGTTATTTGGTTGCTGTACTACTAAGTAATAACATACCATTACCAAGAACCAGGAGGTGGAATGATATTTGGAAAACCACTGTAGGTGTCAATCCCAGTACTAGAAGTTATCACTTCAAAGGAATCTACTACATCATAATCATTCTCAAAAGGACAGAACAATAAAGAGCCCACATCAAATGAGTAATGACATCTCCCATTCATATTAGTTGAAAATGCATCAACTTTAGGGACTAGGTAAGCACCCAAGACTTGGGTGACTGCTTCATTGAATCTACAATTGTTAAATTTGAAACCCGACATCACTTTTTTGACCAGACATAAATCTGTAAGTGTTTAACCCTGGCCAGAACCTTGTACAATATGCATTCATACTAAAGCTGCATTCTCAGTTAACATCGATCAAAGACTTAAACTTTTTGTTCTGTTCTTTTCCTACCCATCTGAAAGTCATTATTATTTTGACAAAAAATTCGGAAGATTTCTGTTGATTTTGCTGCAGGGCTTCATAAATGTCAACATCTAAATTACAGCAACGAGTCAAAATCCTTTTCTGCGTTGGTTTCACTTATTATCCCTCACTGGCGCCTGTTTTCATTCGACCGATTCAACTTCAAATCCTCATATATAAATATATAACATCAGCATAATAGTGATATAACTCAGTCCTATAGGTCAAACAATGAGGGAGATCTTTTGTCATGATAATAGCTGAGAATGCAGCTTTAATCTCATTAGTCCCCACCATCCATCCATATATTAATCATGTACATTTTAGTTAGGAATGTTAAGTATCTTGTGCCTGAATACCAATATATACCTATAATGCACATTACATCTTGACAAACTGATAACACAGATAAGCACCACCTCTTGTACGATATCACACCCATCAAACTATAATAATGATAAACCTGTGATTCTAATATATAATATATATATATTATATAAATGTATACCCATGGGTCAGGGCACTAGACATGTACAGCATAGTGTGTTACCCTATAATAAATCAGTTCAGGATGGAAAGGGTTGATTATATATCATATTGTTGTAATTATGGTATCTGAGAACTTCAGCGTGAATTTTGATCTGGAACTGTTTTGAGCAAGAAATAAATCTTTTTTTCTTGAGGGCCACAGGAGATGATATGAACCAGAGAGAAAATACATGACTTTCCAGTTTTCCATTTAACATAATTGTATTGCTGCTTCAATTAATTTGCCTCATATAAGCAAGAAGCTGTTTGCTATAATAGAATTATGCAAAATAGGGGTTGGACCTAACTTTCCACAGTCGTGAGAAGTGGCCATAACTGACCAGAATGTTAAGGATTGGACCTAACTCTTCAGAATGACAAGTTTTCCGGATTGTTGGGCTATTTGCAAGAGGAGGGCTTTTACCGTACATGCATAGGGGACCTAACCCATCTATTCTCTAAACAATTCAAAAGAAAATCTAGAGTTTGATGAAAGTCAACGTGACAAACCAATAAACACAGTAAAAGGGCTTTATCCATTAGTCTGCGAACATCTTCCATGTCTTCTCGTATGATTTAAAGTGACAGTACAAACTGAAATATTATGAGAAAATAGAGAGGCTGTATTCAAATACAGCCTCCCTATTGACACTTTACTTCAGCTAACATTTAAAGAGTTTTACCCATTTAGAGGAGGGAAAAGTAGTTCCACACTTTGTTTAGGGTGCCACAGTCAGCATATATGTCAGTTCATGGCAAAGTTTTTAAATGAACATATTACCCAAACCTTTTTATAGATGACAACAATATTGCGAATTAATATTGCTTTTCTCTTTATATTCTTACCTAAATACGCTTAGATAGTTTCACTAAAGGTGGTTTGAGAATACCTTCTGATCAATTAAAAATTGGAATGTCTTAGTCATGGAAATATGGCCGTTCAAGGAGAAATAAGAATGTACACAAACTAATGGACATTGGCCCTCACACTCGTCACATCTCTTTTCAAAGTATATAATCTGTACATCAAGATTTCATTTAAATCTTTACAAATGAATAATAACAATTACCCTGTTACATGAGGAATGTATTCTATCATTCCCATATTAAGATTAAAATCACAACCTTAGTATTTAATTAAACACCCTTTTCACATGGTGTGAAGAACATTACCTGAAATAATACATTATATATGTATATATTATCCAAACAATTAAAGCACTGATATTATACATAGTTCCCTATGTAACCATGAAGTAATGGACTTTGAACTCTAGATATATAGTTCATTGATATATTCATAGGTGGCAGTTGCTAATTTTCATTCAAAATCTGGCACTGAAGGATGAATGTACTATATATTCTCCCTGTTAGAGAGTTACATCCGGTTACAGATTTTGATATATAGTTACCAATGAGCTGTGGATACATTTTGTTTCCTTCACGTAAAATATGTAAATATACAATTCAGTGCAGTAAATTGAAGGTATCAGGTACTACTTCTTCTGTGCAAGGCACATAGGAACATCTCAATATGATATGTTCAATACAGCATGAAATATATATAATAATGCAGTTCGGGGAATGGATATATTATCATTATTCAATTCATACACTACTATATTCCTGGACATATCATTAAAATATCTTTGAGCACCTTGACTATCTTTCCATGATATACCATTCCCAAATTACAAATTTCATACGTTGTACATATCCTATTTTTATACTTAAACAGGTTCTCATCTTAACACAACACTTAGTCCATGTAAACCCTTCAGTGAAATGAGGCTAACTTTATCTAAGTAAAGTCAATTGTCGATATTCTTAAATGTGTCTAGGGTATGACAATTTATCTATATTTTACAAATCTATATGTATAGTACATCTTAGAAATATAAATATCCATTGAAATGGAATGACATAAGTGGCTGGACCCAATAATTATATTACATATTACAAGGTCATTACAGCCCTTGTGCCTGTCTTCATGATATGGACAAAGACAGAAATAACGTCCCTAGATTGTTGAAATCTCAGCACTGATTCAACCATCAGTATACTATCAGGGAGGTAAACTTGGGACTGAATACTAAACAGCGTAAATCCATCTTGCGGCTTTGCTTTGGAGAATCGATGGAATGGAACTTGAGGTCTAGTGGCTACAGACAACTGTGTCAAAAGTAAATGAATTTGTTTTCTCACTGCACCCTTCTGATTTCACTCCATGGTCTACTGTTTGCAAGGATGGCTCAATGATGGTGATTAAGAAACCGCCACATATAGAACGCATATGTATGTAATATATTGAGTCCAGCCCCAGTGCACATAGTCATACAACACCATGGCAATTATAGGCAATGGGCTCACTAATGTAGCCTGTATACCCATCAATATATATATCAATTCAATGGTCATTATAACATAAGTTATGTCAAAATGAAGCCTTCAAGATGTGTCAATGTCAATTCAATTGTCTGTGAATAGCTACAAGGAAATCAGAATTATAAGTTTCACAGTACATGGCCAACAACCTTCTCTATTCCCACAACATAAAACTCCCTGAATTTCCGAGGCCTGTTGAATCACTTTTCCAGAATTCAGACTCTCAAGCCTCCAGATTAGGCTCTGTAGGCTACGTAGAGTTCATGAATATATAAATGTTTATCTTTGGATACTTCCAATTGGACTTGGAATACTGAGATAACATCATCGTAGCAAGACAAAATGTTGTCATTATAGTTAGTTCAGAGTAGGTTACAGATGTTTCAATCTCTAAAGCACTTTTTTAAATATAAATTGACTGGGAAGGGGCAGTTGTATTGTTCAGGAATGATGCTGAAGTATACTTGGCTTCATCTGTCTGGACTTCACTGAAATTACCCACGTTGTAGGTGAGCAGCAGTGAGTTGTACATCTGACTGAAAAGGTTGTTCGACTGTGGCGTCACTCCAGCACCTGGTGTATCGGAGCAGAACTCACCCAACCCCTGGTGTTCTCCTTGGGAAATGCTAGACAATGCCGCCGTCGCCTGTTGTTCAGCAACTGTGCTAGATTGTCGTCCACTTTCGTTTGTGCCTGTCTTCATGATATGGTCATAGGCAGAAATAACGTCCCTAGAGTAGCGAATTGTTGAAATCTCAGCACTTCTGTTATTGTACTGACAACTATCATGGAAATCTAAGGGCTCTTGTTTGAAGAGAGTATCCAAATGCTCATGGTTGTACATGTTGTCTACCTTACTTGCGGCTGACACTTGGTCTTGGTCATTTGCAGCATTATTTAGCATTGTTGCTGTTGCTGCGTTGTTGCTGTTTCTGAAGACGTTATTTGAGTCTATGGCGCCATAGACAGAAGATACACTTTCGATCACCACATCTGAGGAATTGTTGCATTGGTTCAGTGATGAAATGATATATTTTAAGTCATCACCAATGTCCATGAGGTTGCTGTCAGGGTCCTTGCCACTGCATTCGCTTGAAGTGGAATCATCAAAAGAAGATGCACATCTGTCTGATAGAGGACTGCTTGAAGAATAGTTGCTTGATGTCCCACTGTAGAGGTCGCTGCTGGTGCTACTTCTGGTTCCGGTGTTCTTATAACTCTGCTGATTCGTCATGGCGTCGGTCAGGTAGCTGAAACCTCTGGAAACGATCTCCCCAAACTGTGGTAGAGTGAGAGTAGCTGGATTGCCACAACTTTTTATGACAGACCTCTCCTGTGGATTGCTGCCATTGACCGTCCCTCTTAGAGTTGCCTGGGTGTTTTCTCTGATACAAGAATGTTGCTGCTCAGTTTCCAAAGCTTTCAGACCCTTCTCAGTGCTGTAATGACCTTGTAAGTGGTCTGAAGGAGTCTGCTTGTGATTTCCGTTATCCATTATGGATTCCATGATAGCATATTGGTTGGCAAGACTTGGAGACTTTGTGTTGTTGTTGTTGATGTTGTTGCGGTGGTGTTCGGGGAGATGATTTGGCATGGGACTATGTACCCTCTCACACTGAACCATGTTGATCGACCGCTTCAGGTCTTTTATGTTGAGCTTCTTCGGTCGTCCCATTTTGATAGCTGCAATGTGGAAAAACAAATCCATTATTTAAAATTGCTTCTTTAAAAATCTTATTTAAGAAGTAACAGTAAGGGAGAATGCCCCAATTATCTAATAATGCGCCAATTGGAATAAATATTGAGTTTTACAGGTTTTAAGATTATTTGTAAATTAACTGAAGATTTATCCTATCCGTATTTGATCTACAGGACAAAACGTGTACTAATTATATAGTATGCTGTATTTATTTGCTTGTTTGCTAACCTACTGGCAATCCTTACTATCTAAGCATAAACTTTGTGCACACAAAGTGTGGCATTTATAATAATTTTTAATTTGTTGAATATGGAGTTTATATTGTGGATATGCCAGGTTCACTTGAGAACATATTATTTAAAGACCAATGACTGACATTGCTGGTGCATTGTATAGTGTATACTCTTGAGGCGAGGTTATTAGTCTTTCATCTCCTTGCATTTATAAAGTGGTTATAGCCTCTGGACTGTTCAAATTTAAGCAGGGATTAAGGACAAACAATGCACCAGCAGGCCCGAAATGCAGGTTATTAATCCTTTTAGTCTCTGCCTAAAGTGGTTGTAACCCAAGGACCATTCAAGGTAGAGACTGATGTAACAAATCGTCTTGAATACCGATAAATTTTTGACAGGAAAAGTATAATTCTCACCGTTTCGGGACATGCCTACATTGATACACATCTGATAACGGCAGTAGCGACAGGAGTTGCGGTTCCTGGGGTTCATGGTGCACCTCTTCTCATACTTGCAGAAATAGGTGTTAGATTCCTTCAACGCTCTCCGGAAGAATTTCTAGAGAAGACATTAAACCAAAATATAATCTCTGTCATTTTAAGGAGGGATGATTGAAGAGCGATTATATCACTAATGAAAATACAAATTTGGGACTACTTTTGGGAGGTGCGCTAACTACATTTACAGAATGTCAGAGTACATAAAATTCACTCGTAGACCACTAATGTTGTGGATTACCTTTAATTTTGCATTAATTCTGACAATAATTAAGAAAGAGAAATGTAAAGGAAATTGATATGAAAAGCTAAATGAATGGGTGAAGGAAGATTCCTCCCCCAACAACATAACAAATTACAGATTTTCAATTATTCCTTCAATTACCTGAAGGAAGTGGGCCAGATAGCAGGAAATGGGCAAATTTAAACAAACTAATTAACACCAGCAATAATTACCTTACATCCTTCACAGGTGGGGACGCCAAAGTGGACGCCATTTGCAATATCGTGACACACCCGGCATAACACCTGTCCTTCAGCTGGCTGCACGATCTCAGGCTTCTCTGTGGGGGGAAATAGAGAGGACAATTATATTACAGCTTAGTTGACTTGCATGGCCGTCATTTTGAATCTTGATTCGCATGGAATTATATATATGGGAGTCGTATGTCAGGGGAAAATCTAGCCTATAGGTAGATATATTTAGCATGCGGTATGTTTCGGTGCTACAATGTGTTTTACATGTGTCCATAACCAAGCCTACATCTTCCCCATCATGCATTTGTTTTCAATAGATGATTCATACAAGCTATGATGAAAGAATTCTTGCTATTTTCGGTCAAAATGTTGCTAAATATTTGTAAGTCGGACCCTTATTTTGGACTGGAATTGGGTTTCAGTATTAAATAATAATGACCTCGAACTACATCACCAGGCATTATCCAACACTGTAGTCTCTTCCTGTCCTCAGTTGTTGATAATTACTCCTTAACTACAATTGACGTGACAGTAGCAATTTAACATATATGCATAATCATAATCAGTTCTCAGACCCACCTTTCCTACACATTCCTACTCGGAGACACTTCTTGAAACGGCAATACTGACAGCGCAATCGGTTGCCATGGCTGACGTCACAGGCGGCGCTAACCAAACATGTAAATGAGGGGATTCCATATTTGGTGCTGCGTATGAAGAAACTCTGAAACGATGAAAAATAAACACTGCTTAATGATCAGGATATATATAATAGTTCAACGTCCTGTGGTGTGAGGTGTAAAACTAATTTGAGTTAGTTTTGCATAACTAATTTGAGTTAGTTTTGCATAATTATTTGGTTCTGAGAAAGTTATGTAAAACCAAACGGATATCAGTAGTTTTACAGGGACGGTTAGAATATAGGCCTATTGTGAGTGAGTGAGATTGGTTGCTTTACGCCCTTATCAACACTTTGAAGTGTTATATCAAGGGCGGGAGACCTGAGAGGGAGGCAGTTTATGTATCGAATATATATAATATATTATATATATATGAGAACAACAACTTCCAGTGGGAGACTAGCTATTCACATCAAGGTAACACCAAGCCTTTACTCAGGGTTACGGTTGTTCCATATAAGCTCTTACATTTATTGTTTTTTACTCAAGGAACCATGGAGGCTTCGTGTTTCGAATACATATAATTTGCATGGGAAGTAATGAAATATTTATTCTAAATTAATTATTATTTTAAATGAAATGAAATTAATTAATACCTTGCAGGGTAAGCAGACGAGTGCCCCAAAATACATGCCGCTGGCCTCCTCATGGCAAACCGCGCAGCTTCTCGCCGCCAGCTCTCGTTTTACGTAGGCTTGTTCTTGATTCGACATTCTAGGTATCGTCTCCATCTGGTCGCGTTTAGGGACTTGTTGACTGAGGAGGTCCACTGTCAAGGTGGGTAACGCACTCACGCCCTCGATGAATAACTGAAATTAGATCAAAGTGAATAAATTAATTAATTGAACCATGTCAAATTTGCCACCGACCACAGTTTAGAAAAATATGAGCCATATTTGCAATATATTAGGAATAAAGATCTATTGGTTCTAATTCTTTTGCTTGGGGGAAAGGGTATATATATGTGGGGGAAAGGGTATATATATATATATGATGTATTAGCTTGTACCCCTATACTGTTGTTAAGAGACAATTAGTTTTTTTTTCATTTGTAACAACACACCACTGTCCCACTCAGGTAAGTACACACCTTCTCTCAGAAGCATACACATGACTTCCCATAAACAGAGAGACACTTCCCAGTTTTTCCAAATATCAAAAATCCACTTTTTGTTGTTGCGATTTTAGACTATTTTCTCTGTGATACATTGCATATTTTATAAAGAAAAATAAACTGGTTGAGTGAATTGCTTTCCGGAAAAGCCATATTGAATCATAAATATTGGTGGTTTGTGAGGAATGTTCTTATTATCCATGAATACCATATTAGTAATACCAATCAATACTGGCAATCAAGTAGTGGCATATTATCAATATATTTGTTAATATATCTATTAGTATTTATTTGCATTTATTAACCACATAATCACACTGCGATGTCATGAATGGATAGTAGTAGATCAGCAGACATTTTGGGGGACACAAAATATATTATTAGAATTAATTAGTTCTATATGGTTTGAGTACATAGCAAGTACACCGTGTTCCACTTAACAAGAACAATCGGCATCTCTACACATTTGGGAAGTTCTGTCAAATTAGGCTGTACACTTTGAGTGTTGACGAATTGAACTTCACACAACGCCGCAAGGTGTAGTTATTTTAGTGTTTTTATATTTCCGATTGTATCTGCTATTTCGTTTCCTGATAGGTAGCATTATGGCAACTGGTATAGGCTGAGGCTTGACATTTTTCTAAACCTAGTCATATCCAGTTGTTTTTTGGTCTGACTTTTTGTGTAATTTAAATGGCATAGACCCGCGTACCTATTGTCTTTCTATCGTATATAATTTTCTACTTGCTATCTTATCACATTATCAACCTTTTGTATACTCTGCATCTGGCCTTTTGGAGTATTTTCCAACGTAATGTGAGAATATGGCAAAGTTATTGCAATAAAGTTGACTAAATCTAAATCTAAATATCTGTAAACCTTTTTTTATTTCTAACCTTTGTAATCTAGCCGACAGCCTTGGGGAAAATGTATTGTATTTAAATTATTTTATTCAGCGAAAAACATTATGCAACTGGTACACTATATCTCAGCCGTCGCTGTATAGCTCATAATATCTTTGCCGAATAAAAATCTTTAAATACAAAACAAAATGATACATACTATGTACATCTGAGTGTATTTGTTATTGCTTTGATGTAAACAATCTTGTTGATTATGTTGAACTTTATTTTGAACCCCACATTTGTCTTAAAATTTAGTTATTTGAAAGGTGAATTGCAATATATTGGTGCTATGAATTAACCTTGGGTGGCTTCAAATATAATACAAGTAATGACAATATTAATATCAATAATAATAAGATTGATAATTATATACAATTATAATAGTGATTTCAGAAATTATTTTAAATATTTAGTTGAAAAGAATAGCAACCAACCGCCCCTATTTTGGGCTAGACATCTATGGAAATGGTAAAATCTAAAGCCGAGGTTGTTCAAGGTTTGTTTCACGCCCGAGATCACAAGCTTTTGTGACGGAATGCAGCTGTATTGTGTGTAATATAAATACTCTGGTCTATTGTAAGCTTTCCACTTGTGTCCAGATTCGAGGGCCCAATGTACAGTCCATTTTTATATGCGAGGATTAATTTAAGGGGGCATAGCTAGGTCGCTTCCCCTCTCCACATATGTATGTATAAGGCCATTTCCTTATTGGCAAAATAAATACAGAAATAAATGTTTTGAGGTTGCAATGAGCATATTTCCGACTATTTTCATCCTATTCATCCCTTTTAAAGTATATTGCAAGTATTCTTTTTATTTATTTATTTTGGTATTTCAGAAATGAGGAGTGTTGATTTTTAATGTTTATATCGGGTTATCATTGGCGGTCCTAACGAGTCGGACCGAGTTCCAGGTAGTGGCTATTGAATTAAGTGAATGTAGAAAGGGTTTGTGACGACAATGGCTAGAAATAACTGAAGTTATATAATGTGTCAAGTCGTCAGAATATGTACAAGTGGCAGTTCTATATATTCCGTAAATTCTGCAAAATTAGGCTGAAAATGATAAATACTATCAATATCTGAATATATTTGGTATTGCCTTGATTCAAACAGTCTGTTCGGTCATGTTGAACCGTTTTTTGAACCTCAATTCTTTCTTAAATTTGGGTTATTTGAGAGGATTGGTGAACGCCAATTGTACATTTTTCTGAAGATTTGAACCCTATATAATCTAAACTGTAAGTAAAGAACTATATATACTTGAATAACAAACTAACATTCTGCTTTGAGTTTCCTCAATGAACCCTTTGGTTTTTCTTTCTAACTTAAAGCAATATTTCTATCTAAGTATGTTAAACAATTTGGTTTCTAATTCGATCGCTACCTGAAGCAAAACACTGCATAATAGTAACACCGCAGATTGGGAAATTCTGTTGAAAATGATGAAAACATTTTAGAAAAAGACGATACTATGCTCAATATATTATACTATAATTACAGTGGCTCTTCTCATTAAATCCGGTAGTCATGAAATCTGTTTTCAAATTAAGGACATAGTCCAGAACGTCAATATTGTGTTTTCATAAATGCTTTCAATAATGCTTTAACAATTTTTAGGAATATGTCAGAAGGCTATACAGAAAATATGTGAGCCTCGACAGGGTGCTGCCCCCATACTCAAGTGGACAGAAAAGCAACTGATTTTAATCTTGTTTGACCAATCATCACCCTATATTGATTTGATTTGAATACATTATTATTTATTGTTTTCATACAGGTACATCTCCTAGATTTCTCTGATTTTTCATCAGCATCCTGTGACATTACCTATTTTGTACTTCTTTTTTTTGTTACATCTTTTTTGGTTTTCTTGTTAATAATACATCACAATACAGTATCTAGTCCATTTCGTTCGGTTCTTGTGCATTCAATACAGATTTATTTATACATGATTGATAATTATCAGAAATTCATAATTTCTTTCAAATTATGTTTTGTCTTAAATTATGTTATTTTAATGGACTTCAAGAATACACAGTTTGTTAACAATGATAAAAATAAGTTATGAATAGTTATGACAAAATGATGATGATAATAAGTGATATCATTCCAATATTGGACCTGAGATTACATTTGGACTGTCAGTAACGACCATGGATTTCTGCATGTTTACATTTCTTTTAAGAATTTTTAGAGGCCTACCTATTTAAAACCTGCCCACACACAGCCGATTTGCCTCCCGATTGCCCCCCGATTTGGGTCTTCTGATGAATCCTGGGATTTCATTTCCAATCCTGGTTTATGTTATTTCAAAAACATAAACCAGGATTTGAAATGAGATCATAGGATTCACCAGGAGACCCAAATCGGGGGGCAATCGGGAGGTAAATCGGTTGTGTGTGCCACGTTGGGCAGGGTCTTAAAGCAGTTAGGTGAACCTTTACCATCTATGAGAATTGGGAAAGAAATGACGCTAACGGTAAAAATATCCAGAAAAAAGAAATATCCTGCGTTGTTCTGATAGAGAAGGTGGTTACTATATTCTATCAGCGATTGTAATGCATCCGTCGGTAAGTCTCCTAATACCAAGACTTAAATTTTAATCAAGTAATCGGATTTTGTATTGAATATGGAATTAGTATATTAATTACATGTCTTGGCCTTGAAATGAATAAAGAAAAAAGAAAAAAAGATAAGAATGGTATGTCAGTGATTGGACGCCTACTACGCTAATGAATTTTCTGGCCCAGGAGTGGGCGTTCTAATGGGATTATAATGCTATTTTGCTGTCCTTATAGGATTATAATGGAATTTTGCGGTTTGGGGCGAGAGGCTTTCCCTCAGTTTGAAGGTACTCTCTGAACTTTGAGCATATAGACATTGTAATTCCGTTCTTTTGGGTTGTCCTCAATTTTCTGAGGGAGATCAGGAAATGTCAAAGTTGGAGCAACTTTACAATCCTTCCACTTAGGAATGTCTCCTAACACTATCCCTCATTGGTGACAACTTTTTTTATCTTTATTTTGTATTTCATAGATGGGAAGGGATCACTGTATATAGGGATCGATAAAAAATATGATGGTAATTTATGAGTATGAATAAAGGACTTGTTGTTGATGGTATTTTATTCTTTGCACAAGCTTTCAGACTGTCTTTCCCTTCGTCAGGTGAGGTGTTTTATTTCATTAAAGGCCAATAAACTATATTACATGTCCTGTAATCAAAATGAATAGTGGATGTAATGATCCTTCAGACCACACCCCTTCCTAACCATCCTTCCTTCTCAATCTGCACCTCTCATCCAGAGAGCAGAAGAGCTCAAGACCACAATTATCTTGTCTCATATAGGGGTCAGATTTTCAGAAAATGCACAAATGGCAGCTACACACATTTAGTAAATTTTGCTAAATTAGGCTGCAATTTGGCCAATATTAGGTAAGAGTATATTCGGCATTGCATTGATTCTAGCAATCTGTTTTGTTAGGTTGAACTGTATTTTGAACTTTATTTTTGTCTGAAATTTGGGTTATTTGAGAAGATTGCCAAAGCTGAATTGTACATTTTCTGAAAATCTGACCCATAGGCTAAGTACGCTCGTACATTAGTGGTTTAGGTCGTTAGCTAATGTCCAATGGGCAGCTCTTCATATTAAGTCATTTCTGCTAAATTCTTCTTTAAAAAATAAATACTGGGTATATATGAGTTTATTATTTGATATTGCTTTGATTGAGCTGTATTTTAAACCTAATTTTTGTCTTAAATTTGGCTTATTTGCGAGGATTGGTGAAGGCAAATTTTGTACATTATTACTGCTAAAAACCTAAATGATAAATAACCAGTAGATGTATTCGTAACTGCGTTGATTCAAAGAATGCGTTCGGTAATGTGCGATCGAGGAAATGAGCCGATAATGTTCTTTTCCTGCCGCCCAACCACCCACATCCCCCTCCCTCCCTGGCCTCCGCTTGGCAATGTCAATTCCTCATACAGATGTCGATTGCGAGAGCAATACTAGGCCTTAGTACGCATTCCTCCCAATGTCAATGTCAGTCAAAACTGTTTCGCATCAGGGTCTGCGCGTCATGAAATACACACAATCGGCAGCTCTACATGTTTAATTAATTCTGCTAAATTAGACTGACAACGATAAATCATGTAGGTACATCTGTGTAAATTTGGAGTTGCTTCGATTTAAAACGTAAGAGAAATCAGTTGGGGTTGTTTGAGAGGATTGGTGAAGGCCATTTGTACATTTTCTGGTGCACTGCCCAATCATCACACTTTTTGCGTGGTGAGAGTACGGCGTTGGATGGTGTGGCAATGTCAAGGTCATAGGAAGCTGGACATTGTATTAAAGAACTGTCTGTTCCAGCTGCTGAATTAAAGCTGCACTCTCAGCTATTGTCTGTCCGAAAAGTAGTTGACACATGATTCCTTAGGTTGGTAGGTTTTTTTCGAGCCCTGGAATGGCTCAGAATGAATAGAAAACGAAAAGCAAATTTCATCCCTTTTCTGACAGATATAAGCTGGGAATGCTCTCTCGCCTACCATGTCCTGGGGTGTCTCTGTTTAGAGGCAGCCATCAGAAATCTTTCAGACTTTGGAGTATTTGTGCTTTCCTATATGTTAGGCCAATGGAGATGACACCTTCCTTTAGCTAGTCTTGTTACTTCTGCCTCTAGGGTCCTCATTTTTGCTCATTTACTTATGGGCGGCCTTATTGATACCCCCCCCCCCCCCTACACCACACACTGGGACACAGTTTTACTATCTATACAGCTGACATTTAAATGGCAATGAAGCTTTTTGACTTTTGTTTTGGAAACACAAGCGTTTACTCTCCTTTACTCTTTGATTCACCTACTCACTCACCCACCTACTCACGAACTCACCTACTCACGAACTCATTCATTCAATCATTCACTCACTCACCACCTAATCATTTACTCACCTACTCACCTATATAAGATTAATATCAGAAACAATCTAGAGGTGGACTAGCCTTTGGGTACAGGAGGAACCCAAATATCAACAATACGTGAAGTTTCTTCTAAACTCAATATTGGGATATTACATGGTTGATAGCATCTTCGATTCCTACTGCATGAAATTGTGCTGAACTGCTAGCTGATTGTTCCAGTATATTTAGTTTTCAGTCCAGGGTGGATCCGAGGACCAAGATAACATCTCCAATGCCCCTACGATTTAGGTTGGCGATTTTGCTGTAACAGCTATTATGCTCCTACCACATTTGGGTAGCGTTTCAGTGAATGGGGTTTTTGAAGTTTCCCTCTATTCACTGGGTTAATAAATTGGTAAGGGAAACTGCCTTGTATCAATTCAATGTGAACATACCGTATTTCCTTGAAATACCACCGGGCCTTAAATAACCACCGGGCCTTAAATAACCACCGGGCCTTGAATTAGTGCCGGGGTTGAGTATGGCTTTTCAGAGAAAATGCATTAAGTTCTGTATTTGAATTACCGCTGGGTCTTGAATTACCACCGGGTTTTCATTTCTTGAGTTAATAAGCGCCGGGAGGCGGTAATTCAAGGAAATACGGCATGTCCTTGATATTGATATTCATAATGACTCATATTAATTCATAATCCTGTTTGAAGTTTTACATCAATACCAACAAATTCTGAGGCAGCATTTATTCAAATTCAAGTTTGCCTGTCTCCTCATAGAGAGGCTCATGCTTCATACATCTGTTTGTGGTTAAGACCGGGCGATGGGAGTGGCTACCCTCTGGCCCCCTGTTACTGCATACTCATCTAGCAACATAATTTTGCCGTCCAGAATCGGAACCGCCTTACAGTGTGGTCAGGAACCCATAAAACACTCATTTTTGACTTAGAAACTTCTCAAAATCGGATCTCTGATTAATTAAAAATTAATCATATTTGTTGTTGAACTGGTTCTGCAGGTGGAGAGTAGTGGTGAGCTCCTCCCTACATGGTTCACTGGCCTATTGTTTGGTAAGCTAATTATCATTTCAAAATTTGGAACGGATATTACCCTTATCATACGATAACAGTTCGAATTATTTTTTGTATTAGCATTTAGATATTTCATGTCATTTCTAAACTCAAACTAAATGTTTAGAATATCAATATTCTTCTATGCTAGGGGCATATAATAAATACTGAATGGAACTCGGTGCTATTTATTTCTGAAGGATCTGTACAACAGAAGAGTAGTACCACATTTCCTGTCCTAAATTGAGAAAAGAAATGAAAAGTTTCTACACTATATCATCCTAGAAAACCACCGACCTTCACACAATTTCCACTAAAATAACCCACATTTAAAACAAAAGGAGGTTCCATCATAATGGAACCGACCCTTTCAATCAATGGAGTTAAAAAATACTCAAATATACCTAGTATTTATAATGTTTAGTTTAAATTAATATAATTTGCTAAAATGCCTAGAGCTCCTTGTAATGTACATATTCTGACGACCTGACTCATACGATTAAAATTAACAAAGAGGAAACCCAGAATTATTTCACCCCGTGGCCCATTTCTATCTGTTTACCACCTAGCGACTTGCCTCTATCTCAAGAGCTGACATATTATCTGACCTTGCATTATCTTTATCATTCTCCCTGATCCATACATGTAATGCACACATGTATGCTAGCATTGCAGTCTGGGCTCAGAGGGAGGGAACTGAGGGGAAAAGTCACTCGCTCCAAACTGCAAACTACCATTATAATCCCATTAAGATGCCAACTCTAGAAGAGTAGAAGCCTCTGAGGCAGGATATTTTGAATAAAACCTTTAAAAAAAAAGAAAAAAAGAAGACGCCGACTCTAGGGTCAGGAAAGACAAGAGCGCAGTAGGCGTCCAATCACTGACATACCATTCTTATCTGATTTGAAAGGCTGTGAACTTAGACTGATTGCAAGAAAAATAATTCAATGGGTTTTAGTGCTATAAGAAGACTTGTATGTGCATGTATGTGCATGTTGCACTGGTGACGTTTTTTCTATATTTTTGCTCTTCAATTTTCTATTTTTTCTATAAATTATCATTGTTATTTTGTACATTGTTCGTCAGGAACCAATATCTTACTATACTTTGTTGCACTCGAATGAATGCTGTTAAAACGACCAGTTACGTGAATGAGTATTTGATTGATGTTTTTGCAATATGACATATAATATTGTCATAATATGCGTCTTCTTTTATCGTAATTGTTAATCAGTACTACTTTTATATCATTTTCTGATGCAATATTGTTAAATTAATTTTCTGTCTTCACTCACTGAGAATAGTGACCTATATTGTAATGTGATTGAGCAGAATTAATAATTTTCAAACAAACATACAATTCGTATTTAAAGCTGCATTCTCATCTATTAATGATAAGTGAGCCCACAGCATGTGAACCCCCTGGAGCAGGATATTATATTATAATATTGATAATTGATAATTTATCTGAAGATATGAACATCAAACAACCATGCCTGTTTGCTGATAACTTATCTGAAGATGTGATTTCCGAATGTTTAAACATTGATGTCAAACTATCCCTAATAACTATGTAGAAATTTAGAATGTTGCGATGAGTGCATGGTAGTATAGTTTTTTTGTTTTATATTTATATATTATATTGTATACGATTACAAAATGACGCACTGTCCTTCCAGTGTGATTTGAGGCGTTCTGTGGTTATCTGGTTACTGTGGTTTATCAAGTACTATACTTCACAGCAACTCCTGTCCTTTTGAGTCTTATAAAAAAGGCTAAAATATTCCAAATAATTCAATTATTATTCCATCAAATCTTGAAAATAAAACGAGTCGCCTGTAAATTACCAGTATGTATGGGGATAATAGCATGACTGGAGTACTATACAATATAAGGGCATTATCGTCAGAAAGTGTACAATCAGCAGCTCTACAAACTTAGTAAATTCACCAAAATTAGGCACCAAAATTAGGCTGAAAACGATAAATACTTGGTATATCCGAGTATATTTGCTATTGCAATGATTAACAAAAATATGTTGGGTTATGTTGAACAGAATTTCGAACCTCATTTTTGTCTTAAATTTTGGGTTATTTGAAAGAATTGGTGAATGGTAGGCGATTTGTGCATCTTACCCATTAAGTGTCAGTTGCAATCAGGCACAGTTCGTTGGTAGGTAGGCCCCGGTCGTAATCTACTTTATTATCAGGGCTGATATGGACAAGCGGTTACCGAACTTTTTATCTACAATCTATACGAGATCGTTTTATCTTGGTCTAGTCGTGGTCTGTGGAAACCCTTGTGCCCCATCAAGTCCTTTATTATCAGGTGTTTACTGGTACACTGTTGGTTCCCATATAGCAATGTACTTACAGGTATATCATATTTGTGATGTGTCACAGAAAATTGAGGCCTATATTGAAACAAAAGATTTTGAGAAAACATCATGTTTGAAAGATGCGATTAAGTGGATTCCAACGATGTTAACATTTAGAAAATGTAAAAGTATTTTCATAATTTAAATTTTCCAAATTGGGCGACTAATATGTCAACTTAAATTGAGGATCATTATTCTTATTGCGGTGAGTTCGTGTAAAATGTATCTGCTTAAAATACTACCTTTCATGGATAATCTTTATGGATTTTTTGCAGCAATTTTCCACTTAAGTCATCCATGCCCTAAACATTTAAGCTATTCAAACTTCTTTGGTGGCGAGGATAGATAATAGGGAGATTTAGCAACCACAATGCACCAACACAACACTAACGCATCCACTAACTATTTGTACATTATTTCCGTTGTGGGGATATCTCCACAGATCCCCACAGCGGTAGTAATGTACAACTAGTTAGTGGATGCGTTAGGTGCCTTTCATTTGTCAGGATGCGGAATGCGGATGCGGAATGCGGAAATTGTCCATCCATATATGCGGAAAACAGAGTGCGGATAAGATTGAAAAATATATTCATGATCAGGAGGAATTACTGATATTTATTTTTGTTCTTTATAAAGAATTGAAAAAGAGAAGAGGGACATCAGAGAATATCAATACTCTAATAAAAATCAGACCTAAGTATTTACACACTAATATCTGAATATATTAATTTATTCATTCGGTTACGCTATTGACGTGGTTTTGGGTTTTGTTTTAAAAAAAAAAACAGATTTCATTTCGAGACATATTTCTCATAAGTGATACATTTCAATAAAACGTATTTGTTTCTTCTGGCATGATGACTTCTGTAGTGATCGTGTATGAAAGTAGGGGTATTGCCCCGCCTCCAGGGGTGTGACGTCATTATCATAGGAATTCCCTCCACGGAACCAGTGCGGATGCGGTAGGAATCGCTACATGTAGCGGGAGCATTTTCCGTTTCCGCAACCGGATCCAATTCCGCAACCGTTTCCTTGTGAATGGGTGGGGCCATTCAAAAATTAATATCAGCGATTTTTTCCGCAACCGCATCCGCAGCCGCATCCGCAGCCGCATCCGGACAAATGGAAGGCGTTAGTGGATGCGTTAGTGTTGTGTTGGTGCGTTGTGATTGCTAAATCTCACTAATATTTCCTGCAACCATCTTTGTTGCTGCCAAACAAACAACTGATTTAGCTTTTCCGTTTCCAAGTCAACTGCAATCAACTATTGAAAGACCTAGTCTGATTCACGATGAGTTGTATACCTGTGACTATGATACTATTAAAGGGTCAGATTCTCAGAAAATGCACAATCTATAGTTCTACACATCTATCAAATTCTGCTAAATTTAATTAGAGTGAAAAATGATAAATACTATATATAGCTGAGTGTATTCTGTATTGTATTCATTCAACAAAATATGTCTGGTTATGTTGAACTGTATTTTGAAGCTAGTTTTTGTATTCAATTTGGGTTATTTGGAAGAATTGCTAAAGGCAAATTGTACATTTATAAGAAACCTGACCCTAAAGGAAAAGGATATTGTTTCTGTCTGTGGGCACCATACCATTTCTCTAGCGCTTAATTGCTGACATACCCAATCAATAATATCATATTGAAAAACTTCTAATGACTATTTAATGATTTCATAATAGCGTGGATGCCATGCATACATTTGGGTCACATTATTATTCCAGCCATTCTAAAGGGACACATCGCTATGTTGTTACATTCGTATAAGATAAAATGAAGAAAGGTGATAATTCCGATTCATTAAGTTTATCTCTACCCCGCCCCCTCCCACACCTCTCTCTCTCTCTCTCCCCCCCCCCCCCCACCCGCCACTCTCTCTCCTCCCTTTCTCTCCCCTTGCCCTCCGTCTCTCTGTCCTCTCTCCCTCTGTCTCTTTCTACCTATGTCTCTTTCTCTCTCTGTTTCTCTGTCTTTCTCTCTTTCTCTCTCTCTCTCCAACGCTAGTGTTGTGTACGCTTACGCTACCCTTGCGTCACTAGCAGGAGGGAAGGGGTGCTCATTACTGAGACCCCTAAACCTTTGTTTTAATTACATTAACATAAACAGGTGTGGTTCATGTACACGCCTAAGCCCGTTCATTAAATATTAGAAAGGCGATGTGCTTGTTCGTGGCTTATATTATTAGTACGATTTACTAGAACAAAAACTAAAGTATAAGAGAATGCAAGTATTACTCGTGGCTTTTTACATATATTGACATTGAGTTCAAGTTAGTAAAGATTCCTGTCAAGTATACCTTCCTGAAATCTAAATCAAATTCAATACAGCTTGGAATAAACCCGAGGCGCTACTAGGCTAAACATAGATCTATTATATATATGTGTATATGTGTGTAGGGTGTTTATTCCAGTTTGAACTGCTGAAAGTTGGTTTGAGGGTGATGTTTCCTTAAAGTATATTCTACTTTAATAATGGTATCTTACATCTTACAGATTTTGTTCTGCCACCGCATGCTTCAATCGAGAGAAAATCAAGACAAAACGGGAGGTCCAAAAGCAATGTTTGTTGTGGTATTGGGGTGGGGTAGGTATGGTGAGGGGTGCATGGGAAAGCACCACAAAGATTTAGGGAGGGTAAGGGATCCTATGTTCCTATGAAATCGACAACCACTCCTTTATAGACCTTCGTATACTTGTGCTGTATTGTATCTTATGGGTCAGATTTTCAGAAAATGTACAATTCGTCTTCACTAATCCTCTCAAATAACCCAAATTTCAGACAGAAATAAAGTTCAAAATACAGTTCAACCTAACCAAACAGATTGCTAGAATCAATGTAATGCCAAATATTCTCGAATTTACCTGGTATTGACCAAATTGCAGCCTTATTTTGCAGAATTTACTAAATGTGTACAGCTGCCAATTGTACATTTTCTGAAGATCTGACACACATATCTCATGTCTTTGCCTTATGAACGTTTCCCACTCACACACTGGGTATGGCAATTTCCCCATGACCTTCACCTTCACCTTCACATCGAGCGAACCTGAACTTGACAATTTTAGAAGCTTAAGTGGTGGGTGGGGGTAGATTAGTGGGGGTCGGGGGTGATTGGACGTGGGTAGACTTGACATCGGTCCAGACATACGTATTGGCTAGTGCGCCTGACTTAACCAGATTGAGTCATAATCATCACATTTCAATTAAAGTGATTAATTGAATACTTATTGCCATAAGGCTAAGGAAAAACAACTTTCGTATGCAGATCTTTCAGTGCATGAATATAGAATTTAGTTAAAATCAAACATTAAAATGTTTAAAAGTAATTATGGGTACAATATTTATAAATGATAAAAAGATGTGTTCTAGACGAATGTGAAAGTATATATATAATAAGGACAGAAACTAGGATGAGGAAACCAAGATTAAATCACTGGTAATTAACCTCATTAATTAAGTTAGTGAACTGAACTTTATCATTCTAGAGATTGGAGTAGGTATATCTGATGGGCGGACCAGGAAGATCTGTTCGCAGAGGCTCCTGTCCATTTGGTGTAACCGTACTGATCAACTTGAATAACAATCTTTATATATATACATAACTTCAATGGTGGTTCGACCATATTTGGTAATGGCAATTGTATCATATGCCAGCCTAATAACACTTTGCGTATTTCGATTTGAGCTGTGAAATGCTTTGGCCAATGGACATGTTTAAAAAATATAAATAAGCATAGTATTATCTCACAGTAAAGCCTTGGCACGAAATAGTAAATATCGATATAAGCCATTAGTATTACAACATTTTACAGTACGGTAGAATGTCTATATAGAGCAGTGTTGGTAAAATGGGATAATGATATATTATATAATCATTGGCTGTGGATTTCAACAGATGTGTTTTCATAAATTAATAAAATCATAATAACGTCCTTTGGGCATGAGAGTTTCTATTGTTTTGACTATTCAAGTTAATAAGGTGCTAACACTGGTCAGAAACGGCTAGCTAATAACCCTAAAATGTCCGAACTGGAAGTGCAAAAAAACTCCCATAAGCTCAGCATTGCAGCATAATTGTTCACTGTTCACTTGAAGAGATTGGAAGAATTTTGAAAAGTAGCACAGCGCAAAAACATTTCAATTGTGACCATCAGAACCTTTGATGGGGCGACGAAGAGAGTAAATATTTCTGCTTGCAATGCTAAGCCAATGGGAATTTTTGCCCTTTCAGTCCGAAACTGGTGGGAGTGCATGCCTATTAAACCCTGCCCACACACAGCCGATTTGCCTCCCGATTGCCCCCCGATTTGGGTCTCCCGATGAATCCTAGGATTTCATTTCAAATCCTGGTTTATGTTTTTGAAATAACATGAACCAGGATTGGACATGAAATCCCAGGATTGATCGGAAGACCCAAATCGGGGGGGGGGGGGGGGGTAATCGGGAGGCAAATCGGCTGTGTGTGGGCAGGGTTTTATACTGGCTCATGGTGGCCATAACACTTGCACACACAATTCAGCGCGATGTATCATATATATATATATATATATAACATGGGTAAATTAGGCAATATTACATGGGTTTGTCGTAATAGCTGAGAATACAAGTTTAACAGTTATTTAACAGGCGATTAGACGTTGCATTGTAATACAAAAGAGTTAGTAAAGGAAGACAGAAAGTGAATGGAAATATCGGTAGCCCAGATGGTAATAGCACCAGTCATGTATAGCACCAGTTTAGTGGGTTTAATTGATTGCCACATGTATATACAGCCCCGACCGCAGCTATAGTATACCAAGGTCGTATACAGATACTCGAAAATGTCCCTTTATATAGCCTTGGGGGTCAGATTTTCGGAAAATGTACAATTGGTAGCTGTACACATTTAGTAAATTCTGCTAATTTAGGCTGTAATTTGGTCAATGCTAGGTAAATTCGTGTATATTTGATATTGCCTTGATTCAAACTATGTTTCGTTATGTTGAACTGTATTTTGAACATGATTTCTGTCTAAAATTGTGGTCATTTGAGACGATTGATGAAGGTGAATTCTGCATTTTCTGGCGATTTCACGCTTGGAGAAAATGAAACAGATTGTACACATCAACCCGGATTATAAGCCGAGGCTGGCAAACTGCCATAATCCAAGGTTTGCATGTGTGGGTACCTATACTATATTATATGCGCACATGTATACATACATAATACCTAGTGGTCAAAGCCTGGTCAAGGCAATTGGACAGGTCTCACGGAGCCCAAAAATGACGAACACCAAAAAATGACGAAAACCAAAAATGACGAACCCCAAAATACAGTTCAACATGACCCAACAGACTTTTTGAAGCAACCCAATACCAAGCATGCTCAGATATACCTGATCTACCTAATATTTAACATTTTCAGACTAACAGAGGCCAGAATTTCCTAAATGAGTAGAGCTGAAGAGGGTACATTTTCTGGCATCCTGACTCACACGTATTAGATACTCCGAACCTATTGTAATCAATATCGCTCCCACTATCTGTGTTATTAAAAAGACTAAATGAGAAAATTAAGATTGCTCATTTGATACTTAAAGGTCATATTTCCCTCAAGGTAATTCTAATAGTTTCTAAATATAATATAAGATAGTTAGCTTCCTGTTCTGTCACTACATAACTTGTAAACTGTACACATGGTTTCTCATTTAAAATCGGTTTATTTTGTCAATATTATCTTCACAGTCTAGTTTCTGTTATTATATGAGAAAGAGAACCTTCAAACTGAGGGAAAGCCTACCACAACATGCCATTAAAATCTGATTAGCCCGTCTACTCAAGGTTTGGGTAAGCCATTAGCGCAGTAGGCGTCTAATCACTGACATACCATTGTATCTGATCTGAGAGGCGGTTGTTAGCCCAGACTGTGACTGATATTATTTAATGATCTTATATATTTCAGACATTTTCCATATTTGCAATATCGGCGGAAATTAAATGGGTGTGTTTCGAAAAAATCTTCCTCCACCTTAACTAATATCTTTTCTTTTTCAAACAAAAAAACTAATTTAAACAGGAACACTCTTGCTAATTATAAATCCCTAGAGAGGTACATTTCTGAAAAACAGTTGTTACGAAATAGATATTCAGTGGCTGAAAGATGGATTTAAAAATATTTACCATCCCCACATACCTAGTTTTCAGCTACTGTAAATCAGAAAGACCTATTTGCCGGCCTTAGCTCCCTGATACCTTTTTTTCAACGTTTTATTTTATCCACAAATTTTAATTTCAGTATATTGCAGTCTCACCCCAGGGGTGGTTTTCGTCCTGCCATGAGAATTTAATTTTAACCCATTCAAACCGACAGGTGAGTTGCATGGGATTTCAGAATATAGCAATACACAGATATAAATAAATGTCTAGCACATTACCTGTGGATTGCCAGCCGTACAAAAGGTATCTGATGGTGATTTCCTCATTGAGTACTTTTGTATCCATAGAGTATGAACTGAGACAAATCTGAGGGTCCTGATCCTCTGGATCGTTTCCTTATTTCTCAAGCTCTTTCAATGTCTCTGATATCCTCTTATACAGTATGGTCCGGTCGGACAATAATAAACAATATATTATATAAGATTTTCTGGATATTTGACCTCCAAAAAGAGATCAAGTTGATTTCCTTGGAGCTTGCAAATGGTGAGACTTTCCTCCTCTAGTGATGTGTCTCAAAAGAGGAGATGTGTTTTGTTCGGGTACAGATGTACTTGCGTTGGTCGGTCAGTGGCAAGGGTAGAACAACTGGTCAAGCGAGGAATCGTTGGAGTTGATAACGACTGCTGTCCGCCAAGCTGCCTATTGATTGATCAACGGTCAAGGTATTGGTCAACACTTATGTATACATACATACATGTATGTATACATACATTCAGTGGTCACTCTGAACTTGACTGGCGAATAAATAACCTGAGAAGAGTACGTATGGATACTCGGTGTATATACCATATATATATCTCCCAGTAAACGATCCTGGAACTTAATGTCTTTTTCCTCCACTTGCTATGTTCCTATAGGAATTAAACAGTGAGTGAATCTTTAAAGGTGTGCTTTAAAGGTGGGTTGTGTGTCCGTCCTGCAACTTCTTCAGCTACTGCTAGTTCTAACTGTGAGCAGGTAGTAGTATCACGTACAAAGGTTGTTCCACAGGTGTTGTCTTGTGCTGAGGATGTTAGCTTATTTGTGAGATAGCTGCTGACTGGTCCTAGCCTTTTTATCTCTCACCTCACCCGGAGAAGCGACAGAGAAGAGGGAGAGAGAGAGAGGAGGGAAGGATCTCTTGAATAGTGTATGAGTGTGTGTGTGTGACTTAAGAGGAAAGTGAGTAGAGAGAGAGAGAATGTGTGAGTGTGTGAGAGAGAGAGAGAATGGAAGGGGGCGGGGAGTGCTGTATTGCAATCTGATTGGACGTTCGGCCTTCTTCAGTCCAACTATATATGGAAGTAGCTCTGTGTGTGTGTGATGCGTTCGGAGAGATGGACTGTGTTATTGTTGTTGTTCCATTTAGGCTAAAACATTTTACAACAATCTAATATGTTCAGGGTAGCAAGACATACGTTTTTTCCTCGAAATACTAATTGTTAGAAAGAGATAAATGAAATACTACATGGGTCAGATTTTCAGAAAATGTACAATTCAATTCAGCCAATCTTCTCAAATAACCCAAATTTCAGCCGAAAATAAAGTTCAAAATACAGTTCAACCTAACCAAACAGCTCGCTAGAATCAATACAATGTCGAATATACTCGAATTTACCTAGTATTGACCAAATTGGAGCCTAATTTAGCAGAATTTACAAAATGTGTACAGCTGCCAATTGTACATTTTCTGAAAATCTGACCCACATGCTCATCAGATAACGGATACCCATGGATACTCATGGATACTCATTTATACTTCAGTTGCAACAATACATCCACATTACAGTCTACTCATGATACCACTGATTCCCCCGGTCATTCCCCTAGTTCCACACATATTATAAATAATTATTTTAAATTGAAGTAGTTTTTTTAACACCACAACCAGACACAAGCAGTTTTCATGAGATTTTGAAGTTTTATTGATGCTTTTTTGTACAGATGTTTGATTCTACGTTTCGATCCTAGGTTGGATCTTCATCAGGGAATTATTTTAAATGTTTGCGTATTATTCAATGTGAATAATTGTTCACCTATAATACAGCACAGCCGTGTGTTAATTGTCACGTTCAACAGTCTCAATTTAAACCACAAAAGTATGGCTATCATGATAGTCACTATTATACTTGAAATGTGCGATCGAGTGAGTGGCAGAGTGAGTTGACATTGCACCGTCCGTCCACTAATGCGTGAGTAGGAAGGTGATAGAGAATGAGAGAGAGGGTGGGGAGGTGGGGAGAGAGGGAGGGAGGGAGGGAGGTTCAATCAAGAGCAATGTCGATTCAATGTCAAGGCCAGGGTTACGTATGCAGTGTTTCACTGCCGAACACGTGAAGCTGTTCCTTGTGTTGGATGTGTTTGCTGTGGTGGTGGTGGTGGTGGTGGTGCTGATTGCGGTGGTGGTGGTGGTGGTTAATGGGTGAAGCCTCTTGAAAATGTACAATTCGCCTTCACCAATCCTCTCAAATCTATTCCACATTTGAGACTCGATTGAGGCCAAAATAGGGCCGTTCATTTCGGAATCACACCAAGACCATAGATTTTAATTTCGTCAAATAGTATTAACAGGCTTTAAATAACTTATACTGGATATATTTTGTTTTAGTAAGCCTGTCCCTATAATTATTTTTGTTTTTATTTTACCTTTAAAATCGATATTAACCTTTTTAATACTAGAATAACCAAAAATACTGGTTAACATAAGCGAATACACCTTTCAAATCAACGCAATACCAAAATAATCAGCTACCTAGTATCAATAATTTTCAGACAAATTGAACATGATTGACTAAATATGTAGAGCTGCCGATTGTATATTTTCTAACGGCCAGAACCATGATGTGATTGGGTAATGGTGGTGGTGGTGGTTTGGCCAGTGGGCAGGTGAGAGCGGAAAGTGATGTCAGACCAGGTAGATCAATCGATGTTGTTATATAGACAGCTCGAATGTCAATATAGGTATCTGTTGAATGGATATATTCAATCAGATAAGATGGAACATTTATATCATTTTTTCCGATTGTAAGGGGTGGCTAGATGCTGACCATTACATAACCTCTCCATGGGTCAAATCCGGATCAAATCGTCAGATTCCAAGAGTATGTACAATCAGGTCTAGGCTCAGAGCTGAGGGAGTGCCTCCAAACTAAGGGAAATCCTCTCAATGCACAGTAGGCGTCCAATTACTGATATGGGTCAGATTTTCATGTACAATTTACAATCACCAATCCTCTCAAGTAACCCAAATTTCAGACGAAAATAAAGTACAAAATACAGTTCAACCTAACCTAAGAGATTGTTAGAATCAATGCAATGCAGAATATACTCGAATTTACCTAGTATTGACCAAATTGCAGCTTAATTTAGCAGAATTTACTAAATGTGTACAGCTGCCAATTGTGCATTTTCTGAAAATCTGACATATAGGCTACCATTCGTATATGATGTGAGAGGTTGTGAGCCTAGACTGAATCGGCAGCTCAGACAAATTTAGTACATGCTGCTAGATTAGACTGAACAATGACAAATACTAGGTAGGCTATAGCTATAGATATATTTGATATCATCTTGATTTAAAGAATCTGTTATAGTTTATGACAGGATAATTAAACAACGGTGATTTCTCTCTGATCTCGATGTGTGGAAGAAGGAATACCATTAGTTCCTGTTAATCAGTTAACATCCTTATAAAAACCAGCAGGTCCATGGTGTCGATTTGTCGAATTAAGACCTCAAGAGCCTTATTGGGGCAGGGGCATTGGTGCAGGGGCAATTTGATTTGTTGTGCGATTTGACCCTCCGTCTTGATTGATTAAAAACCAAATGAAGTGCCATTGGGTATTTATTACATGGGTCAGATTTTCTGAAAATGGACAATTGGCAGCTGTACACATTCAATAAATTCTACTAAATTAGGCTGCAGTTTGGTCAATACTAGGTAAATTCGGATATATTCAGCATTGTATTGATTCTAGCAATCTGTCTGGTCAGGTTGAACTGTGTTTTGAACTTTATTTCCGTCTGAAATTTGGGTTATTTGAGTGGATTGGTGAAGGTGAATTGTACATTTTCTGACGACTTCACCCACATACTGATTTGTAGATGTATTTGTTATATTACCTTATTAGTATGTACTGTATTTCTTGCCAAATTATCAGACATTTGTTTGAAAACTTTCGAAACATGCAAACCAGCGTTATGCAGCAGTCGCTAAGAGCGGGACGTCATAAACCAATAAAATTGCGTCATTTGGGTCATGTGTTACCATGACAAGCGTTCAATGTTAAAAGCATAAACCGTACACCACACCCACAAAGACATTCTTTGAGACAGAAAGTCATGTGACTGCAAGTGGCGCTGCGAACCAAGGGGGGACATTTTGAGCGGTATTAGGTGCATGTCCCATAGAGCCCCATAGTAAACTTTTGAGATGCAATCCCAAATTGTTCAATAATAATCGCTTTCATTGACACCAGGTTTGATATAGTTAGTATCACATATGTTGAGGGCGAAACAATTTTTTACCGTTTTCATGTAAACCTAAGGGTTTTAATATGACAGCCTATGTATATATGTACAAATGAAATGTTACCATGTTACATGAATCCTAATTATGCCCATATTAAATGGAGAAGAGAAGGGTGTCTAAAAATGTGAGAATTGCTGCTACCAAGGGAAGGATCTAGAGGAGGAGATAAATGATTAACATATAATTAATTAACCTGTACACTAAGGGTAATCTTAGTGGTGGAAATATTAGAAGTCCCGAGAATAGGGTTTCTGGCTAGGGAAGCCTACATATAGGGGATATGTAGATAGCTAGAGGGAGTGAGTGAGTGAGATTGGTTGCTTTACGCCCTTATCAACACATTGAAAGGTTATATCAAGGGTGGGAGAGCTGAGAGGGAGGCAGTTTATGATCATACCCAGGAAATAGAGATAAGCCCTTGAAATTGCAAGATTGAAATAAAACTGACCTAGTTTCCCTGTATTATATATGTATACGGGTCAAATTGTCAGAAAATGTATAATTCAACTTCATCAAGCCTCTCAAATAACCCAAATTTAAGATGAAAATCAGGTTCAAAATACAGTTCAACATAACCAGACAGATTTATTGAATGAATACAATACAGAATACACTCAGATATACCTAGTATTTATCATTATTTACTCGAATTTAGCAGCATTTGATAGATGTGTAGAACTGGTGCATTTTCTGAAAATCTGACCCATACACAGGTTGAGACCTTAATTATTGGTTTTAGTCGCTATATGAATAACTTACTTGTTGCTCCACAACTTGTGTAATATTCACACCCCTTCAACCAACTCATTAGATGTATTTCCACAATGATAATACACATTAGAATAAAGGAATGAATACAGAAATAACTCTTGACATATTTGTACCAGCTAGTAGCCTATTGAGTATGGCTGAGTCTGATATATGATGGCAATAACTAGAAGCAGTACAAAATAAGGTTCACTGTTTCATGTTCTTATGGTGAGAGAAAAGGTCAGGAACCAATTTCATGAATGGAAGCAAATACAAATAGGAAGCCTGGTCAGGGGCTGCTGGTATGGGAGAAGCCCTTCCAGGCAGCACCTGGTGTGTGATAGTTAGCACGTACTTTAGCGTCATTTGAGTTGAGCCAGGTCCGACTGACTATAGCTAAAGCCCTGCCCACACACAGCCGATTTGCCTCCCGATTGTCCTCCGATTTAGGTATTCTGGTGAATCCTATGATTTCATTTCCAATTCTGGTTTATGTTATTTCAAAAACATAAACCAGGATTTGAAATGAGATCATAGGATTCATCAGGATGCCCAAATCGGGGGGCAATCGGGAGGCAAATCGGCTGTGTGTGGGATGGGCTTAATGTGGAAAGCTGTGAATGGGCGATTAGACCGTGAGGTTATGTTGCTTAGGCTGGTCTATCGACCCAGTAACAAGAAACTGTCATTAACAACAAATTATGAATGATTTCAAAGCAAAATGAACCAGTGGAAAGCCATGAGCTTGTTGTTTTGAGTAGTAAATATTGTTTTTATTTTTCATTGATGTAAGCGGTCGGCCCAGAAGCAGATGTCCAACAATGGGAAATTGTCAATAAAATTTGTTTTAAAAAAAACAAAAAAACTCTATTAGGACCAGTCTGTAGGCCTTCAACTGCCCCACAATCCCAACAAATGGCGACTAAAGCGAGACAGAGCATTGGCCATGTCACGTATGACTCAAACTGGAAATGGACCGCTATGGATAGATAGTTAATCCTAAAATACCAAAATACCAAAATCGTTAGCTCCCATAAGTAGAAAGAAAAGGGATTCTCAAGGGGAAAAATAGGAAGCCCATCGAGACTTGATATAGTGTCGTACTATTTGCTCCTAATGACGTTTGCCGTTCTAGACAGTCATCTAGAAAAATCACCTAGAGTAGACATCAGTTATTATTTGTGTCACCCACAATTTACAATTCACCTTCATTAATCAGCTCAAACAAAATTTCAAGCTAAAATGAGTTTCAAAATACAGTTTAACATAACAGATTGTTTGAATCAATACAATACAAAATACACTCAGATAGGCATTGTATTTATCATTTTCAGCCTAATTTAGCACCATTGATGAATAGTGATGCCAATTATACATCTTCATCTTCATAACCTGACCCGTATATATATGTATGTTGGTTATAAATATGGAACTCAGGCTGTGGCTGTCTTTACTAATACCAGTTTCCCGCCTAGCTATCACTGGTGTCTCTCAATCCCTCTGTCATTGCAATCCATGGCCACACACATGGCTACAATTGCCTTATCGCACTACCTCTGTCCCTCCAAACCATCTTTCTATACTTGCTACACATCAATTATTTCCATCCATGTTACATGAAGCATATAAATAAGAGAAGGTAACTGATACGTTATGAAACATATCCTTTCCTAACCTTAGATTGTGTTACAGCCTCCATTTCTTGCATGACAATTGACATCCATAAAATATAAATTAGAAGTCCCCATGTGATCAGCCCCTGCATATCTATGTGGCAGGCGGGTTCAATTACTTCGTGAATTCACCAAATGTCTGGACACCTTCAGTGGTAAGACAAAAGCTCATCTTCAATCTGAAAAGTTGGTTATCGAGGTATTTGTATTCTTTGTAAATTGGCGTGCGAATTGGCCCTTGCGGCAACTCATGCGAGTTCACACAAAATCACATACAATTTTTTAACTAAATCGCACCTGTGTAGGGACAGCTGCAACTACTCGCAGAATCATAGACTAATCGCAGAGGCAAAGATTGCCCCACACACATGTATGCAAATTCATGTGCTATTTCAGATGTGCCAGATCGCAGGTGAAAACAGATGTATTTTCACGAATTATTGATGAATCAAAGCGACTTTTTCACAGAACATGTCCAGACATATTGTCTCAAGTATGTTAAGATTTTGTGATTATGAATTAATTTGTTCTACATTTTTTCCAATCTGTCGCATGTACACCTCACAAAAATATTTTCGGTCTTCTCCCTCTCCATTTTCTTATAATTTGAAGTGATCCAAATTGCACATCTGCTGGGAATCCAGACCTGCAATTTCACATGAGTTTGCAGCTGAAATCACACATGTATAGGGACTAAAATTCAAATCGCAGAGCATTAATTATCTCTGAAATCGCACAAGCTCCCCGCCGATTCGCACAGGATTTCTGCAATTCACACCAGATTTCTACACTTTCACATGCGAATGATCGCAAGTGCCAGATTCGCACCAGTTTTTGTAGACAGGGCATAAGGCACCTCACATATCAGGTCATTATTCATATATATCTTTGTGGAGCAGAGGGGATTGCCAGAGGCTGTGTCCCTATTCATCATCGTCTATAACTTTTGTCTTTCAGTAGCTCTATATAAATATCTTTAACTTACTTATCTTTCTTCAATGTCGTTATGCCCCGTCTACACAGGGGCGAATTCAAAAACTGGTGAAGGTGACATATGTTGGGAATGTATTATGCTGATTTAGCAACCACAACACTAATAGGGCTCCTCCACTAAGAAAAATCTTGTCAGAGACAAGTCTAATGTTTCTCAGACAAGGTGTATTTGCATGTCTTAACGTGTCTCTGACAGAAAATCTCCTAGTGGAGGAGGGCACTAAGACACTGTCACCGACAATTTTCACTTGTCTCAGACAACGTCAAAAAATCAAATCATTTTGATTTTCTAAAAGACTTGTCTCGTGTCTCAGAGACTGGAGACATGGTGTCTTGTAGTGGAGTAGCTTCAAATAGTTGTCAGAGACAACTTTTCACGTTTGACCTAGTGCTCTAAATTCCCTCAGCCAATCACAAGCCTTGTTACAATGCACGTGCAAGCCTCATGGCACATCGAAACGTTACTGAGATTAATATTGAACGGTGTAGAGTTATTAAAAAGTTTCTAATGTTAAAGTGTTCATGTTCATGTGTTCCACTGTTTATTCATTTGATTTACCGTTATTTAAATTCCATATTTCATTTCTTATAAGAAATATGTACATCAATAGCTACCTTCATGAAAGCTTGATGCTAACGCTTATCCATCAGGTGATGTTGTATTCTACTGTTTTTTAATGTATTTACCAATGTACCGTATCAATGTACATCTTTTCTCATTGTCATTTACTTTACACTTTATAATACATCTCCACAAGTCGAAGTTGATGTAATAACTGATTTATATTCTGAACTAAAATACTCTGTATTGAGTTATTGCGGCTGGGAGAGCTGGATCTTATCTAAATGTCTGCATACCTGATCTATCGGTGTTATGCCTGTTTTATTTGCACTGTTGATTTTATTCTGTAGGCCTAGATTGTGAATTATTGATAAATAAAGTAGTATCTTAACTTATCTTATCTTGCAAGCTGTGAGAGCCTCCATAGTTACTGTATCTTTAAAACTGCAACCTTACTGAAATCTACAGTAGTTATCTATTTAATCGGAGCTTCAACTACTTAATATATTCTCACATTTTGTACATATATAGCTTATTTGAAATGCTCAAATTAAGATAAAAAAAATTATTATAAGATATATAATGAAAACGGTCATTGGTAAAAAAAACTGTGATGCTCTTGGAAGAGCAAATGCTTTGTTTATCCCGTTTCTATAGAAACGCATCCCGTTTCTATAGAAACGCTAAGACAATTTGTCTCAGATATCTGTATAGTGGAAGAGCTATTGTATCTAAGTCGCCGACAAGAAATGCGTGTGGGTGACAACCACTTTCCTGTCAGCGACTTTGTCTCTGACAAATTTTACTAGTGGAGGAAGGGGCGATTCCATGCCTAAGACAAAGTCGGTGGGGTGGGGTGCGCAGTTAAGACAATGTGTTAAGGACCTCCTCCACTTAAAATTTTTGTCTCGAGCTTTAAAGTTGTGTCACAGACTGACTGGAATTTTTTCTTAGCACAATGTCAGTGACAAATTTTTCCCTAGTGGAGGACCCCTATAACGCTAACGCTAACACTAACGCTAACACTAACGCTAACGTATGTTTTATGGGCACTACGTCATGACTAGGTGTGCTATTCTTAGTGTGCCTACCTGACATATGAATGTCAATTACGCTAAGAGGCGGGTCAATACGTTCCCAATGTATGTCTATTTCACGCTAAAATGATGGTCAATTGTTATTTCATTTTTATGTACAGATGAGCGTAGGTGTTTTTCTTTGTATTCAAGTGTAACACACTGCTCACCTTCATGAAATTATGTGTTTTTTTCCCTCTGAAAACACCTCTCCACCTCTAAAACTGATTTATTCCTGCCAGTAGGCTGATTTAGCAACAATGAGGACTACGTCATCACTAGGTGTGCTATTCTTAGCGTGCCTACCTGAGATACGGACGTCAATTACGCTAAGTGGTGGCTCAATACGTTCCCAACGTATGTCCATTTCATGCTGAAATGATGATCAGCTGTAATTCTATTTTTATGTTCAAATGTTCCTTAAGTATTGTTCTTTTCATCCATGAGTGATACTACTCTCAATTTAATAAAATCGTAGCAATTTCAGCCTCTTAAAACCAACCCTCTACTCTCCCACATCTCCTTGGGATTGGACATAGCTGACCATTCACTCTACCGAGCATGAGGCACTTGGTGGCCGACGTATATATTATTTTTTTACTGTCGAATCCCGTCGCATAGGGTTGCGTTTGTGCATCAGCTAAAACTAAATTACTTGTGCCACTACGTACGGCCAACCCTATCGTGAGGGACTGGCGTTTACGTTAGCGTTGTGCTGTTGCGTTGTCAGTGCTAAATGCCCCTATTATGTACGGCCCACCCTATCGTGAGAAACTAGCGTTTGCGTTAGCGTTGTGCTGTTGCGTTGTGCTGTTGCGTTGTGCTTGCTAAATCTCCCTATTGACCTGCCTCTTAGCACAATACACAATAGTGACTTTATGAACCTTTACTGACGAAACAGTGCTTTTCTGTGCTTTTCTGTGCTTTTCTGCGTATGAACCTTAATTAAGCTACCATTCGTTGGATATCGATACTGAACGTATGAATTGAATTATCGCAGGATTTTCTTTGTATTTTAGCTGTCATTTTCCGACTTATGGATAAGCTGGAAATATTGTCTCTGTACATGAGCTTATTCATAAACAAAATAAAAAACCAAATATTCCCCTGATCTCAATGCTTCATGCTCCTGATTCGGCGCTGATTATGGATTATATTAATTTTAAAGAAATATCAAATTTTGTTGTGTTTTCCCGTACCCACCATGCCTACTAGGAACACTTTCTTTAACAGCTGCCATAGTTTTCTAAGGAATTGAATCGTAATCAAAATATTAAGAGAGTCTCTCCAAACTGCAAAATGCCATTAATATCTCATGCCTACTCCAGGGCTGGGGAAGCCATTAGGGCAGTAGGCATCCAATCACTGACATGCCATTCTTATCTGATCTGAGAAGCTTAGTGCCTTGACTATGAAAGGCTCATGAGGGTATTCATGAGTGAATCATAATAGTGAATTAACAAATGACTGATGCTTTAGTCTATATCTATATAGTCTATAATTCTATAATTTCATATCCGAACATAATATATTACTCAGAATGAAGTAGATATGGAGTACACCAAACCAAACTATCATAATAATTAGATAATTGGGAGATGAAACTGTGTTTTCACATAATTTGGAACAATATTCAGATTATTTAATATGTTTTTGAGATGCGTGGTGAGTTGTAATGTAGTACATGGGTATACATGGATGTGATAATTGCAGTAATTACTGTGAACATATGTTCTTTAAATGAGGTTGTTATACTATTAAATGTTTAATGTTAAATGCTTTTTGAAATTCTAGGCTCATTTGCACTCGTACAAGGGTTGGTGTCACATCTCACCTCTTCTCTCACCTCTATTAAGTGTTCATGTCAATGTCAGGATTCCAGAAATCAAAACAGGTATGTTGCTAATTGAATTATTCAACTGCATGGTTGCTAATTAGCAACCCTGGACGCTCATAACCCATTGAACTAACTCATCTATGTATGAAGACACATAAGCTAGCAAAATTCATATTTTCCGTCTGTCCCTTAGTCTCTCTCTCTCTCCCTTTCATAGCTTTTCATTCATTCGGTAACTCTCTTTGTCTGTCTGCCCCTCCCCCTCTCCTTCTGTCATTGCCTGTTTGTCATTGTCTGACGTGCTCACTTTGGTCTCTCTGTCTCACTTTTACTCTTTCATTTGAAACTCTCTCTCTCTTTCTCTCTCTTATAGGGTGTGCAAGGATCATGCCTGTGGTGAGTGAGTAAGTGTAATTGTGGCATCACCTCGCACCAGTTCCAGAATGGAAGTGCATGGGTCCAGCATTGCAAGCAGAAATATTCACTCTCTTCATTAATATAGGCCATCGAAGGTTTGAATATTCAGGAGGTCATAATTGAAACGTTTTGTACTATAGTTTAATAGATATTTGATCGTCAGAATTATTTTGATCTCTTGGAGCGATCAAAGAACAGTGATCACAGAACTGGTGCAACTGCATACCTACCTCACTTATCACGGCCATGACAGTTTTGCATGCCCTATTCTCTCTCCACTCTCTCTCCTCTCTCCACTTTCTCTCCTCTCTCCACTTTCTCTCCACTCTCTCCACTCTCTTCTCTCTCGCCACTCTCTTCTCTCTCTTCTCTCCCTTCTCTCTCCACTCTCTCTCCACTCTCTCACCACTCTCTCCACTCTCTCCACTCTCTCTCCACTCTCTCACCACTCTCTCCACTCTCTTCTCTCTCGCCACTCTCGCCACTCTCGCCACTCTCTCGCCACTCTCTCTCCACTCTCTCCACTCTCTCTCCACTCTCCACCCTCTCCACTCTCTCTCTCCACTCTCTCTCTCCTCTCTCCACTTTCTCTCCACTTTCTCTCCACTCTCTCACCACTCTCTCTCCACTCTCTCTCCACTCTCTCTCCACTCTCTCCACTCTCGCCACCCTCTCCCCACTCTCTCCACTCTCTCCACTCTCTCCACTCTCCACTCTCCACCCTCTCCTCTCTCTCCACTCTCTCCACTCTCTCTACCCTCTTCACCACCCTCTCTCCTCTCTCCTCTCGCCACTCTCTCTCCACTCTCTCCACTCTCTCCACTCTCTCCACACTCTAAAAACTGGGTTTGGGCAATGTCTTCAGTTGATACACAGAATAGGACGCTAGCGTCCTCCTAGCATATCAACAGAGGACGCAATTGCGTCCTCATAAGACGTTAGACGCATTTTGAGACGTTTTACACATTGTTCTCAGCAACAAAACTATTTGGAGATGCTAAACATCACACCAGTAAATGCTAAACATCACGCCTGTAGATGCTAAACGTCACACAAAATGTTATATTACTGTAGTTCAATTTTCCATCTCTTATCTGAGATTCATGTAAAACGTATATATGTTAACAAATCAGGCTATACTGAGAACATTTGTGCTATATGTATGGAAATGTATTAGAATATTAGAATTAGAATAAATATTAGAATAAAATATTTTGAAATCAAATCATACCACACCCTGACTGCTATGGGTGAGCGAAAAGAGGTGACATAACAACAATATGACACAATGAGTATAACAAGATGTCACATTATATACCTGACACTGCTCACTCCCCTGGCATTCAGACTCACTTTCGCACAACTGACACCCCACCCTCCATGGCACTCATAGGGCCATAGAAATATGTACTACATATATATGTATGAACTAAATAATATAGGCCTATATGTCCTGTGTTTTAGAAAAATGTGTCACAAGTCGCAAAAAATGGATGTTGAGAAATCAGCATATTTGAAAAGATTAGATCAAGACGATTCCAATGATAGTAATATTAAGGACATCTAAGAAGTGTTTCTATATTTCATGTTTGATATGTTTATGTTGGGAAATTATTTTGAAAAACCATCTGGGTGGACACTTTTAGTTAAATATACTCATTACGATAACCTTAGAAATGCATGGATATATTTGTTACATGGTCCTGAAATTTGTTACATGTATTCAAGTTACGGGGATTGTTAAGCATTCTAAAAATGAAAACATTCCCACAAATATATTCCGTGAATACAACACTTACAATATGTACTCGGGTTATTTATATATAGATTAACATCTTCACATAGAAAAATCACAGGTAAATGTTGATTAACAACCAACCGTAAATAGGGGAGAGTTGGAAGACCTGGAATTCCAGATAGTTATGTTTATGCAAGAATATAAAGGGAATATTAAGGAAATAAAAATAGTACATACATACATATATGTATGTCTGTACTATTTTTATACATATATTATATGAAACATTACATATAGGAACACATCTTAGATGTCCTTAATGTTTACCACCATTGGAATCCGTTTGATGTAAAAATCAATATTATTTTTGTGCGACTTGTGGCTCATTTTCCTGTGACACGCCATATATCACTATGATTAGTGCTGCCATCTTATTGTGTATGTTATAGATGTGATAAACAGCATAGAAAATGCTTATAGAATCAAACATTGATTCCAACCACTTCTGATAATTAGAGAATTTCTCATCTAGATAGGCCTACAAGGAAAAATAACGTAAATTAATGCTGATATTAATCCAAATGCATATGATCAGGTTACTGCTGAAAATATGGAACAATGTACCTGTATATAAATTAAATCAAAAGGTTTTCAAATCAAATCTAGAGTCCTTAGTGTATATTGTCCATTATGTTCATGTTAATATTGAATATGCTTCATAAATTGTACATCATTCATCAACTGGTTCTGTGGCGCAATTGGTAGAGCATTCACTTCAAATGTGAGGGGTTGGGAGTTCGAATCTGGGCTGTGGAAGACGTTTTTTCATGATGTTAAATGTAGTACATTCTAGGACGCTAAACGTCACACAGCAAATGTCACACATGTGACGTTTAGCGTTTTTGGAAGACGGTAAAAGACACAAGATGCTAAACGTCACGCCAAAACAACGTATTAAAAGTGGGGACAAGAAAAACGTCTAGTTTTGTGTATCATATGAAGACGTTTGACTTTACAGTGCACTCTTTCCACTCTCTCCCCACTCTCCCCACTCTCTCCACTCTCTCCACTCTCTCCACTCTCTCCACTCTCTCCACTCTTTCCACTCTCTCCCCACTCTCCCCACTCTCTCCACCCTCTCCACCACCCTCTCCACTCCCGCCACTCTCTCTGATATTCGTCTTAAATTTGGGTTATTTGAGAGGATAACTCACAGGGCTAACTGCTGCCCTAACCACACCTCTCAGAGTAATTAGTGTTCACTTACAGTGCTATCAGACATCCCCTTCAAAACATCACACGTACTTCAGGGAGACGCAGAGAAGTGACTGGATTCTGGATGGCAGGTACATTAAGTCATTTCACAATCTAATTCCCCATTTGTTATTCTGTGAAGTGGGAATGATGTCATGGATGTATCAAGTAACATTTTCACGCTTTCCAAAGTGTGACAACATGGTTTCAACTGCATACGTGTATCCGGTGATTCAGGTGGGAGATAAGGAAGGAAGGAAGAAGGTTCAACTATTTTGAAGTAAAATGAAAATGTTAAAAGCATACTTTATTCGGGAATCTTGTCTGGATAGAACTATGGATTAGCTACACCGTAAAGATAACTTTGGTTGCCTGAACCATTTCCAGTAACAAAGTAATTCAATAGTGACATAAGAGATATACAGTAAACATATATGATTTGGTGTGGATTTTTATTCTTACTCCAATCCACAGAAGAATGTGAATCCCTCTACAGATAGGAATACATCTAACTATTTGCTGTAACTGTAAACAATTGCTTAGATTTAATCATACTTTTGGATAATATTGATTATTTTATTGTACTAGTTGTACTGAATGAATGATACTTTTGGAATAATCATTTTCTTTATATTATCTTCATAAAATATCAATTGTAGCTCTTCCTGGTAGAAAACACACATTCCTGCTCATATGCTAGATGCCAGCTAGGTGGGTAGATTTCTAAAGATCGTGATGCATTCTAAATTATGAAGTTTAAAGTTTAGTATACTCAGAAAGTATTAGGATAATGTGCATAGATTAGGTTCATGCTTTCGTTATTTCTTTGTTTTACCTTCTCACTTCTTGATCTCTGTGTACATTTTCATGCTAACCTCATACCAAAAAGAAAACGAAAATGAAAAAAGCGAAGCCTTATTTCAAAATGGCAGGCGGTTAAAATTCAGGACATTTCTGTGCAGTATCCTCAACAAGTCAAGAACCTTTTTTTCCATTATGTAGTCAGAGGAGATTTATATTTCATATGCAAGATTGGAATAGTTGAAATACATACATGTACTGACCTCTGTCATCACCAAGTAGGCAGAATGATGCAAATTGTCATCAATCATATCAAGTTGGTTAGATTAAGAAAAACACTCTTGAAAAAACTTGATAAAAACGAATAAAATTATGCATTGCCACTGAGATCTAGGCATTGGACAAGTAGGAGTAGCATTACGCCTTACTGTGCTATCCTGGGGGCGAGTCTGGGTTATTTGTGCATTAATATCTTTTATTGATTTATAACACAAAATGTATGTTGACAGCCAATATTGTACAAGCTAGAATCAGGGTGTCAGACAATGTACAATTGGCAGCTCCACACATTTAGTAAATTCTGCCAAATTTGCTTGAAAGATGATAAATAATAAATATATCTGACTATAATTTTATTTGGTATTGCATTGATTTAACACAATTCGTTCATTATGTTGAACTGTATTTTTGTCATTTTGACACCTCATTTTTGTCATATTTGGGTTATTTGAGAGGATTTATAAAGGCGAGTTGTACATTTTCTGACGCCCTAATCCTCATGCAAATACAAAGTGGGAGTACAGTATAGTGCCCATAGGGAGTTTGAATTTATATATTAATCGCTCCCTTGTATGTTATTTCCAGTTATTCCTATAGATCTGATACAGGTTACATCCAGAATGCATGTAAAGCTAGACGAAAAGTCGCCAAGTGGCAATGCCATGCATAAAAAACCTCAGCTCAGCAATTCGACCCAAGCTCATTGGCCAACACCTATTGCGCAAATCTGCAAATAATTTCCAAAAATCCCTACGTTCCCATATGTACACACACTTCAAACCTGTCCCAGTCTCAAGCTTATTGATTTTAAGAGACATTTCAGCAAAAAATTTAACGTCTTACTAGTATAATTACGGACTTCCAGCATTACATGCTTACGCCTATTTCTCTGACTGATGAAAACTCAAATGCCATAACCATGCTCGTACTCGTAGGCTCGGCGTGACACGTGACAGCCCGGGTAATGACGTCATAGTCGCGGGGATTCCCCACCGGAACCCTACCCAGAACGAGGCCCATGTAATGACGTCATAGCAGTAGGGAATCCACAGCGCCGATCGTGATGTGGAGATTAAAGCTAAGAAACAAAACGATTTGGAAGGCGTCGGGAGACACCATAGGAGGGAGGTGGGCGGGATGGTGGGCAATGTCAATGTACAAATAATTCAATGTTTAGTAAAGTAAATAGCCCAAGACTTCTCCTGTTGTGACGATATCCTTCCGATTCCTGGTGCCACAAATACTCTAGACAGTCCTGATTGGCATATTATAGAAATAGATTACAGATGCAAGATATACTTTAACAATAAATTTGAATCATTGAACGGCTTGCGGGTAACACAGGGGCCTTCATCAATGATTTATTTTCCCCATTCTCCTCTATCACCATGAGAAGAATGGGGGATTAAAGTAAACCTGACATGACATGAATCAATGGCTAGGAATAGTGTTTAAATAAATGTGTTCCTAATAGCCAGTCTAATTGGTCAAGTGCTCTACACTTCCAAATAGAACTTTGTGAATTTGAGTCCCAGAGCAGACAGCCTTGTCTCATTTTCGAGTATTTTTTTTTACAGTTTCACTAATATCTCCGCATCTGGGGGTCAGTTTTATTTTAAACTCACACATTTAGTTGTTGATATCATTCCCTTTGAATTGGTGACAGAATTAGAGAGACTGAGATCAAATTAAGTGAGAAAAGTGAGTGCTGGTGTACTGTTTTTGCACTATTTTTGCACAGCAATGCACCATGGTATACAATCTGTCCCTTTGATACTAAGTATCTTAAACTTAAAGCTGCATTCTCAATCATTACAACAAACGAAATCTATCATTATAATGAGAATAGATTTATCTGACTGAATTTATCTATATTCTGCTGCTGTTTTATGTTCATACAAGAATTAGAAGTCGAATCAACAGAGAGAAAACGATAATAGAAGCGATAATAAGTGAAGCCATCACATGGCATTTATTTCAGTGGGGCTCTGAAATATAAATGTACATTGTTATGCCCTGCCGCTAAGTCAACCAGACAAAATAATTGATATCCTGACAGAAAAATTGTAGAAAGTAACTTCAAAATTAGAATAGACGATTCTCAGTACATAGTACATAACTGATGAATATGTTGCACATACCATAATTCTTTTTTCTATAATCCAGAGCAAGTTAAAAAACGTATTAATTGGATTGGATTGGATTAACTTTTATTTCGATATGTCATCGCTATAAGACAGCTACTCCAGCAGAAGGGAGGTTTACATGCTGACTTATGTATGTTACATAGGGAGAGTAGATAACAATATCACTTCCGTCAATGACTGGAAAGTGATCTATCTACTATAATTCAATTTGGTATAGTTACAGTTTGATTTCACTATGGCGTTAGATGTATCAGAATAATTTGGACCGCATTGGACACACCTATATATATTATAACTATTTTCTCCCACCCACCCACTCCTATTTCATCATATTTCATCAACCTATTCAACATTATAATCATCAATTTCTCACAAATTTACATTATTTATCAATCATCATCTCAATTCTTTTATCCATCTTATAACAACTTTTACCATCTTATACACAAATTAAACATTTATATAACTCAAACTTTTATAAAAAAAAACTTTAATGTCCCGGCAATTGATACATATATTTCACCCGTGATAAAATAATATCACATGATTAAATAAACTTTACTTAGTACTTAAACCACGGTCAGTCTAATGACATCGTGTTGCTGCCTGAAATATAGCACGAGGTACGAGTGCTATATTTCAGAGGCAGCAACACAATGTCATTAGACTGACCGTGGTGTAAGTACTTTATAGCACGTAAGGTCGTCAGATTTCTAATTGAACAGTCATAAATCGGTAGACACACAATCCCTCTGTGTACTCGGGTATTCTTCCCTCATTCCCTCAAAGACATTTAGGGGCTTTGTGTGACATCATCTTTCAGAAGGCCTCCATTATGCCCAGACTCTGGAGGAGGGCTCATCATCCTTTACTTGGTGATTTTGATATACTATATCTAGCAAAATGTAAAGCTTAAATGGAAGTATATCCTACAAGCTGTTTAATAGAAACTTTAATTTGTATTCACTTAAATCTTGTTGATATAAATGTAACCAGCTCTCTCATATGAGATTGATCAAAAATAATATTGCCCTGTACTGCGTAAAACAAAAGATTATCAATCGGAAACGATTACTCACGTAGAAAGATATTTCAAAATCACTTTGTACTAAGTGAATGGGAAATTTGTACCGATGTACCTTGATTATATGATGTTATATTATATTTTATTATTACTGAGTATTATTTCTACCCTAATATTGCCATACTATGTAATTAATTGTATTGTACTATACGATTGACATAGCAAACCAGGTACTCACATTAATATAATTACGACTACTTGTTAACACGTGATTATGTATTTAATTAACGTGGACTCTTAACCATATTCATACCTAGTACTGATGTTATAAACGCAACTAGCCTCTTAGTTTACCCTTAGTTTTCTTCCAAACAACATGGGAATGACTGGAAGAACTGGGACTATCCCAGAAGTCTGTCAACCAATTTGTCGGTTTTTCAATATAATTGTTGCTATATTTTGACAAATAAAAGATTTCTCAACTCAACTTTAGCCTATCAGTGGCAATAAAACCCCTGCACTTTCCCAAACCCTTGCCCAACCACGCCCAACCATGCCTTCACTGAGAGTTGCTAAATCGATATTACAAATTGATAATTTTAATAATTTTAAGAAATGTCTTTAGCTTAATTCTTGTTAATTCATGATATAAGCCAATATGATACAAAGAATATTCTTGAGAGCGAAGCCCCTCCAGTCTGGGTTATATCATTGCATTGGCCAATACCATTGCATCATTAACCCTACTATTGCATAATTGCCATTCCTTTCCCTCCATCTCCCTGACTCTCTTTCACCTCTCTCTTTCCTGTGTGCTCTCTTTTAGTTTCAAGAGTGGTATATTTTCCTCCCAATCATGCTCTATCATTTTGAGCGTGCAGGTAATAAATGAGTGTACATGGGTGTGTGCCGTCTAAAATGACCATTGCTTTGATTACAGCAGAGGCCCTCCTGGGGGTGTTTGAAGTGCCGACCTGAGACACCCAAGAAAGGGTGCATATATCCGATCTAAGACACTACCGTTTATGACTGTTTAATTAGAATCGGACGACCTTAGTGCTATACAATTTAATAAATAATAAATTAATAAACATTACAATTTAATCTATTCCCCACTTTTAGATTTGATGGTTAAATGATAAATTATCAAAATGTGGTAATTGATATGAAACATTGACTGAGTTGAAGTTGATGTCCTGATTTGTGTTTAATCTGTGTTAAAGAATGTAATATGTTAGAAGTTGTAGAAGTAGAAGTATGTAGAAGTTAAATCATCTCCTTGTAACTTTACCTAGCTAGATTGCCCTATTTTGTAGTTTAGTTTTTGAAATGGCGTAAAATGGCATTTAATATTTGAAAAGGAGTAAAGTGCTACATTACTGAAAAAAAGTTAAGAATGAATATTCCAAAATTGAAAACCCACATTATATTTCTCCTCTGGCTTCTCTAACAGGACCCTGGGTTACGACATACATATTATATAACTTTCTTCATGTGGTTTAAGCTAACTGGAAAACGTCTTAAAAATAGGCTATTATGTTGAGTGGCAATGCACTATGAAGTCCTCTTGTTTACCTATGAAATCAATCAAAGGCTTGGTCTTATGTAACGGGTACACTTTACACTGGACTGATTCAACGACGGCATGAGGTCAGTCAACCTTTACAATGTATGAACACTGTTAAAATAAAGGGTCCATTGCAATATATACGATAAGAGGATGAAAGGCCAACATTATCTTAAAGGCAACTTAGTCCCATCGTACATTTACAACTACGAGGGCTTTAAGATACGAGGGCTGGTGAATAAAATCATGCATTTGAAAAGTGGTCTGTCAAAGGCTCTCAATTGTCTTAGAATCGTATATCAGTGGAATAATTTAAGTTATTATAAGAGGGAGTTACAAAGCCTCTAAGAGTGGTTTACCATACACTCGTATATATAGTGCAATGCACCCAACATGTGATGTGTCACAGAAAAAATAGTCTTTCGAAATAAAAAAATGATTTTGAGATACCATCACAGTTGACAAGATGAGATTAAGTGGATTTCAGGAAACAGAAACATGACTTTTTTATGTGAAGATTGAAAAGAAAGTATTGTTAGGTGGGCAATTAAAATAAGGTAACTTATTAAAGTAAGGTAACTAAATATACTGGATAGGATGACATTAAAAACGCAAGGATAATATGTAAAACGCTGTCTTAAAATCTGGTATGTATTTCAATATATGTTGTACAAAACAATGTTTATAATTATAAGAAACTGTCGGTGGCAATATGTTAACTTTTTAATACCAAGGGTCTTACATGAGTTTTGATACCCCCTGCTGTAAACAAGGAAACTAATTTTCTTTTATCCAAGTAAAAAGGCTTAATTAAAAGAGTTGACATGTGTGGCGTTTAAGTTGATGTCTTCCATTTAGGAAGAACCTTGGGATTCCAAACACATTTTTCTAGGTACGCTCGGGAGTAGTGTGGGTGTGTGTGGGGTGGGGGTAGGGGTGTGGTGGGGTGGGGTGGGGGTAGAGTTAAAATAATCATGTGGGTTCCTGGAGGGTAAATACAAACTCACTCGTCTACTTTCGTTTGGCCTTGGCTGAGGAAAACTGGTTTTTAGTTGTCCCACTAAAACATCAAGAACAGGGGTAATAACCTTTACTTTAGTCTTTTATCTTTCAAAAGAATAAATGAATATGTATAATATATATTATAGCAGGAAGGGTTGTATAACACATTCAACAACCAAAGTGCTGGAGGAGTTAACCTAAGTACATTTAGATCATATGTTTAGCACAACACTTCATATTTCACATATTGAATTACAATTAGGCCCTATTATGTTCTGTAATTTGTAGATATCACACCTTGTTAAGACATCTTAAGGAGATACATTTCACTATTTGCTATAGTGATTGTCCACCAAGAAATATCGCTAACATCGCCAATATCAAACTAAAGTACTTATATATACCATTATCATTATTTCCATCGTTTGAATCCATTTGCTCGCTTCTTGAACACATGTCGCCTCCCTATTTTATTTCTAAAGTGGTCTTCAACTTTCAGAATGTGGTGGCTTGACGCAAATGGCTTTTATGTTGTTTGATCCTAATTAATGTTATGACAGAAACTTCATGCTCCATAGACGTGGTTAGATATGTAATATAAATACTATTGTGGTTAACATTGGGTGTAGGTATTTGACAGCGTTGGGTAGGCCTATAATATTACAACAAGGGCATGACAACCCTACATAACTCACTAGTGGAATACGCACTATGCATAACTCACATGAACTCACTCTAGATACATTGTTTTTAGAACAATGCGTGTATGATAAAGGCCTGTAATCCGCTTCCTGGACTTTCTTGTTTACCCTATTAGGATCTGCTCTATTTCAGGAGTAATTTGGAACAATTAAAACAACTTCGATAAAAATGTTAAAATTAATGATTAAAGGGGGGTCTCCACTGGCTGCGGTAAGCTCTGCGGTAAGCCTTGCGATGGTGTTGTGCTGGTTCTGTAGGTGGAAAGGAATGACAAGGTCATCCCAACATGGTTCACTGGCCATGTAGGCAGAACCCAGCCACTCCTCATCATCACAACACCATCGCAAGGCTTACCGCAGAGCTTACCGCAGAGCCTACTGCAGCCAGTGGAGACCCCACTTAATGCTTTCACAACCGTGTTGCGAGCAACAAGTACAATATATGAAACGGTCCCAAAGATTCATGATAATAATATTAACTGAATATATTATCTCTGAATTCTTGTTAAGCATGATGTTATCTCAAAATCCATTTTTGCGTCCTTGGACAATATGTCACTATACCACAGGAGGAGATGGCCTTGACATTGCGGTCAGCGGTCAGGGGTATCTAGTCCAATTCCAACTCTTAAGGGTGGTCTCCACTGGCTGCGGTAAGCTCTGGGGTAAGCTCTGTGGTAAGCCTTGCGATGGTTTGTGCTGGTTCTGTAAGTGGAGAGGAATGATGAGGACCTGCCTACATGGTCACTGAACCATGTAGGCATGACCTCGCCACTCCTTACCAAGACAGCGCCATCACAAGGCTTACCACAGAGCTTACCGCAGAGCTTACCACAGTCAGTGGAGACCACCCTAAAAATTAAGCACCACACTGCATTGGTTTCCGATTAAATGGTCAATCCAAACTTTTCCAGAGAATCTCGATAGGAGAATAAGTTATCGCCCGCATAATAAATTGATTAGGTGGCTTTATCTGACCTCTAACCTCTGACCTCCGGGTAACCCACTACCACTTGTATGGGTTGCTAAAGCTGCATTACCAGCCAGAATCGATCAAAAACTGAAGCTTTAATTCCTACTCATCTAAAAGTCATTAGATCACTTGTTTTTACACTTTTACCATGGTGTTTTTGATAAAGGGCTTTATCACCGAAATTCAGTACTGCAGTGGATTCACTTTGCTCACCAGCGAAATAATGTATTTCCTTCTCCATATATTTTCGAATTTTCTATTCCGTATAATCGACTAATGCCCTAGGACTATGTAGATGTGATATGGGAATGAAAATGTATTATTATCATTATTATTATCACCTCTTATGTAACAACCTACCTGTGTCCAGCTGGCAACGCACACTTGGGCAGCGATGGCACAATAATGGATTCTTCATTATGTCTTAAAGATCTAAGTCAAATGTTAGACACATCTGATACTTCTGTTCAATCATTTTATTTTGAAGCAGTAAAAGAAAGGCGAAACGCGTAGTAAGGTTCAAATAAAGAGATTGGTTCTACAAAATATAAGTTATTCTAGGTTATAATATTACAAATTTGAGAACAAGTTTGTTTACTATAATGTTTCTTTTTGTTTAACACCGAATCCTTGTTTCTGAAGCACATCTTATAGGTCGTTCTAAAGTATGGAGGTATAGGTGATACAATGTAGAGCATTTCAGAAGTAAGTAGATAGTAAGCCTTGGACCAACAAACACATGGGTAAGGTCCCACAATCGATCGATTAAATTGTTGTATAGTGATGGCCAGCTCTATGGGTATTTGTTTATTTTAAAGAAAAGGGTCGATGGAGTTGTTTGTAACATCATGTGATGTGTCACAGAAAAAATGAGTCTTAAGGCGCAAAGAATGTCTTTAAGACAAGAACTATTTGTATGAATGTTTTCACTTTGGGGTTGTTTAGCGCTGATAGTTGTATGGGTACAAGTGAACTACATTTCAATACTGTGTATTGAGTGTATTATAGGGTTCTGTGGTTATCTTAAGGACTATATTTAACCACTTTACTTTTTATTTTCCACCTAGAAATATCGCTCTTTGGAATTTTCTTTTCATACATAAACAACTAATATCTATAGGCTACTTATTAGATTCGTTGGAATCAACTTGGTCTCATCTAATTAAATATGAGACGATCTCAAAATCTTTTTTTTTCGCGACTTCAGACTTAATATTCTGTAGGTGTAGTAAGACACAGCACTGGGCAGAAGACCATGGTTATTCCTCTTGAATTATCGCCCGTGTGCTCATGTCTCGATATGTAAATTTATGTCCAAATGTGTCCTAAACACATCACATATTCATAAACATAATTAGTACATTGTGCCAACGGCAAGAACATAATACTCCCTGCTAATGAATGTAAGGTGTCAATGCCATGTCAAATGTGCTTTCTAGAGAATAGTTATTTAATAATGGCTTTAAAAGCCGGAACCTGACATAATAAAGAACTTAATTTGATAATGGACGTTGTCACAAACTTCCCTTTGCAAAGTAAGAGCTGTTTTCAAACCAAACACCACTCTGTATGATGACAGCAACCGTAGATTAAAGAATTTATTATAGCGTCTCCAAAAATGGAAGTGGTGAGAGAGAGATCCCAATTTCCGCTCAGCACTCACTTCTATCTGCACAAAGCGCCTCCTACTGGTGTCCATACTCATTATTAGTATAAAAGGGTAGATTTTCTACGCCGAAAGAGGATTTTAGGCGATCAATGAAATGTAATTACTTAGGTTTGCTGATGCTTCGCTTGTATTAATATTTCGTTATCCTTCATATTATTATTCACCAGTCAACATAGGAGAATACAAATATTATCCTTAGCCTGAAGAGGAGGAATTCTAGCGCTTTTTATATAAATGTGTTTTTTTCCACAAATTTAAATGCAGTTACATAGGCTAATCAAAATAAAAAAATAGCTGTACAGACTGAAATAAGCTGCAAACTTATCCCGCCTTGATTAGGATAATTGACCAATCTCTCTATATATTTAACTTCACCTTTCCCACTTAATACAAGATGTACAATTAATTAATCATTCTTCAATAAATACCCACTTCTCAATACAATGTCTTGATCTGTATCCTATACGTTATTTTCTCTCTACATTTGTCATAACATCTCCTTCAATTAGTATTTGTCCACAAGATTTACTTGCTTGGCTTTGATAAAAGAAACAACGTTGCACAATAGCAAGATGTAATATTGCATTTGCAATAAATTTATTATTCACAGAGTTACTTTTATTACATAACTCTTTTAACTATTTTCATTCTCTTTTTCTTTTCTTTTAACATATATAAATGACCTTTAAAGGTATATGAAACTTCATTAAATCTTCTACATAGTGACTTTCAAAAAAAGAATTTTCTTCAGAGTTCCACAGAAGAGGAACTTTATATGCAATATCTCTTAATCCTCTCTGTGTCAGGTATAGGGATTTTTAACTTTCAATTTTCTCTTATTACTGCATATATTCGAACTTAAATCAGGTCTATTTAAATAATTTATAATTCATAATTCGTATAAACGAAGAGGTTTGGGTTGTGCCATTTTATAGTGTAAAACTGGCCAAAGGCAAAGAATTGTGCAGGTAAAAACATCACCGATTATATTGGAGAAGTCACGCCCCTAACTACGCCGCCTAGGTAACCACGCCCCCCTTGGTCCCCCTTATGACGTCGCCCCTGTGTTTACCTATGACGTCATAGTCCCAATGCTTCCACGCCCACCTTACCTTCCACTCTCAACCGCTTCTCCGCCCACGCCACACGTACAAGTTTTTCTTATGGTGAAAATAAAACCTCCTGATGAAGGTTTCAAGGCCATTCCTCCGTTCTGTGTTTATTCCAGCGTAGTGCGGGCGTCCAAGCCGTGCCATGCCATGCTGTCTCCATTAATCCTAGTCATCATAACTTATGTGGCTTCAGATGGGTTATTAATGGTAAGGAAGAATATCTAACTGATAATCGTTTATGTTTTGGCCTCAGAATTGGGCCTTGTGTATTCGACAGTATATCTAACCATTTACCATTTACCATGTTCAATTTGTGTAATATACGTGTGGTTAATTACCTAGATGATTTTTTCCTATGCTCTCCCGATTTGCCCTCCTGTACCCAGTCCAGAGACACACTCATTGTCCTCCTGCGTTATCTAGGCTTTCACGTGGTGTGGAAGAAAGTTACTACGCCCAGTACTCTGTGCACATATTTGGGCTTCAGCATTGACTCGGTTGGGATGACCAAAGGCAAAGAATTACTCCCCAAAATAGATGTAAATTGGTTTCGAACTTATTTATTCGTATATCATCGTGTGAGTCTTCATCAATGATATATGTTGACCAAGTCGCCTGAACACGTACAATATTCACCTTCATCATGTATTTCAAATAACCCAAATTTAAGACAAAAGCGAGCTTCAAAATACAGTTCAACATGACCCAATAAATTTTCTGAATCCACGCAATTCCGAATATACTCAGATATACCTAGTATCTACTATGTCCACTATGTCTACTGGATAAAGGAGAAGATGAAGAAGTAGTAAAGGGTAACATTTTCAGAAAATGTACAGCTGGCAGCTGTACACATTTAGTAAATCCTGTTAAATCAGACTGTAATTTGGTCAATACAGATCAACACAACCAGACAGATTCATTGAATGAATACAATACAGAATATACTCAGATACACCTAGTATTTATCATTTTTCACTCTCATTTAGCAGAATTTGATAGATGTGTAGAAGTGCGATGGGATGTACTAACTATATCTTTATCAATGTGGGACCCATGGTACTGGGTTTCTCTGTGTACAATTATGTTTCACAATTGTATAAAGATTTTTGACTAGTTTTCTAATATTTGTATGACCTGCCCGATAGAGATCGATGTTGGGGTCTCTCCATTATCCTATGTGGGAGAAGAAGTTTTCTTTAAGGTATATTTTGAATTCAACCAGTGTTGGGCAGTTGGGCAGCATATAGGATGTCATACATCAAATATAGAATCGCTAATTCCAACAAACATTTTTACATTTTCATCAATCTTGGCCTGCCTTGTCTACCAATACAGTTTCTCTCACAGTCATTTTTCCTATAATTACATTTGTACATGGTTTTACGAAACAAGAATTTTTTCTTTTTATACCTCACCTTCATAGTTTTTATTAAATTTCAATTTACTATTTCGTATTGTTACATTTCCTATTATGTAATTATTCTATATTGAATATTCTCTTTTCTATATTGAAATAGTATTGCCTCTACTGCTATCAATTGGATGTAAGAAGTAGCGTTGATGGCATGGCACTTGTTTGTACCTTACCATCAACTATAATCAGTTGTACCTCATGTACATTTAGATAAACATATAGCTATCAGACCTATGTGCCTCTATTTATATAATAATGTGTATAACATATATGGGTCAGATTTTCAGAATATGTACAATTGTCAGCTGTACACCTTTAGTAAATTCTGCAAGATCAGGCTGCAATTTAGTAAATACTAGGTACATTCGAGTATATGTGGGATTGCATTGGTTCTAGCAATCTGTTTGGTTAGGTTGAACTGTGTTCTGAACTTTATTTTCGTCTGAAATGTGGGTTATTTGAGAAGATTTGTGAAAATCTGACCCATATATATGTAGACATGAAATCTTCTATTGGGAGGTGATTGCACTGTGGTTGCCTGTATCAGACCTCTGAACTGGTCAAACTACCGTCCAAAGTGCGTAGGCTGTATATAGGGATATTATTATTATTTTATATTATAATCTCCGTCAGACAGGTTTCTGACTTACCGTCAGAAACCAACCTTGTTACATTCTATTTTTATACCACGATCGCATATTTTAAAATAAAACGCATAAAAAAACTATTTATTTACCTCGATTCTCTCCATTGACCCGCCATATTGCTTTTTGATGCCAAAGCGCTAGACAAGCGTATAGCATATTAGCTAATGAACGACGGCATGGACTGTGTATGACGTCACAAATGGGCGTGAGGTCATGAACGAGCGTAACGTCAACCAATAGGGAGCTTTCTTATAATTAGGCTCTAAAAACGTCATTTTTTTCGCATGTTGATCCATTTGACAATAACTATAACATGTAACCACTCATTTGCAGCGTGTACAACCCCCGATCGTGGTATAATTATCGTTTCATCCTCAGCTCAAGGTTACTCCTCTTTTCAGACTGTCAAAGCTGCATTCTCGGTTAACACTGGGAAAAGACAAAGATTTTCTATTCTTAGTTCTGTTCTTTTCTAACTCATCTAGAAGTAATTTGACCAAAGTTCTAGAGGATTTTGTCCAGTTGTTTCTGCTAAATGTCCACTGAAGGGCTTCATGATAAAAAAATCTTCAGTTTCTATTTCGGAGGCCCACCGAAATCTCTTTTTCTCTCGGTTGATTCAACATCAAATTCTTGAATTAACACATATTAGCGGCACAATATTGATACATTCAGTCCCATAAGTCATAATATGAGTAAATTCGGAAAGATTTTGTTTGACATAATGGTTGAGAATGCAGCTTTAAATCCTTTATGCATTTTAGAATGATGTGAGTACCACCTATCACTAGTATCAGTATTATACAATTTCTCATATCTTGTTCGCCTAGCTTTACAACATAACAACATAGCTTATAGTATATCAAGATACTAGTGAGCCATTTATATGAATAGCCCATATGTGGCGGTCTCTCAACAACATATACTTGAGATAAAAATGAGGTCCAAAATATAGTTCAACCTAACCGACCAGATATTTTGAATTAATCCAATACATAGAGAGAATGGGGCGAGCCGGCAATAATCGAAAATTTATAGGACAAGATTTGTCCACATAAGCACGATGCCGTAGGCAGAGTGCTTATGTGGACGAATCAAGTCCTATAAATTTTTTATTATTGCTGGCGAGTTCCATTCTATATTTATTATATGTGCATAAAATTTGATCATATGTCATCAGATATTACTGAAAAAATACTAAAGAAGTCTCAGAGAGCCCCGCTGCCCCGCTGACAGCCCCACTGACAGCCCCACTGACAGCCCTGTTAGTATATTGATGAATTAAAACGTCCATATCATGGCCATTCCTTGAGCTACATTAATACAATTTATATCATTCAAAAGAGAATTTAATGCTCTATTTTATGATGTAGGTTTTATTATGTATTTCTATAATCATAGTACCAGAATCACGGGTGGTTTACCGATCGCGGGGATTTGTTTACATGCTCCACGGAGAGCCAAAGCTCCGCGAAGCATAACAACAGAGCTATTTTTAGACAACTACATTTCATATAGGACACGTCCTATATGAATATTTTTATAGCACCCCACCTATAGCACGTCTCTTAATTTTTAGCCTGAGAACCTGACCATTATGTCAATAACAACATTTTTAATGTGCATGATTCCCTCAAGGTTTGCTTGAACTTATATTGTCAATGTCCTCGAAAATGTTTGTATAATTTGACATGACTTACTGAGAATATTGTCCTCGTGATAAAATACTGTCAAAAATAATGTCTCATAGCACTTCTCATTATATATATATTTTTTAAAGAATTTATTTCAACTGGGTACCTCACCTCCAATGGTGGTAGGATGTTCTGGTGTAACCCAGCCTTATAGAGGAACATACATACAGTTTGTATAGTTTGTATTTGGTACTAATAAGAATAAGTTGATGATGATGGTTATGGGATAACCACTGAAGAAAGTGTGACCCATTAATAATGATAATTGATATAATGTGATATATATGATATTTGGTGTGTTCTTTTATAATACTGCATTGACAACCTTGGAATACATTTCCACGGCATAATTCATTATTGTATCGAAGTGAGGTAAGTCGCTTACACGTATATTTTATCCCCGGGGTTGATGTTTAGAGGTTTGATGGTGGATTGGAAAATCCTTACTTTTAGTTTGGGTACTTTTATTCAATCACTAGCTTTTTTTTTTATTTCATTTAAAGTCAGTTACATTAAATATATAATATATATGAGAAAAACGCAAATGTACCCTACCCGGGTGTCTTCGTGCGTTGCCTTAGGACCATAGGGGTCGATCATATTAGAGTTCGAAATTATTAAGACAAAAGGAGAAAAGGAAAAAAAAGGAGCATTAAAAATAAAACAATATAATCACATATTTAGGTTTGTATTGGTCTGTTCACCTTATATTCAAATAGATTTATTATCTGGTGAAGTAGGAGCATCACAATTTGTTGTTTTTACGGTTATTTGTAACACTGCACTTTCACAGATTATATACGTTTCATGTGTGGCCGACCAAACGAATGAAGGTGGGAAACAAAAAACCAGAGATAATACAATACAAAATAAAACAAAATATACAGACGTCAGATTTCCTCAGACAATCGATATTATATATTATACTCCTGGATAGTTGAACGCTATCTGCTTAGCCCCAATCGTTACAAGTGTATTAATACCGTGTCATTGTGTAGAAGATAGTAATAACAATAAAAGGGTATAAACCTTAGTTCACATGTCCCGAAATGAACTACTTGGAGGAGACCAGGGGCCATTTCACCCTGGGTTATCTTCAATGTTTTCGGGCTATGGTGTGTTTGTTTGTTTGTTTTAAGATTTTTATTCAGCAAGATATTATGCAAGGAGTACACTATTCACAGAAAAGCTGATTTAAATCAATTAGAAAAATGTTAGAAAATTCATAGAAAATATTCTCTACCTTGAGCAAAGGTAATAAAATATACAAGAGAATTCGCAGTTAATCAGGGACAATAATAAAAATAAAAACATACACCCGGGACAGTGTCCTATGCACGACAAGCCAAGCAAAAACAGAAAAAAAGGTAAATATTTCATATGATATACAAAGTGAAAAAGAAAAATTCCTAGAGTCACAATTCATGATACATTTTCATCACGATGAGCAAGGAGAGTACAACCTACAAATTGCAAATTTTTCCTTTATCAGGTCATTCATTATTGTTTTTTTCATTGTTTAATGCTCTTCCTGAATGACCACCTTGGAGAAATTATAGCCAGGTAAATTCTTAGAATTATTGATGCGAGTGGGTGCTCGATATTATAATTATTATTACTATATTAATTAAACATTCTTAAACACAGTATATTTAGATTCTCTTTTTTTGTAATAACATAATAAAGTTCTACGTTTTGTTAACTTATATTTTATGTGTTACAGAAAATGAGTCATAAGTCTCAGAAAAATGAATTTTAAGATACCCTTCTATTTTAGAAGTTTCTAAAATTTGACTATATATATAAGTAATTGAATTTCTTTTTTTGTATTTATTAAAAGAAAGTTACCGATATTTCTACTTATTTTTTGTTAGTTACTTACTAGTGAGGTAGTAGTTAAAGCTATATACGGGTGTTCAATGAAAAAAATATTGTCTGCTGACATTTTCACAAAACTTTCAGGGATTGTACCTCACTACATTAGAAAGAAAGGAATCGAAAAAAAGTATATATCACCAACTAAATTTTTATTTTACAGTCGTTGGAAAATAGCAGTGCTTTGGTATGGAACTCATTTTCTACACATATATATATGAGGTCATATGCTATACACCTATTGAAAAAAAGGATACGTCGCCGGGTTCAAAGAAAAGTTATGGTCATTTGAAGTTGACCACATCACCCAAATTTAGTAATCAAGCAGCATAATCAATAAAAATGAATCTAAAAAAACATGACTCAAAACAGCTGCAATAAAAATACAACCTGTAGATATTGAAAATGGTGCACAAATACATCTCAACTTATGATGATAACAAAATATTTCAAAGAGAAATAGGAGCTGCTAGGTGGCGTGTGTGTCGACACCCGCATATATCTTTAATATACTTCTGTAGGAGGATCATAAAAACGCAAATACATATCAAATGAAAAGAATATGAATTTAATGTAATGTCCTGATATGACAAAGAGGACGTAACACCCAAAAAATCAAAACATTCCTACGAATAGTTCTTGCTATGTGGAAACAAAAATTGAAAAATGTCATTTTTGCGACTTTATAATCTTTTCTCTGTGACACTTCTCATATTGCTAGATATGGCAAATATCAAAGTGTTATTATACGTAGTGTAACACAAATTGGTAAGGAGATGAAAATTCTAGGTATGGTGCCTTAGGTAACCATAAGGTATAACAAAAGTGTTAATTTGTGTCTGTGTGGTCTATATTCTAATGTGGAAGCCATACTTTTGATGGAAACCAATAACAAAATATAATTAATTCATTGTTGGTTTTGATTTGTATTTTGCTATTGGTTCCAAGTCCGGTTCTATCTGGTTTTGACAGAAGACGCAATCGGAGCATATTGCTTGGCAACAAGGCACGCTAAATGACATGCTTGTTTCATATATATGGGTCAGGTCGTCAGAATAATATTATTTACAATTGTCAGCTTTACACATAACATAATAACATATTATGACATGAGGATGTGGGAACTCTACTTTCAAGGTTTTTATGCCCGAATATTTTTTTTTGTTTTTGCAACCGACTTTATTTCTGAAACCTGCCGTCTGGGCATATACAATTCTAATTTTGCGAGGCTGGAAGGAAACATAAGGAAAAATAAATCATTTTTTTAGCTCGACAATATGTTCTTCTATGTCTTCAGATATACGCCTCCATAGTGATTTTTCATTAGGGCTTATTTTTTTGAGTTTGAAGGAATACATTACTACCTTTGTCCTCATTCTTAACTCATACATTGCTGAGAGACTATCGACTCTACCTTTGTCAAACATTTTTTGTCGATAAATAAATGACTTCAATTGTAGAATAAGCCAATTTATAACCTTTGAGTTGATATTTGTTATATCAATACCGAATATAATATCTTTTGGTCTTAACACAATGCTGTTACCTGTGCCCGAATATTCTGTTGTTGATGAAAAGGATCTTTTCTTTTATGATGAACTGTGCAGAGCTGTTGCAGAGCTGTTCATTACCTAAAACATGGTGTATACACTGTACGTAGAACTGGAGGTCAATCACCACGTCATGAAGTATCTAAAGCATCCAAATATTGTTTTTAATAAATCGTACTTATTATTCATGTTATATCTTGTACAAATGTGAGGAGCTGATCTACGAAAACAGAAAAAAAAGAAACGATTCGGTTCTGGAACAGAAGTTCCACTGATGTGTTAAAACCGACAATATAATATAGCTCTACTTGTACTGTGGCAAGTGTCGGAAATTGGAATATTATTAACTTTAAAACTTATGCTATGTATAATCAAAATGATCTAATGAATAATGCAAATTTTTAAAATTTGTCAAGAGTCTGTGAGAATATCAATGTAACCATCGGAACCAGCTCAATAAGATTTCTTTTTAAAAAAATCCAAATATTTGCTCCAGCCTCCCAATACTTCGTCTGCATCACGCTGGTATTTTGTGCTATATGTATGACAACAATTGTAGAGATTGGACCAATTTTATTCTTATGAAAAAAAATAGCATCATTGTTACGTAATGTTACGTAACGCCTGACCTGTAGTTGTAGCGGGGGTTCGTTGTCTGTTTGCTTAGGGACCCCGGGCAAACAGACAACGAACCCCCGCTACAACTGAAGGTTCTAATTGCTTTAGTCTCGAATTGTTGGGATCCTCCATCACTTCCAATTTAACACACAACAATAACAATTCACTATCATGCTCCCGCTCGTGTTCACCAGTGCGTGACGACCACGTTACACCACCCGTCCATAGCATACCACCAAATCTCAACAATTCGAGACTAATACTGGACAATGGCCGGAACAGCCGGGCACGGTTGGTTTAACTAATGAAGTATACACCTGACGTGAAGGTCAGGTCTCAAAATAAACAGTTACCTTTGGTCGATCATCGAATCAAGTCGGAATCCCTACACCTCCATGTTATCTTCATTTATTAATTAGAGTGTCAGTGATAATTGGCTATCAATTATCCCCAACCGTAACAGAGATTATTTACTATCATAACATTTGGACTGTTAATTAGCAAGTAGATGCTAATTGGTCATTAATTAGCATCTCTTGGAACCTTTAAGGACTAACGACGGTACCTCATCGTTAGGACTTTATTAAGTATACACATTGCAGATCCATACCTATCACTGGTGGAGAACTGAAGATCAAACCATTATGTCACCCTCTTGGGAGAATTACCTTTGTTATGTGGGTCGGATTTTTCAGAAAATGTACAATTCGCTTTCACCAATCCTTCCAAATAGCCCACATTTAAGACAAAAATGAGCTTCAAAATGCAGTTTAACCTAACAGAACTGATACTTTAAATCAATGCGACACCAAATATACTCAAATATTCCCGTATTATCATTTTTCAGCAAAATTTAGCCAAATTTCATAAATGTGCAGAGCTGCCAATTGTATATTTTCTTAAATTCTGACCCATGTTTGGAAGACATGATAATGCCCCCCGTTGCATAACAATCTGCGAGCGCAATATTAACACTGAAAAAGCTACTCGCAGATTGTTATGCAACGGGGGTCTGTTACCGCATGGAATTGTATGTTCCTAATATTTTCTATCAGTACTCATCCATTCTGAATATCAGAAATACTTAGATTTATTCTATTTAAATGTGAAAACCCTGTCGTTACACTTTATTTGTATAGGTATAGGCTACTCTATATACTTTATACTTACAGTTGTGGTAACATAAAGACGAGTAAGATGGGAGTAAGATTAAATATTGAGAGTGGGTAACCATATGTGATGTGTTGCAGGAAAATGAGTCACAAGTCGCACCAAATGGATTTTGAGATATCAACATTTGAGTAATTCTCCTAATAGAGCATAATTTGATTTTCCAGCCTAGGGTGTCTACAACCTGTACTTGGGATGATCGCACAAGATAATAACCATTTTATTTAAATTCATTGGCCCAAATGAGGATGTGGGAACTCTACTTTCAAAGTTCATATGCCCAAATCTTCGCCGCTATTGCAATAAAAGTGTTTTTTCAGGCTAGAAAATACGTGATAATTATGGAATTTGAATATAATACACAGGCGCATTTAGAAAATGTATTACTTCTGCCGACGAAAACTGGTTTCTATACATGCACACTTGTTCAGTGTTATGAAAACAAAATCAATGTAATCTCTATTCTAAACTGATCTAGACATGGAAAATATCATTTTGGAATATTTGTGTCGGGTTACGACATGTATTAACTTCAAATGAAATGAGGAAATAATGAAATACCCCAAGAGAAACCCATTAATATTAAATTTCATTTAGTTTTTGTGCATGGAAGATGTATACATATGTATACATGTTGGTAAAAATATAAGTTACTAGCCGATAATGTCTCTGAAGCCTTTTATTCCCTTATATAAAATTCTTGAACTGGTAATGGAATATTTTATGTAATTTCGACCTTCCTAATAATTGTTTAGGCCTGCTTGAATTTAGTGAAAAATATAAATAATATGATTACATTTATACTGATGCTAAATAAGGTGAGCTGGTGTAATAATGTCGCCGTTACGCCATAGCGTCGCCGTTACGCCATAATTATTACAGAAAAGGCACCCTTCCAAGATTTCTGACGACCTTACCGGCCATCTATAGCGCCAAAATATTTCAATCATCACCACCACCTTTAATGGAGCAATAAAGAGAGTGAATATTTATCCCGCTGACCTGTGAATGCAAAATACACATTTCACCCTACCCTATATACCCAATACCTAACACCACACCACCACCACACCCTTTGCCTCATATAGATTGTATGCATCCCATACTTATGTACAATTCTATATTGTTAGCATATGTCTAAGCAGAGAATATAAGTATAGCAGTATACCCTTAGGAAATAGTTAGGCACAGCAGTGGGCGGAAAACCATGGTTACTCATTGTTGAATTAAACCCATGAGCCTGCGTCATTGTGATGTTCATTGTACAGGTTCAGCTATCGTTAACATCATTATTATTATTTGACTTGCTGTATTAAGAGGGGTGGTCTCTATAATGAGTTGGTCTTAATGTGAGGTTCTACTGTACTACAGTTTGAAGTCGCCCAAAGAAAGCAAGTGCTGGAAGGGAGGTGTATAAGAAAGGAGTAGAAACGAGGATTATGTGCATCCACCATATAGTTATAGTTGAAAGTAATTGCACTGTATTGCCAGACCGTTGCCGACCGTCCCTGGTGCCTTCAGCACCGTCCAGGTGAATGTTGCATAACAGCACCCTATGTTAGCTAACGCCACCTGCCGGTCTGCAACGGCACACAGGTACCCACCGGTCCTTCTGCCGTCAGGTTAGTTCTAAATTTCCCAATGGTGGCGCGGCAGTCGTTTTTGGTTATGTAACGTCGTCATGGCGTTGGATACCGTTTGATGTGCGTTGTGAAACGTTTATATAGTTAAATAAATGGAATTATGTTAAAGGAATTCTCGAATAGAAATCCAACTTAAAAACCAGTAAGAAGCACACTTCTGAGAAGAGCCAATTGCTAGTGGTTACTTAATATGGTCAAGCACACCATGCCACAGGCTTTTTTGATGCGGCGATATTACCCATTATTAACATTCAATCTAAATAAGAAGACTGACCTTGTAACAATCGTGGCGATTTCTGAATACACATAACCTCTGTTTAAGTTACACCTTAGCCTTCAAACTTGTGAAAACGATGCCTCACCCCCATGAGTGTTGATGAACGAAATGGGGCATTGACAAGTGTTAAAACTTAATTGTGCGACATTGCTGCTATACTATAAAGATAACTAGTGTATTCAGAGAGGCCATTGTTGGCACACAGAACTATATCAAAACAGAATCCCTCCCCTTGTTTCAGAATGAGCAAGAAATCACATACTGTTAGGTATTGATATGTTAATGAATAATGTAGAAAATGATGAGAGAGTTAGATATCCTGTTGTGTTTATTCTGTTGCGATATCCTATTAATGTGTATTCTCTCCTCACTGAATGACTGAGGCATGCACACATGTTCAGTTATATTATATCAATTAAGAAAGAATTATACGCTATAATAAGTTATCATTTTGAAAGACAGTCCTAATTTCGGCCCTATTTTTCATTATATAAATGTATAGGCTATCTTAAATAGTTATGAAAATTAATTCTGTCTTTATTATTGTACTTGTCGTATCATGTGGAAATGTCAAGAAAATGCCTAGACACTCTAACAAGTTATCATTTTAAGATACAACCCCTAATTCCCGCACTGTTTTCCATTATATAAATGTACCGTATTTTATACCTAATTGTTTTCTGTGTGTGAATATGTTGGTGTGTTGTCCTTAAAGGAGAATTACCCATGATTAATATCATGTCAGCGGACTTCATAGGGCCGACGCAAATAATTTATATAGGCCTACATAGTGCCAGCAGGGGATAGCATGTAGGCCTATAACATAAGGGTCAGGCTACATTCGCTTGTTCCTAAATGACAATGTAACGTAGCCTATTTATTTTGTCAAATATTCTCAATGTATTATTCTTGCGTATATACCTCTGCCTTTGAATTCATTCAAAGGCAGTCAAGGAATTCATTCAATTTGCATTGCCTTGCCTGCTATTGATTTCACTATTATATTTATATGGCATTATAGGTAAAAAAAAAAGCACTACACATAGGCCTAAAGGCTCGTATGAGGCTAATTAAAAATCAGTTGGCTCTATAACTTTCAAACTTTATTTTGGGCCATCGCTTTTTTCCCCAACATATTCATTTATTTATTCATTTGAAGCTTTCTAATGAAGTATTATTTTTTTATTCAGTTCAAGACCAATACAATATTTAATCTTATATTATCAATACTATGGTATTTTGATCTGGGCTTAATATATTACATACTCTCTATTATAACTGATTGGTGCGCCACCTAGTGTATAGGCCTGTGGATGTGGCACTGCGCAGTCCCATTGTTATAAACAATGGCGGACATTTTTAAAAAGCTACTGGACTTTCCACTACAGCTTCAAATCAAACTTCGCACAGCAGCATTTCAGGTAAGGAGCATAATTGTATTCCTCATTTGCAATAACAGGACAGAGATAGGTACGGTCTCATTGGTAATAACCATTACATGTGTATTAAAGCTAGTTTCTTGTTTTAAATCTATGCAATGTTACGCAATCCATTACCAAAATGGCGGCATAAATCTAGCCATGCAAAACAATGCTATGGCCTGGCAAGGCGGTTGTGGCGGTGGGGGGGGGGGGGGGTGATGAAGTAAAACTCATTTTATTGAGCAATGTTATACATCATTTTAAAGCCCTTTAGTTCAGCCTGTCCGACATGTATATATATTAGAGAGAGAGCATATGTATCAGAAGTAATTAATGAGTGGCGATACATTAAATACACATGCAATTGATAAGTGCTGAACCTCCCCGGGTAGCGCCTAAAAGCTAGCATTTCTCCCCGCTGAGTCATGTTCACTGATCCGCAACTTGTGCGACATGTCTGCCTACAGGTCAGTCATGCCGAAGACACTGCTTTGGCTCCTGTGAAATCCTCTTCGCACCCACCTTACCACTACACCCACCTTACCACTACGTGCTCGATGGGCCTGGGTGGCCTGACCCCACCGCGACCTGGCCTCACAACCCATCAGCGCCTATTATTACGGTGGACGAGAATGGTACATAGGGGGGGCCTACCGAACACTACTTCTTCGGTACGGGTTCGGCACGGGTGACGGGCGGGAGCGGGGTTGGAGCGGGGCGGGCGGGGGCGGGACGGCACGGGGCGGGACGGCACGGAACAGGCCACACAGACTATTACAAATTATACTATACTACATATAGATATAGGCCTATAATCAATACTCCCTTAGTTAATACATTGGATTCAAATACTCCCATGGTACAATTAAGAAATGCAGAGGTTGTGGGGCATTGTCCCCCTGCTGCTGGGGGGGGAGGGTTTGGGGGCACCCCCATTTACCCCTTTAGTGGCCGATGCCGTCCACTGTTCCACTGCACCTGCATGTATAAGGAAGAGGGTGTAGAGTAAGAGAGAGGGAGGAGGTGAGGGAGGAGAGTAAAAGGGCGGAGGGTATGAGGGAGAAGGGTGTGAGGGCGGGGGGTATGAGGGTGGGGGGTATGAGGGAGGTGGGTATGAGGGAGAAGGGTGTGAGGGAGGAGGGTATAAGGGTGGAGGGTATGAGAGAGGAGGGTATAAGGGCAGAGGGTATGACGGAAGTGGGTGTGAAGGAGAAGGGTGTGAGGGAGGAGGGTATAAGGGCGGAGGGTATGAGGGAAGTGGGTGTGAGGGAGGAGGGTATGAGGGATAAGGGTGTGAGGGAGGAGGGTATAGTTTATTGAATAATTTATTGGCATGTAGGAGACTATAGTGCAGCACTTTTCACCATATTAAGAGGTTAATGTGTGGTGGAGACGTGTGACTCATTTTCCTGTAACACATCACATAATTTATTACACCCCTGTGATGTTGCTTCCTATACCTTCAGCATTGTATGTCACACTTGGTCAAAGTGGTGCATAACATGTGAGTTATGTCACCCTTGGCGCATACAACAAGTAGGTCCACCAAAAACTTAAATTACTTCTTTTATTTTTAATTAATTATATTTTTTATTTATTAATGGGGTGTAATAAATATGGAACAAAGCTCGGGTGAAGTATGTACACTTGTTAGTGACCTCGGGAGCGCAGAAGATCTCGGGCTAACGCCCTCTATCTTCCCGCGCTACCTCGGTCAATAACAAGTGTACAGACTTCCCCCTTGCTAGGTTCCATCTATATATGCATATATATGCATAGATACATAGGTCAGATTTCAGAAAATGTGCAATTCGCCTTGCCAGTGCTGCTGTTGAATACACTGCAATGATTCTAGGGGTGTATCAATTTCAAATTAATCATGGTGTGAGGTGGGTCAGATCATTGATTCATTCATTCACTCATTTGGCACTGGGAGATTGGACACCACTGAGGTAGGACACTTGCTTACATACTGGCTTGCTACCCATACTAACTGCCCATACAACCCTTCCCACTATATCCCTACCATACAACCTTCTCATCTTTCAACCCTTATAACTTCTAAACTATTAATTTTACTTATTAAATTTTCACTCTCATTATGATTCTTATTTACCCCTCTACCATTTTCAATTAAAAATTCTTTAAAATTATCAACCCGCCCTATTATCGCTCACCTTACCACTATATCCCTACCATACAACCTTCTCATCTTTCAACCCTTATAACTTCTAAACTATTGATTTTACTTATTAAATTTTCACTCTCATTATGATTCTTATTTACCCCTCTACCATTTTCAATTAAAAATTCTTTAAAATTATCAATCCTCCCTATTATCGCTCACCTTACCACTATATCCCTACCATACAACCTTCTCATCTTTCAACCCTTATAACTTCTAAACTATTAATTTTACTTATTAAATTTTCACTCTCATTATGATTCTTATTTACCCCTCTACCATTTTCAATTAAAAATTCTTTAAAATTATCAACCCTCCCTATTATCGCTCACCTTACCACTATATCCCTACCATACAACCTTCTCATCTTTCAACCCTAATAACTTCTAAACTATTAATTTTCCTTACTTTTTTTCACCCTCATTATAATTCTTATTTACCCCTCTACCATTTTCAATTAAAAATTCTTTAAAATTATCAAGATTCCCTATTATGCTCACCTTTTCCCCCCTATACAACTCCAACCTACACTACCTCCCATTACTTCTACCATTACTTTTATCTCTATTTCCCCTTTTATCATAACCAGTGTTATTAGTGTATCTCTTGTCCCTCATCTCTTATCTCTCATCCCTCATCTCTTCCCTCTCATCCCTCATCTCTTGTCCCTCATCTCTCACCTCTCGTCCCTCATCTCTCACCTCTCATCCCTTATCTCTTGCCTCTCATCCCTCATCTCTCACTTCTTGTCCCTCATCTCTTGATATCTCTCCTTCTCACTCTGCCTCCCTCTCTCTGCCCCCCCCCCCCCCCCCCCCCCCCCCAATCCTGTCCCCTTTCCTGTCTCTATGAGCCATCTCACCCTCCCATGCCTTCTCTCCCCTCCCCTAACTATTTCTCTCCACCCCCTCTCCCACCTCTGTCATTCTCTCCCTCTGCCCCTCTCTGCCCCTCCCTCTCTTTCATCTGCCCCTCTCCATGATCTATCTCTTCCTGCCCCATTCTTTCCCGTCTTGTTCCGTCCCGCGCCCGATATTGTTTATCTATAAGTGATACCCACAACCGCTATCACCTCTCCCCCTCTCTCTCCCCCTCTCTCTTCCGCTATTTTCGCGCACCCACCTTTGTGCGCGAAAATAAATCCTGCGTGAAAGGTATAATTATTGCATAAACAAGGTGTGAGACTTCCTTGCTGCGCGAATTTAAATCCGCGGGAAAAGGTGTCAAAGGTCTTAGTGCGCGAAAATTCATCTGTATTAAAATATCTTCCATACCTTTAGATCTGAGCCAACCCTATACGATATCCATCCAACTGAGCATTATTCTATGTAATTATTTGAAAATCAACGTCAGGGTGGAGTTAAATTGCGAATTTGTTCACACTTACGAGTACCTTCACAGGGCAAATTAAAAATATTGGTAATGAGGCCCATATACATATCTAAAATATGTATATATTTGAATAACTTATACTTTTGTTGGTATTTTAGATTTTAAACCAACTACTATCTACTGTGAAGAAAGTGTTCATTTAATTTAAACGTGTCCTCTTTGTCCTATTACAGAGGCAGTCAAGACCACCAGACCACCAGAAAAGCCCCAATATTGATTCAGTTATCCACATAGCCTTCTGCGACAAACTACAAGCAGCCAGAGCAATGGGAAAACTACCGAAAAGAGTGCCAAAGCTGCCCAAATTGGAGATACATTATTATAGATTGTATCATTCTCCTTTAAACATGATTATTGACATAAAAGGTGACTTTTGAATTGTCAGAGTACAAGTTTTAAGGGCAAAATGGAAGAACTACATTGGAGAATTGAATGTCCCATTCATGTAATTGTTTCTTATTATGTGAATAAAAAATCTATAATACAAAGATGAAGAAAAAGAGCTATTGTTTTGTCTTTACTCTTTGCTTTTATGTAGCATATGAACCCTAGGAAGAAGTAGAATCCGATCCTATATATAGCACCCCAAAATTCCATATTTCCGTTGCCCAACGTTCATATTCCTGTTGTCCAACGTTCATATTCCTGTTGCCCAACGTTCATATTTCTGTTGCCCAACGTTCATATTCCTGTTGTCCAACGTTCATATTCCTGTTGCCCAACGTTCATATTAGTTGCCTGACGCTAATATATCAGTTGCCAAACGTATACCCTAAAGGTGGCTAACATTATATGGGCCGCCACGCAACGCCACCCCTTGCGTCGGCCAACGTCCTACTTGCCGTTGGCCGACATGAGGGGGGACGTGCGCCGACGTGAGGGGGGATGTGCACCGACGGGGCGGCCGTTGGCGGCCGCCGAGGGCGCGGCGGCCGCGGGTGCCGGCCCCCCCGACGGTCAGCAACGGGACTTCCGCAATATAGTGTGCTACTACCAGCAGGGGTCCTGAAACCTAACATCGACAACCGACATAGCTTTTTCTTATGATCAACAAACGACATAGACCCTTTTATAGAGCGACAAATCGACATGGGATTGAGACAGATTGACATTATAAGGGGTCCTAATGCCTAAAATCTGACATAGCCATTTTTTATGATCGTCAAATGGACATGGGATTCTGGGGACAAGGGACAAATGCTCATACTTAGCGCGATAAATCGGCACAGGACCCCCCACCCCAACCCTCCATAACAAATGAAACTAATGCAGCAAAGGATTTCGGCAGGCCACCAAAATATATGCACTTTTATGAAGCTCTGAAGCAAGAACAAGTGGGCAAAACTGTCCAAAATGTTGGTCAAATGACTTTCAGATAGTGTATGGGTTTTTCTTCTTCTTCTTCTTCTTCTTCTTCTTCTTTTTCTTCTACTACTACTACTACTTCTACTATGGTTGGCTCTGAGCACCTCCCTCAGAGAGAGAAGCTCATGCAGCAATAGGCTGGGAATTGTCAGAGTGTGGATGATGGACTCTACTGGTAATTATAATGTGCCCGGTTATGCAATAAGATCATTATTATCACACAGCAGCTCTAAGCACGAGGTAAGATGGCTAATTAGATTTGGACAGAAGTCCTAGTAGAGATGGGTGACCTTGATGATACTGCCCCGAGTAAGCCCAATGTCTTGGGTTATGCAAGGTGTCTCTTGGATAAGGCATGTACATGTAATAGAATATTTGGGTGACGCTGCCTAGAAATATGCAATTGGCCATCAACAATTCTCTCAAATAACCCACATTTGAAACAAAACCGAAGTTCAAATGCATTTTCAACATAAGCTAATTCAATACGACATTTATTTACTCAGATATACATAGTATTGAGCTTGCTTGTACAGAGTTTACTAATTGTGTAGAACTAGCTGTGGATTGTGCATGAAATGTGCAGTGCTTGTAGAAGGTTGAATAATAATTCCCAGAAATAAGACCTACCTGTTCTAAAGAGAGGTTTATTAGTAATATTCCTCTTATTATGTTATTATGAAAACTACAAAGGGAACCATTAATATTTTCCTGTCTTTAAATAAGGAATTAGAGAAGTCAGTTTGTTATAATCATGGCTTACTATTGCATTTTAGGCGCAATGGAAGAATGCTGCAACTATTTCAGAAGTTGTCTCAGTTTTCTCAATATGGTAGTAAGTGGATATTTAAGTTCTCATTGATTTAGGCTGACACATGAATCTGGCTTAGAAACTGCAACAGCCGGTATTGCTGGGAAACAATTCCAATTCCGAAAGTTACAAAAGTCACCTATGTAATAAACATTTATTCATTGTCAGAGAACTCAATTAAAATAGTTTAACAGTGTTATATAAACGCAGCATATTTAAAAATTATGCTAAATACTTTTTAAAAAGATACATACCTTCTTAATCTTAGAAATTTGTCTAGGCATTGATGGGAAACGATTTCAATTATGAAAGTTACAAAAGGTTATCCATGTAATAGGCATTTATATAAGTCCACATTGTCTGCAAAAGACTAGGAGGTCCTACACATAAGGAACTATGGACTGAAATACTGCTAGTGAAAATACCCCAGCTAGCGGACATACCTTGCACCTGGCAATGTCAAGGTTATATGATGAATGCAGATACTCATTATCATGTAGACCACACGGGGCCAATTTCGGAAGTTCATAAGCGCATTGTATTAGTAGTACCTGTCATTTACACTCCTCTAATACTGACAGACTGCACAGAAATATGTGATATGTGACAATAATTAAATGATAATTCATAGTTATATAATAATAAATAAGGTAATGACGTTTAACGGCATCATTCCCCCATTCATCTGTGAACAGACATACATGTATGTTCAAAACAGCCCTATACATGGATTTATTAAAATGGTTGTTCCGAAGACAGGGCTCATTCACAAAAGACAATACAGGTGATATAAATGTATAATTATGTAAAATAGTACATTTATAAAATAATAGTATGACTAGATGAATCATCTTGTAGGCGAGAACTACTTTGGAAGTTGTCCTAGTTTCTTCAATATGGTAGTAAGTGGATTTCTAAGTTCTCATAAATGGATTTAGGCTCTCACCAGAATGTGGCCTGTAAACTATAAACAAAAGATTGAACCCCTATTTTAGTGCATAGTCTGCGAAAATGGACATTTAAACGAATCAGTTGCAATAAGAAATGTATTCGCTCACTCCCCCACCCACCACCGCAGGCACACCCACCCACCCACACATGCCTACTGCATGAAATTAGGCTCGTTTCGCTAGGGAATTGGTTCCCGCTATTTATTCTTAACCTAGGATAAGACTCATTTTTAAGAATCAAATATTGACAATTTGGGTAGTCCAAGCTGGTTGGGACAAAGGAAAACCTTATGAGTAATTATTGATTAATTAACTATCAGCTAATTACGTGTGGTCAAACATCTCTGAATCACTTTAAACTGGGTTTACTTAAAGAAGGGAATCAAGACAAAGACAGAACTCTTTTTTTTTTTCAAATCGGATGATTCTCAGAAATGTAATGGGCATTCAAATTTTGAAAATATTATACCTACGATTTTGATATTACATAACTTCACAGGTTGTGCGCCTTATGACGTAATAGGACTCTTAAGACCGAAATGTTCTCCAGGAAAAACCTAAGGCACAGTCACATTGTCAATAGAATTAGTCCTAAAATCAGAAAATCGTAACTTAAACACTTCTAAATTAACTGATGTGGCATTTTCGCACCCTCACGAAAGTAATAGGATGATTTCCTCCTCTCCCCCTCCCCTTGCCTTAACCGGTAAGATCCAGATAGAGAAGACCAGACTTACATCATCTTATTATTAGATGTCCCAGTATCATCCTCTGATTCGACTCAGGCCACGCCACCTCTATTATGCCTTCAATACAAGCTGTTACATAATGCCGTCGTAAGAACATTACTCTGGATCAGAGAGCGAGAGAGAGCGAGAGAGAGCAAGAGAGAGCAAGAGAGAGCAAGAGGGAGCAAGAGAGAGCAAGATAGAGCAAGAGAGGGCAAGAGAGAGCAAGAGAGAGCAAGAGAGAGCAAGAGAGAGCAAGAGAGATATAGAGAGAGCAAGAGAGAGCAAGATAGAGCAAGAGGGAGCAAGAGAGATAGAGAGAGAGGAGGGGGCAGTGGGGGAGGAAGACAAAGGGATAGAGAGGAGTATGGAGAGGAGTGCTAAAAACAGAGCAAAAGCGAGACAGAGGAGGGGGGGTAGTGGAGAGAGGGATAGAGAGAGAAAAAGAGTTAAAGAGAGAGCAAGAGCAAGATAGAGAGAGGGGGGGGGGGGAGAGAAGGTGGAGAGAGGGATAGAGAGAGAAGGAGAGCTAAAGAGAGCAAGAGCAAGATAGAGAGAAGAGGCGGGCTAGGGGCAAAGGTGGAGAGAGGGATAGAGAGTTAACCGTTGAAACCGTTGTTGATTTTTTAGAGTGAGTTGCGAGTCCTCTAAGAGTGGTTAGCCACCCAATCGCATATAGTGCAATGCACCCTATAAGAGCGATACATAAAATGAGAAAATGTTGACAGGAAGAGATCTTGTGGTAAAAGATTTAAACAATATCATTTTTTGCCGACTTTAAACTTGTTTGTCTATGACAGATCTCTTTTGGCATGCGCTGGTTCTATTCGGCCATGTTGACTGATCATTTTCATCTAAGATTCGCTACAGAAAAAATTATAAGTCACAAAATTGATATTTTTCAAAGTGTTTTATTTATGAGATCTCCTTATAGGAATGATTTCATATTTGGCCAACCGCTGTTGCACTATAAGTACATACGTACCAAATTTCAAGATAGTGTATTAGATATATCCTTGCGTGTTTTTTTAAAACATAAACTAAATCGAAAATAGAATATGGAAATACCATTTAGAATTTATACAAATCATAGTTGGAATCCACTTAATCCCATCTTTCAAATATGATGGTTTCTTAAAAACCATTTTCTTTTATTTCTGACTAATTTTTCTGTGACACATCACATAAATAAAACAGAGGATGGTATGTCACTTCGTTGCTTCGCATAGGCTCCGCCCCCATCTTTCCCAACCTGTCAATTATACAGCTTCTGCATTCACTTTAATTTGAACTTCGATGGAGGACAACTTTTGAACACTAACAATGATTAGTCTCTTATTGAACTCACCCTCCCTCTTTTACCTTCCTTTCAAAGTCGCTGGTAAATGGACTATAAATACATTAATGAATACCTTTGTTTGGTTTATATATAGGCTGTACATCTACTCTTAGTTCCTTAACAATACAATAGATGGTAGTATACTACCCCATAAGTTAGTGGAAGACCAACTATAGGACCTGCACCGAACAGTCTATTGTAGCATACACTAGATTGTAGTATACTACCCCATGGGTTAGTGGAAGACCAGCAATAGGAGCTGCACTAAACAGCCTAGTAAAACATACAATAGATGGTAGTATACTACCCCAGGAATAAACAGCCTAGTAAAACACAATACAACAGCAAGAGTTTTCCTGCTCCCTCCATCTGCCCCTGTCCTGTCCACCCACTGGTCAGCAAGCACTATATAATAGTGGTCAGCCAGCACTAGCACTAGCAGTGGACAGCAGCATCAGCCTGTCAGTGAGAACATTAGAAAATGTACAATCTGCAGATCTATCTACACATTAATGAACTAAATTAGGCTGAAATAAATAAATACTAGTTATATCTGAGTATTTTTGTATCTTCGGTTATTTTGAACTGTTATTTTAAACCTAATTATCGTCTCAAATTTAGATTATTTGAGAGGATTGGTGAAGGCGAATTGTACGTATTCAGGTGACTTCACCCCAGTATAGTGGTCAGATTTTCAGAAAATGTACAAAGTTCAACTTCACCAATCCTCTCAAATAACCCAAATTTAAGACGAAAATCAGGTTCAAAATACAGTTCGCCATAACCAGACAGATTTATTGAATGAATACAATACAGAATATACTCAGATTTACCTAGTAATAAATCATTTTTCACCCTAATTTAGCAGAATTTGATAGATGTGTAGAACTGTAGATTGTGCATTTTCTGACTATCTGACCCACAGGTATAGTGCTCAGCGGTCAGACCTTGTGTGTAAGGGTTGTACCTGTGGAGCGGATTAGCTCAGTGTCAATGCCATACATGTGAATACAAGGCGCGTGTGGTCTTTCAGTGGGCGGAAGGTGAGTGACCAGAGAGTTATAATGTAATAGGTGGCCAGCAGGACTACCTGGTATCTGGTGATTACATAACTTATTGACACCTGGTCAAGCCTTATGCTGTTTACGTAAGCCAAGCTGAGGTGATTATCTAAAGGCTGTATATTATATAGCAGCAGCCATGCTGGATTGTGAATTTCTATACTATAATGTGTACATGGGTGATGTCACCAGAAATTGTACAATTCACCCTCTCCAATCCGCTCAAATAAGCCATATTTTAGACAAAAATTAGGTTAACATATCCGAACTAAATTTAGAAATCAACACACTACCAAATATTTTCAGATATATACATATGCATTGATCATTAATTTTGTCAACCTAATTTAGTAGAATTTACTAAATTATGTGTAGAGCTGTCAATTGTATAGTTTTTCACTACCTGACCAAAACATGTACTATACTACATATGCAGTATGGCAGTATGCCAATATATGGAATTATACACATCGTGGCTGTGTGTTTTGGCGGTAAAATAATTGTGTGTTCAAAGGAAATAAATATGTAGATTTAATATTTTTTATTCACATGAATATCATGGGGAACACGTAATCCATGTATATTGCCTATGGAAGCTTAGGATTTTGATGGGGAAGTATGGTTTAACCATATATAAACATGGATGATAGAGGCATGGTTTTAAAAGAAGGTAAACGGATAAAGAAGCCTGTAAACATATCGGGCGATTGTTTAACTCTGTGTATTATGTAACTCAGATGGCTTAGAAGTAGGTGTTATTTTACATGGATTATTGGTGTACGGCAAACAGGTGTTATGTCATGCTGCGAATATTATCTAATCATAACTCATCACTAGACTACTGATGTAGATCTATAATTTATACACCTCAATATATAAATTAAACACGGTAGAAGATGAGCTATAAACACAGAACTACCCGGGATTCAAGGCGGGAGTGAATATCAACTGATGACGGTCAATTGATGACGGTCAATGAATGGTAGTGCTGGGACCGTCACCGATGAATATTCATGATGCAGAGAATCCAAGGGTTGTTCTGTGTTTATTTCACCCCCACTCTAAACTAATGTTAGATTAACATGATCTACAGCGATTTTGAGGAATAAATTGTTAGATAATTAGTTCTTTAGCTTGATTCGCTTCGAAAACAGAGCCGGAACTGCAGAAGATCAGAAAGCACGCATGCGCACAGTGTACCAAAAACTAGGTTGACCGTGTATTGCCCGCGAGCAATATCGCTTCAGTTACTGACCAGCTAAACAATATACAGAGCCTATGTTATCTCTATGGACTGAGCATATCAAGGGTGAAATAATGAAAGATTGAAAATGAGTTTATGTTCATTATGTGCAGTAACATACATACAGCAATTTATTATTATTGAATTATTGGATTTTTCAGTCAATACACATTATTTCCATTGTGTCCAAATATTGGGTCAAGAGAGTGTGTCAGGTCGTCAGTACGTTTTTCTCCTGTAATTTCTATATTGAATACTTATTTGGCCTGAAATGTAATAAAGAAAAATATGATATGTATATTTCCATGCGACTTCTCCGATATACATGCTGATCCCAACCAGTATATGTATATGTATACATATATACCTGTGTTATATGATGTCGCATGGAAATATACAATAGTGTGTGTAAGTGTCATGGTAGCAGAGAGCAAATTAACGTATATTCATTGCATATTGTTCCGCTGTGTCGACCGGAAGTCCGTAATTCCCATAGACTTAGTCTATGTGGGCGATACATATATTTCTTTATTACATTTCACATACATTAGCTATGTGGAGTTAATGGACAGCAACTGTACACCACAAGGTGTAAATGTCCACACCTATAACAGATCAATACCCAGTCTATAGGCCCTATGGGTCAGATTTTCAGAAAATGCACAATCTACAGTTCTACACATCTATCAAATTCTGTTAAATTAGAGTGAAAAATGATGAATATAAGGTTTATCTGAGAATATTTGTATTGTATTCATTCAATCAATCTGTCTGGTTATGTTGAACTGTATTTGTAACCTGATTTTTGTCCTAAATTTTGGGTTATTTGAGAGGATTGGTGAAGGTCAATTGTACATTTCCTGAAGACTTGACCCATATCATCCTCCCTGTTAATATATTGACTATACACACATAGAGGAAACTAACCCAATGAACAATTCATGTTTTACTCTCAATGTTCTGATATATCCATATTTATATCCATATTTAGAAGAACTTCTCAAATCTGGTCTAATAAAATGAATCAAAATAAAACCTCCTTCTCTGCTCTCCCTCCACTTATCCTCATTGATTAATCAATAAATAAAACATGATTTACTTGGAATTGCGTGCACCAGCAGGGCTCTCAAGGACACAATAAGAACTAAACATGAGCTTTGCATTATATAATTTTATATATATGGGACAGATTTTCAGAAAATGTACAATTGGCAGCTCTACACATTTAAGAAATTTGGCTAAATTAGGTTGAAAAATGATGAGTACCAGGTATATCTGGATATATTTGGTATCGTGTTGATTTGAAGTATCTGTTTTGCTATGTTAAACTATGTTTTGAAGCTCATTTTAAATGTGTGTTATTTGAGAGGATTGGTAAAGGTGAATAGTACATTTTCTAAAAATCTGACCCATATATATGAATGGCTACCACCTGTGGTAGTTAAAGCTGGGGTTCCACTGGACTGCTTGTATCTTTGCTCATGGTTCGCCATTAGTTCACTTCTTCTTTCATTCGATTTTCATCCAACTGCTCAATTCAAACACGCCACATTTTAGTACAATGTTCCGGGGGCAAAAGCCAAAGCCAAAGAAGCTCAAACATCAAATTTTAAGAGTGGATAGAAATTGCTTTAAGCATTTCTATTGGACTGGAATTTCACTGGACCGCTCTGGCGTCACTGTTTTTTCGGCTTTGAATGCATCAATTTTATTTTATTCAACATTTCTATACAGCAAGACATGACTATTTGTCAAGACCAAAACTCTCAGCATCTGTAATAATATTCTGCCAGGCGCTGTGTCTAGTGTGGTTTTAACTATCTAAGAGCATGACTATATAATGTAACTAAAATAGGAACTAATAACATTGAAATGATAGTATCTACCAACATATATACATATACACCAGTTGTCTGGTTGTGTGTTTTTCTTGTGTGATGTGCTGTTGTCGTGTGTGTGGTTGTGTGTCGTGTGTTTTGTGGATCTGAACTCATCTGAATGTTTTGTGAGTTCTCCTGGTCCATTGAATGCATCAAAGCATTCAAAACCGAAAAAAAATCGTTACAGTGCACTACTATTGTAGTGCACTGTAATAGAAATGAGTAGTCAGACATGCACATCTACATAAGTTTTTATTATGATCCAAACTGATACCACACACCTGAGAAGCTCAGGTGAGGTCTGCTTATCATCTAAAGGGGAGATAAGCAGGTTCAGGTATCTATAGATAAACTCCTGGTCAGTGGTGGTGGTGGTAAACCAGTTGTTGACCATGGGGTGACCACGATAGCCTCCCTTACTATGATAAATGGCCAGACACTAAAACGTTAAGGCTCATATGGGTCAGATTTTCAGAAAATGTACACTTGGCACATCTACATATTTAGTTAATACTGCTAAATTAGACGGTAATTTGGTAAATACTAGGTAAACCCGAGTATATTCGGTATTGCATTGATTGTGAGAATCTGTTTGGTTAGGTTGAACTGTATTTTGAACTTTATTTTTGTCTGTAATTTGGGTTGTTTGAGAAGATTGGCGAAGTTAAATTGTACATTTTCTGAAAATTTGATCCATATACAGCTATACAACGCAGCAATTCAGCAACTACCCGATATCGTCCAATAAGGGATTTTCCTGTCCGAGTCTTGAATCGCATGGAATTATGGTAGTTGTACGGCAGTGCAAAATCTTTAGAAAACATGTTCAGCATGAAATATCCATCGGTGCGTCAGTGTCAAAATCCATGTGTTACACATGTTTCTATGACGCAAGCCTCCATCTTTCCCATAATGCATTTGGTTTTCATGGACCACAAGCTATGGTATAAGTGAAATTATTCAATGAAATTCAGTGAATTTTCAATAAAAATGTTGTTATATATTTGTATGTCACATTACCTCGGTGGATAGATCTGAGGCTTAAGTATATTATAGTGGACTAGATATGGGTCAAGTTATCAGAAAATGTACAATTCACCTTCACCAATCTTCTCTTATAACCCACATTTCAGACAAAAATAATGTTCAAAATACAGTTCAACCTAACCAAACTTTTTAAAAGCAATGCAATGCTGAATAATATTATACTGGATTTTCCTAGTACGTATTGACCAAATTGCAGCTTAATCTAGCTGAATTTACTAAATGTGTAGAGCTGCCAATTGTACATTTTCTGATAATCTTACCCATATAGGTCAGGTACGGGTGCACCCAATACACATGTGGGACTGGTCATCAGACAATGTAGAATTGGCAGCTCTACACATCTAGTAAATTCTTATAGATTATGCTTAGAAAATGATAAATTGGAGGTATATATCTCAGTATATTTGATATTGCGTTCATTTACACGATCACATTTTATTCTCTATTTTTTATTGTAGTTTCTCCGATCTTCCAATGGATAGCTGATATAATAAAGGTACAGACCAAAAATAATTCTTGTTAAAGACAGTTGTAGAGTACATTGATATGTTTTCGATTGGTCTACAATTTTGGAGGATTTTGTTCAGTTGTTTTTGCTAAATGGCTTCTAAAATCTTTTGTATTTTTTGTTCTCTTGTATTTAGAAGTCCCACTCAAATCCTTTCATGCGATGACTTGATGTACCACCAGCAGAATATTGATACATCCAGTCGTATAACTCATAATATGAGTGAATTTGGTAAGATTTGTTTAGTCTTAATAGCTGGGAATGTAGCTTTAACTGAGAATGTAGCTTTAACTGAAAATGCAGCTTTAACTGACGATGCAAAACATATATCTGAGTTCGTTGAATCTGAACTAAAATGATGGACAAGACACACAAGTTGCTCGAATGCCGGCAGCCGAGACCGCCCTTTATTTAAATGATTCAAAAGAAAAAATAAGAAAAAAGAAAATAGTCTCTGAGATCAGTCGTATGCTGGGCAAGTCCATTGAACAATGGGAGGTGAGAGAGAGAATGGAGAATCTCTCACCGACCACCAGGTGGGGTGGGGGTGCTGGCCAGCTGGTATCACTCCCTGATATATAAGGACATATATTGCAGGCGATATATGGGTCAGATTTCCAGAAAATGTACAATTGGCAGCTCTACACATTTAGGAAATTCAGCTAAATTAGGCTGAAAAATGATGAACATCGGGTATATGTGAGTATATTTGGTGTCACGTTGATTTAAAGTATCAGTTTTGTTATGTTAAACTGCATTTTAAAGCTCATTTTTGTCATAAATATGGGTTATTTGAGAGGATTGGAGAAGGCGAATTGTACATTTTCTGGAAATCTGACCCATATATCCAGCCGTAAAGCACTCCGAGTCAGGTCTACACAATGTGGAATGCCTTTAAGATCTTCCGGGGCTTCCGGACCTTATGTAAGAACGGTGGGCGGGATTAGTAGCAGAGTCCTTATTAATTCCTTGATGAGCCCTCACCTCTGTCATGGTGGAGTTAAGTCCCTATATCATCGTTACCCTCCCTACATGACTACCCATGTCTGGTTTTGCATGCTAAGAAATCTTCCTAGAAACAAGACGAAATTGCGTAGAAATTAACACACATTTTTGTAATATGTTTCTACGCCAACAACGCATGGGAATCATCAAATCCGTGGACTACGAAATCAGTCATAAGCACGCCCACACAGGAAAGCTTGTGTAGCCTTTGTCTTAACCTATGGCTACATAGCTATAACAAAGCATGAAGGTGTTCCTCTCCTTTCCCGTCTGGAGTCAGGTGATTTAAATCGAGTTGATTGATTTGATGCAGCCGACGAAAATAATTTGTTACTGAGGAACTAACCGTTCGCTTATTAATCTGCAGACAGTGCTGTCTTAATTATTCCTGATAGTCAGGGGATTCTGGGATAATTTTTACATTCAGATTGAAAACATTTTGAGGGAGTTATGAGCTATGTAGTGGAAAGCAATATTTTCGAGTTTTTACAAGTCGTCAGGTTGCGGCGATCACGCGCCATCGTCGATCACGCTGTTAATATTAAGCCTATATAACTATGGGTTACATAGCCACCTTCGCCTCAACCTAAGCTTCATTTTGATGGTAAACACTTTACATTCTGACAAATCTGAAGAGAGGAGTTGGTTAACTCTGCCAGTTTTAGTAGAACAGCCGAATAAACTTTATTGGTTTATATGGGAGGCACTTTGAAAAATATCAATTTTGAGACCTGTGACACATTTTCCTGTAACACATCACACATATACATGGATATATTCAATATATATATATTCCTGAAAAAAATTCCCTTCTCTTCCTCTCCTTTCCCGCCCATCTCTTTCTTACTTTCTTTCAATTGCAGTCTCCCTGTCTGCCTCTCCCCCTCTTTCTCTTTCTGTTCCTGTCTCTGTTTCTCTCTCTCTCCCTCTCTCTCTCACACACACACTATTATCATTCAGATTGATTAGTTGAGGCCATGTTGAGACCTATTCTGTTGTTTTATTGACTAGTGTGAACAGAATTATTGCAAAAGAATGGTGCTTGAAAAGAAACTCCTTGTTTTTTTATACCGTTTTTATCATTTTCATTTTGTATTAAACTGAGACAACCACTGCCAAACTAGCACACATTTATCTGAGTAATATCAAATATTGAGTATAAGAATCTGAGGATGTGAACTCGAACTGTATAATTAAGGATTTGGTAATGTAGTATTATATAGAATAAATAAGCAAAGAAGAGAAGAATGTTTTCAATATATAACTGACTAGCAAAGTACCCGTCCCCCTCTCTCCCCACACTTTCCCCACTACCTCTTTTCCCTCCCCCTCTTCTCTGACATTGATACCTGTTTTTCTCTCCAAACCCCATCTCCGATTCCCCCCTCTCCCTCCCCTCTTCCTCATGTTCCCCCTCCCCGCTTTCTCTCCCTCCCCTCTCTCCCCCTTCCCCTACATCCTCTCCCTCCTCTCTTCCCCCCTCTTCTTTCCCTCTCCCTCCCCCTTTCCTTTTCGCTCTGTTATTGCAATAACAGCGAAGATTCTGGCATGAGAACTTTGAAAGTGGGGTTCCCACAGCCTTATTTTTGTCAACAAACCCAAATATAATGGTTATAATTATGTCTGGTCATCCTAAATACAGGTTGTAGATATCCTTATAGGGCATCATTTGGAAAACCAAATGATGCCCTATTGGGAAAATTACTCATATAGGTTGGTCCCCCTGGACGTAGGTTGTTGGAAAGGATGTAGTGTCTCACAGGGGCTTTCCCAGGCTATGAATAGGGTGTAGAGATTGCAATTTAAAAAAGGCTTCAAAATCACATTTTCACCCCAGATACCTTCACAAACCACATATATATATATATATAAACCTATAGAGAGGGTGGACAGAACTCTACAGATGAATAAGATGGCTTGTAAAACGACAAATTCCGAGAACATGTGAGGCAAAGAAACCCCTCTTTGACTCATATGGATTTCTACCTCTTTTCCTAGAAATCGCTCTACCCGTATATCATATGGATGAATGAAATGAGGTATATATAGACAGAACTACCTAGGATTCGAGGCGGGAGTGAACATTCACCTATCTAGGTCAAGGGCTGGTAGGCCCGCGACCTAGTTAAGTGAATACTCATGACACTAAGAATTCAAGGGTTGTTCTGTGTTTATTTTACCCCACTCACTTAAATAATATAAATGGGATGTGTTTCAGGAAAATGAGTCATAAGTCGCAAAAATTAGATTTTGAGATACCATTATATTTGAAAAGATGAGATCAAGCCGATTTCAATGATAGTAAACAGTCTAATAATGTCATATTTCTAGATTTTAAGTTTGATATTTTCGTTTAAGAAAAAAAAAGTTTTCAATATTTCTTGGGGTGAATAAACAGTAAAGTAACTAAATTTAGTCCATATGAGGAGCTTTAAAACTAAAGGATATACTACATAGATTATCCTGACATTTGATACATCGATTGACATAGGTATAAGTGATGAGCTCTGAAAGAATCAGAACAGTCCAATAATGTGATCTTGTGAAAAAAACACTTTGAAAAATATCAATTTTGCGACTTATGACTCATTTTCCTGAAACACATCACAAATAATAATGATTTACAGCCATTGTGAGGAATGAATAGTTCTTTCTTTAGCTCAATTCACTTGGTTTGCATTCCTAAAGAAGATCTTGCCAAATCGCACATTGCGCACAGTGTACCAGGAGCTTCACCGAAGTGAAAAAAATGCGTTTTACTTCATCTAAATCGTTTCATTTGTCATTTGATTAATTCTTATCACCGACCAAGAATAGAACATGGATATTCTATTATATGAAGATTTGACTGTGAAAGACTCGAAAATATCTTGAAGTTATGATTTGAATGGTAAAACATGTCACAGTTTGGAAGCAGAAATCTGACCTTATGTTATCCAAAGAAAACACTATAAACTAGGTTAACTATGTATTTGCGCAAGCAATATCGCTTCAGTCACTGACCAGCTAAACAATTTACAGAACCTATGTTATTTCTATGGGCTGAGCATATCAAGGGTGAAATAAATACCTCAACATGTCACTTGTTGATAACAAAAGCTTGCAGCTGTTGGAATATACCTACGTTGTTGTCTGAACGTTGCTTGAATGAATGTATTATTCACTGAAATTCAATTCCATCCAAATATATATTTTGGACACACACATCTTTAAGAACCTAAATCACAAAATATAATATAATGACACATTTCAGACAAAGTAAATATAATAAAGAATATTGACCATATTCTAATTTAAACATTTGAAAATGCTTGAAATTGTTCATTGACTTAATATGGAATAGTATTTACAATTATGTTGTGCATTCTTGTTGTCCCCAAATCTATTCTTGATAAAAGCTCATGAGTAATAGGCATTGAATAGTCTATGTGAATATCACCTGTATGATATAGACTCATATCCCTTGTGATATAATCTTGTTTATGATATATGATCTTCTGTCTGTAACTGGATATTTGGGTATGACTATTCTATAACATTAGCCAGCAAAAGCCCTTTGTTATATAATGTTTTTATTGAGTAATGTACGTTAACAAAATCACTAAACAAACAGACATTGATTAAAACCTATGGGTCGGGTCGTCGAACATGTACAATCGGCAGGTCTACACATATAGTAAATTCTGCTAAGTTAGGCTGAAGAATGATAAATACTAGGAATATCTGGCTATATTTAGTATTGCATTGATTCAAGAGATCGCTATGGTGTATTGCATTTTGACTCTTATATTTCAGTTTCAATGGAGTCCAACAACTCCTTTTAACAAATGTTCTTAACAATTACAGTATCCATTTTCAAAACATTTCCATCTGACATCTTCATGACTTAGTAATCACTATTTAAAACATTGCCAATTACTTCGCTATTTCTTACTATGAAAAGTACACATGCTAAACTAAACAAGAACTAAAAGAACAGAAATCATTACCATAAAATGTTAAACGACAAGAGTTTGATTCTCATATTTGATTCAAATTTGGGTTATTTGATAGGATTGGGAAAGGCAAATTGTACATTTTCAGGCTGATTAACTCTTACATCTGGTTCAGTGCCAAGTAATACCACTAATCTTTGGCCTCCCTTCCCAACTAAGCTTCTAGAAATGTCAAGTTCAAGTTCAGTCTGAAGGTGAAGGTCATGAGGATATATAATATACATTGTTAAATTTATGCACAGACCAATGGATGATAGAAACATACTCAGTGGGTGTGTCACAGAAGGCTATAAGGAAAACACATTAATTAATATAGACCTGCATTTCCTTTTTAGGAGCAGAGGAAATGTATGTATCCTACCTACAATTATTTTGGTCCTATCAAAACAAATGTAAACCTGTTTATTTGCAGATTTAAGGTAATCTGTAAATGATGCTATCAAGTAGACAAACGTTCGTCATTGATTAGAAATCTGATCTGTGGAGGGCTTGCAGTTGGTGTTAATCTCAGATAAATCAGAAGCTGGAGTGTGTAGCTTAAAGGGGGGTCTCCACTGCATGGCTGTGGTAAGCTCTGCAGTAAGCCTTGCAATGGTTTGTACTGGTTCTGTAGGTGGTGAGGAATGACGAGGTCCTTGCCTACATGGTCGGTGAAGGTTCGTTCAAGCATTTATTTCCCGTTAAAAAATTCCTTGCTTTGAAGAACTCATTCCTTCCTTGTATAGTAAAGAAATGGTATAAAAAGAATAATAATGGTGGAGGCGAGTAGAGAAGGAAGTGCAGATTGTCTGGCGCTGTTTAACCCATTGGCCAATAAAGAATGTTCAAATCCAATCCAATCACAATCCAATCACAATCCAATCACAATCCAATCACAATCCAATCACAATCCAGCTGTCACGACAAAGGTCAAAGTCAAGTCAACTTGCCTATATATGGGCATATTGAAATAAGAAAGGAGTCACATCATAGTGACCATATTGTATAATCTTATTACTAATTTTATTTTATGCATAATAATACTTATTCATGACCTTACTAAACGGAATTCTTAAAGATAGGAAGCTGATCAATAGCCTCATAATCTATTCTCCCCAGTCCTAAACGGTTTCGTGACTCTCTTTTGATGAGAAAGCTTATTATGTAATGATATCAAATGAGACTGCATTAAAGTAATTTAATTACTCCTCATTAGCTATGGGCTGGACGCCTACAGTTGTCACAGTGTAGTTAAGCACCTTTAATCATCTACCTGCTCTCCATCTAATTAGTTGTTCTGTCTCAGTAAAACAATTATTCAAGCGATATATAATGGCGTAGGAATGACATTATTTGACCGGAATCTTACGCCTGTGAACCTTTTTCGACAGGCTATTAAAGGAATAATGACATTGAATTGAATTGAAAAACGTTTATTGCTGCTGCCATTCAAGGGGGGTTTCTCCAGCCATTTCGGTGGTTTCCAATCCCTTTGTTTGTTTCTTACATTCTCCTGATGGAAAGTAACAATATCATCTCATCTCAGTCATTGAGGGCTGCTGGTGCACTGTTTGGTGTATAAGACCAAGGCGATGCCAAGTCAATTCAATCTAATTCAAAGATTCTTTATTTGTCGGTGTTGTTAATTACAGAGGTGGCTCGATGTCTGGTTACAGAAAATGGTTTCCCTGACAACCAGGTCTTCCAAAGAGTGCCTGGAACCTTGATTTGCTTTGGATTTGTTTCAACAAGTATGAATTAGGATGTTATGTGATGATTAATGATTAACAGTGAACAGACTATGAAAGGCGATACTAGTTATGAAGTGATCCACACAGCAGTGATTATGTATCTAGCGTAGTTAGATATAACATTTTTTGATTGAATATAGCCAAGATCAGACTTCCTAAATACAATGTTGATAAGATTTCTTCTTTTTGAAGATTTTAACTCCCAACTATTACATATTTTAGTCGATAACAGTTTGACATACGTTAAACAATTAGCATGCTGAGTTTGTTACTGCATATAGATTGTGAAGTGAGAAATATCATCAGGTTGAAAGCAACACAATTCGACATATTTTTGAATTTCTTACTTTTGAAGATTCTAACCCTCAATTGAGTAAGGTTGCTGTAGCATTACTACTCGTAAGCATAGAAAATAGTTTGACACATTAGAAATACCGACTTCAAATGTATAACGAGGTATGAAGTTGGAGGCTATATAAACAGAAGACATGATAAGAAATGATCAGAAATGATATAACAATTTGTCCGTATAATGCTTGAAAGTCAGTTTGTCTGCTATTTTGTGAGCCACTGAACTCAGGTCGTTCCATCTAGTTTGGCACTTATATAAGAGAGAGTTGGTAATTTTAGAGGAGTTTGAAAGAAGAACTAATAGGTTTCTCCTTCCCTTAGCATGGCTTCGAGTGGGTAGATTCCTATTATCAATATTGTTGGGATTTTGTGATAGGTAGAAGTAATTATGATAGATATTCTATGATGTGAATAGCTTTAAAAAGCTAAAAAGAAAAAAAAGTAAAAAAAAGAGAAGACTTGTGTCAGATTGGAATTCCCCCCCCCCCCCTTTGTTTTCGTTCGAAGTTTGCAATAAAAATTGGGGAAGTAATGAAATGTTGCTCCCAAAAATAGTGTGCCAAACATACACATTTGCTCGCCTCTCTTTATTTGAGTTTATACACAAACAGTGTACTAATTAGCCCGAAATGGAGGTTAATAAGATGTTTAGCCTCTAAAAACTTGATCTTCAAGTATAATACCATTTATTCAATGTTCATGATTATGAGGAATTTATTTTGCCAAAATTTGGTTTGAAGATTTATTTCTAAGGTCAATTCCAATATGGCCACCACCATGAAAGAATGATGTTATATCTCAGGTCCTGTTAGTAAAATGTATTTATAAGCATTACATCAATTTGGGTTATTTGAGAGGACTGTTGAAGTTAAATTGTACATTTTCTGAAAATCAGACCCATATACAAGCAGTCCAGTGGAACCACAGCATAAGACACTGCCTTGGTGAAGACAGGAGTTGCTACATGTATTGCAGCCATTCTATTCTAACTCTATAGATTTATAAATCTTCTCTGATGACAGAATTGTGAATTTTTAACCTTCTATATATATAGAAATGAGGAAGTGAGAAGGATAAGAAGAAACAATTAAATGCCTGCACAGAAATGGCAAAAATTCCTAGCCTACATATAATTATTTGAAATTTCAAGCATTTTGTTTCTATTCATTTCAGGAGAAAATCGGAGGAAAAAAGTGAACAACGCCATTTACAATTGTATTCTATTTATTCTCAAAATGAGGTAGACAGGAAATTATTTCGTACAATGGTTGCATTGCAGTAAAACAGACACGTACACACATATAGTGCTGAACAATGGGCATTCGATAGTGTGGAATATAATTTCTTGTCATCATCTCTTTCCCAGTACATCCTTACATTACATAGCTTATTTCCAATGGCAACAATTTCAGGAATTTACAATGATTCTGAAACACTGCTTGGGATTTCTCGGATAATTAGGATAATGCATGTTGAATCATAAAGCTTTTAAAGCATGTTAGAAATCCAAAGAATTAATATCATGCTTGTATAGAATATTCACTAAATTAAGATATTAAAATGTTTTATTTCATTTATTGGACATTCTTAGAGGGATTACAGTCCAATAGCCAAAGCGCATGTCCAAAATGAAGGATTTGAAATTGTTTTGGAATTTCCGGCAAGGGACAGAATATACAAATATTGATGTGTCACAGGGAATGAGTCTAAAGTCACATTACAAGAGTGTATATTTAATGTTTCTAAGGTGATCCTAGAGTAGTATTTATCTACTTTACCAGTGATTGTCCATTCAGAAATATAAATTAAATTTAATTTGAATTAAAGACTCATTTCCCAGTGACACGTTGCAAATGACTTAAATTAATACATAGACAGGGTCATTGGTCCTTCCCAGCTAGCACTGTAACAGACATGCGCAGTGGCACATAGAACATAGACCCATCCATGACCTTCTTTGCGCATGCGTGGTTAATTCAACATTTCTAGTAGTCCACCATTTATAACTGATTACTTTTAATTTTAAGATTCGAAGAATCATCACTAAAAAGCACACACCTTATAATTTACAGACTGGAAAGATAAATATACAAAAGAATAGTTTCATACTTTGGACACATGAGAATATAAAAGTTTTCAACTTGTCCATTCGTCAATACACATGAAATACAGATAGATTTTACATATTAATTATAATATATATGATTAGGCCAGGTCACTTAGATCATGGCTACGGGGCTTGACGTTTTATCTCACGATTTTCCGGATTGTTCAGTCTAGACAGTTTCAGTTTGAACTGAGGAGACTTTCTTATTTTTTTTTTTACTAAATCTCAGGTTTCAAAACTAACAGTTCCGCAATTGTAACCTATTTAGAGCATTCTAATTATATAAATATTTAAGAGAACAATATTTATTGTATAATATGTAGGATAACAACGTGTGGGAGTTTCTGGTATGAATGTATGATCAATATGCAATATCTATAATGTCCCAGCGACAAGCCAAACCATAACCATAACTGTAGTCATAAGTTGTTTATTCATTAACAACTGTACCAGGTAATGCTAATCAATTCGCTAATTGAGAAGTAATGTATTCAATATGCCACGGCCTTCTGGGAAGAACAACGTTGTTGACTTAAGGACCATTTCCTCTTGATATTTAAATGTAATTGTATAAAAAGAGAAATAAAAATATATAACCTTTAGTATAAGGTCATATATATATATGTGGCAGGTCGTCAGGAAATGTGTAATTAACAGCTCTACACGTGGATGAACTCAGCTATCTGAGTATATTAAGTATTTCTCTGATTAAAACAACTGATTGGTTAGACTGAACTGTATTTTGAACCTCATTTCTACCTTAGATTTGAATTTGAGTGGATTGGTGAAGGCGAATTGTACAGTTTCATGCGACCTTACCCCCACCAAATCCCTGTGGCCTGAGTCGAATATAATATCTAATATATTTACAATATTTCTGGTAATAGAATTGCAGGCTTCAATGTCAATGTCAATATCAATGGCAATGTCAATGCCACCTGTCACCCGTTAACTTAACCTGGAATGGCAATATCAATTCCTAGTGCTGTTATGAAACGCTTGCGTGGGAAATTCTGTTAATTATACTAATTGCCAATTGTCAGTTTTTCACTTTATTTCTATCACAAAACCAAGGCATACAGTTGAAGACCTTAAAATTCTTAAGTGTCCAAATCATACTTGGATAAGTCGATAAAGAATTGTCTATTTCCTGATTATTTGGGTACATTTTAGCAAGGTTACTCAAGCCCGTAGCTTCTATTAGAAAAAACATACTGTGCACAATTACCGACATAACACACATTATTTTCACATTCGACAAATAGCTTGTAACACATACATGATGAACTATATATGTATGCTATTCGGGGTCTACATTAATTGACATATTGACGTAGCTTATAGACGTAGTAACGACCACAACAAATTCTACACATTAAAGCATTGCACATCACCCATCCAGAAATTAAAGTCACGAAAAAAAATCATTGAATTCTTTACAGATGCGGAATTAAGGTGCCAGTAAAGCCTTGAAATACTATGAGAAAATAATAACTTCCTTCCTAATATTGTGATGTGTCACAGAAAAATGAGTCTCATAAGTCACAAAATATGGATTTTGAGATGTTGTCATATTTGAAAATTTTAAATTAAGTGGATTCCAACGATGTTAACATTTAGGAAATCTAAAAGGTATTTCTATATGTTTTTTGAAAAGAAATGCTTACAATATTTCTGGATGAACTAGATAGATTTACTCCACAAGATACCCTGAGAAATGCAAGGATGTATTTAATACACTGTCTTGTCATTCCTAAAAAGAGTTTTTGTGAATAAAACACTTTTATAATATCACTTTTGCGACATATGACGCATTTTTGGGAACACATGACATATCCGATTACAACGCCCCTAGTAACACTTAGCGCAAGTTAGAATTTAGAACGTTTAACCCCCATTAAGTGGAGATCCAGAAAGTAGTTCCACAGTTTAACACTTCATTGAGGGAGCCACTGTCAGCCTACGTCATATGTTGTGCCATGGTCTTGTAATGAACAGACAAAGTATGACGCAACAAATCAGCAAGGCATTGTGCACATTTCACCAGCCATGGACTGACGTCACTCATGACGTTTCTGGGATCTTTTAACCACGCGTTTTTCAGTTGGCCCCTTGGAGTGACCATAAATATGTCTTAATGGTGAAGAGAAAATAACTGGGACCTTGGTACTGTACTTATGAATCTAAGATATGTTTGTTATTCCCCAATCACATTTAATGACAGTTTCAGTAAGCATAATGATCATCATTCACCCGAAGACAATGAAATGGCTTGCAACAAAACAATTACATCAATTTACATTATATATAAACAAATCAGTCATATTATAATTGATAGGCTTACTCCACTTTGACCTGTTTTCAACCTGGACCTTTAAAACCATTTGCTTTTGAAGGATGCATTCCCAGTTAATTTCAACCAAGAAAATGAAAAAAACGATGTTTAAAAAAAATAAAAATGTAAGAAACTTGGAAGGTTTTTGAAATGATTTTCCTGGTGTCTAACCAAATAGTCTTCCGAATTGTCCATGATCCATGATATTGATCTATAGTTACCATACGATTTCTTTATGTAAGTTACGGGAAGTATCCATTTCAACAAACTGATGTTTCATGCAACTTAGAGATGGTGCTGCTGTTGGGGTTGATACTTGATATTGATTCATAAGTAATGATGGGCGATCTACGTCAGAGTAAGTCTAGGGAAAGATTAAAATCTTTCACTTTGAATGTCTATCAGTGCCCAAAATTAAAATATCATGTTACACTTCATCTTTCCTATTAGGCATTTGTTTTTTATCATGGACCATGTACATAGGTTACAATGTTAAAAATGTTACTAAAATTGATGGGTCAGATTTTCCGAAAATGTACAATTGGCAGCTGAACACATTTAGTAAATTTTGCTAAATTAGGCTGGAATTCGGCCAATGCTAGGTAAATTCGAGTATATTCGGCATAGCATTGATTCCAACAATCTGTTTGGTTAGGTTGAATTTAACTTTATTTTCGTCTGAAATTTGGGTTATTTGAGAGAATTGGTGAAGGCCAATTGTACGTTTCCTTGCGACTTTGGGACTGAGACTTTTCTGGTCGCATAGCGGGATGGTTGCTGTACAGGGTAGTTTATCCTATCTTATCCCCTTATTCATACTGAGTCAAACTGGCTTTAATTATGGGTTGGTTGGATTAACGAGACGGTCGTTTAATATGCAAGGTGCCACTGTATTTATATGCCAGATTGGAACAGAAACGTCCTGGCATGTACAGCAACAGGTATGATCGAGTCCCCTATTGAAATTAGGTAAGTGGAGTTGTCCCATAAAATAGAAAATTACACACATGTACATCTAAGAATACAATATTTACTTCTCTGATTAGTAATAAAACCATCAACATCTTTAGTTATTGCATAACGATTGTGATATCTCATAACATATTCGCTGTCCATGAAATAAAGCGAGAACATGGTTATAATATATATGAGAATCTGAATTTGATATCCGTAAATTATAATTGGTAATACAATTAATTGTGTACTAAAAAGTGGATTTGATTGATATAATCCCTTTTAAAATATAATGTGCACTATCTAGTTTTATACAGATAGGGCTCATGCCGTGAGAAGTTGTACAATTTAGAAATGTCTATTATAATAAATTTCTTGCAATACATTTCTCGCAAAGCTATTCAGTCCTTGGACCTTTTCAAGCCCACTTGACAAACATAGTATTGTGCAATTGCCATGAATATAATTATATTTGCTTGAATATGTTCCCGAAATTAAACAAATTGATGGTCGAATTGTACACATTTCGAGGACTTGGTCCATATATATCAGGGGCAGTGGTGAGGTGGGGGAGGGTATCTGGTGTCTTTGTCTATATCATTTATATTCATATAAATTTATATAAATATTCATGTTTATATTCTATATGTTTAGTCATCTTGGATTTCGTCATGGGAATGATCGAGTAATGCAGTACTACTGTGAACAGGAGTGTCATCCAAGTCATCATGTTGGTATCCTACATGGATGATGTTGTCATCTTCACCGCCTCTTGTGCTCCCACCTCCACCTGCACCGCCCCCAGCTTGGAGCACAGACTGCACCTCCAAGCAGATCTCCTCCCTATTATCACCCGCCATGAGAGGCTGGCACTTTTCTGTTGACCCACGAGGTGGCGCACGATTGTTCCTTATTATCGCCCCCTTGTGGGGAACATCTGTACTTTTTTCATCTTTTTTTGACGATGATGGTTGTTGACATTTTTGTTGTTGTTGTTGTTGCTGCTGCTGCTGCTCTTGCTGTTGTTGATTACCAGCTGATTGCTGTTGCTGTAAATGTTCTTGGTGCTGTTGCTTAGATTTCACAGGTGTACTCTGAACTTTGTCAGGTTCGATTATCTCTTCATAAGCTATGCTTCCATGTCCATTTGTTCTTATCTCGATGACATAAGGACTTTCCTGACCAGAGCGGCCTGTGTCACACATTTTGCCGGTGAAGCGCCGATGGCGCCTGTAATGTCGACAACATAGGAAGACAAGAATGAGTGTAAGCAGAGCCAACACTAGGGAGCCCACAGCAATGATAATGGCGTTTCTGCCTGTGTGCAGGACCGGCGGCTGCCCTGCCACTGCATAACCTGCGGCAGAAGAGAAAATAAATAGTGTTAATTGATTGTGGATGTTGAGACAGGTTGATAGGAAGGGAGGGTGAGAGGGAGGGAACAGGGAGAAGACAAGAGAGAGAAAGAAGGGGAAGGGAAGAGAGTGAGAGAGAGGAGAGAAAGGTGAGAGAAACAGGGTGAGGGGAGAGAGAGGAGACAGTGAGAGAGAGGGTGAGAAAAACAGGGTGAGGGGAGAGAGAGGAGACAGTGAAACAGAGAAAAGTGAGATTGAGAGAGAAGAGGGAGAGGAAGCAGGAAGAGAGAGAGAGGAGAGAAAGAGGAGAGAGAGAGGAGAGCAAGCGGAGAGAGAATACATGTAGAGAGAGGAGTGAGAGGAGATAGACATACAAACAGACATGAATCAATTAATTACCTCAGTGGCTATATTATATCAATGTCGATCTATACTAACAACTTGTTTTTGATATAACTATTATGAGAAAACGGTTTCCCCGACTAATTCCACAGTTTCTACTATCTGGAACATCCCCCCATTCCATTTGTGCCCCCCGCCCCACCCCGCACCTCCTCCAACACTCCACGTGGGAAAAAGGCTATTATGTGTTGTCTAGAAAGTATCCGCGCGAGAATTTGTGTTGTGTAGGCCTACGGTAACTGCTTGGCTGGTTAGTTTAGTAGAATATTTTCAGCCAGCTGTATTTGTTATATCGTTTGTAATAATCAAAGCTTTTAAAATTATGGTTTCGGCGACTGGAGAGCCGGGAGGACCCGGCCCAACTTCACCACAGGGAACGAGTAGACTCGGTGTTTTGCTTGGTCTGCAGGTGTCTTTATGGCAATGCCATAAAACCCCTGCAGATTTTAGACTTCAGGAGAAGAATCTATATTTCGTTACCTTTTTAATGGAATAATCGCGGAGTTTCTACATGGAATATGACAGAAATACATGCATGTGATAGTCCTACTTGTTTTGGTTCCCATTTTGGTTGTGCAAGGCGGAAGTGTCTGACCGGAAGGAGCGCTCGGGGCGCGGCCTTGACCTTGCTCAATACACTATGAGAAGCCTTACGTATCATTTCCCATGCATTTCAGTCATGTGGCCCAACTTTCACGGTCGGTCGATCGGCCGATGTCGAATCCCCATTGCCGGTAAGGTTAACGTAACTTCAATGAAGATTGTCATTTACTTGTGTGCATTTCGGTTAAACTGACTTAACTCAAGTGTAGCTTTGTTATTTTGCTGGCTATTGATGTGCCTGGATGGATACGTTTGTAGGAAAATGAGTGCGAGAAAGCTTTTGCAGACCCGGGGCCCCTTCTCTAATAATCGCTGTACAGTTATGGCGATGCGTTCGTAGTGTTTCGGAAATAGCATCCACTTATTTAAATAAGCGCTTGGGCATCCGTTCGTCTAGGACTCTAGTTGTCATGGTGCGTTACTAAAGTTGTGAAAATTAGAAGTGTCACCATGTACATTATATTGCATTGTGATTGGCCGATGCCAATCACAATGCAATATAATGTACATGGTGACCATGGCCATAGGTCTATGGCTATACTTTCCCTTCAAACTTCCCTAAGTTCCACCAATATTACGTTCTTTATTTAGATACAAGTGTTGATAAAATCAAATGTATAGGGGTAGAAAAGCATGCTCTTTCAAAACTTGAATATATTGGCAATGTATTATGAGTAGAAATAGTGTTTTTTATTAATTCGCGGGAGCGTAATTTCCCTGTGATGTACTGGCTACAACGTTTTATTGTTTACTATTTCCCTCCCATTTGCCTTATCTACCCACTAAAAGGCCTATTGTATTGATGGAAATAAATACTATCTAGATTAAGTGAATTAAAGAAGGGCAGGTCTTGCTGAATTTCTACTTTATTTTGAAATAATCTGTGAGAAAATAGCATTTTTTAGTGCCATTTCTGCCCACTGGCACACAAGCCTAGGGCCTATGTAGGCTACTGTCAATATTCCATCTCACTGAAATTATAGGCCCACTTATGTAACAGTAAAGTATCTCTTATATCTTTCTTAATTATATAAAAACGTTAATAAAACTACACATATGGGGGTACGAAAACATGTTCTTTCTTAATTTCAACAATTTGGCAATTCATTTCGAGTAGAAATAGCAATTTTTATCAATTTGCAGGAGCGTAAGATCCCTGCGATGTGTATGTGAATGCATCTGAAATTCAGGTGGCAGGATGCTGAATTGTGTTTTCTATTCATACCCTGAACGTGGACGTTTCTACAGCAGGCAAAAACTGGAACCTATATAAGCGGGACAAGGGAAACCTTAAAAAATGATCAGCACATCAAAAAGTACCAAGTGCTATGCAAATTTCATGCTTTTATGAAAAAGTGCACAATTGGGCCTATATTTTGGAGTAATCAACTGGACTATATATATACATATATATCATAAAGACTTATTTTATTATTCCATTTAGGCCTATAATATATTTAATAGGTTACATTAAAGCATGTGCTCAGGCATTGACCTAAAACTTGTAATTAGGATATATGACTTACATTGTGAGATATTGTATGAGCCTCGTTGTGAGTATGTTCCCGAGGGGCACTGTTTACATGTTCCCTGGCCCTCTACGTCCTGGTAACTGCCGGCTGCACAGTCCACGCACGGACCATCCTCCTCCCACTGGTATGTGCCCACTGGGCAAAGCACTGCAATACAGTCAAAGGCATTTATTGCTTGTTTCAACAAAAGTTGTATTCAAGTTCACATTTAAAACTGAGTGAAAAGTAGCTCAAAATGATAATTTTCAAATGAGTAGATGTGATGTGATACGGAAATCTGAGTGAAAAGTAGCTCAAAATGATAATTTTCAAATGTTTTCTTTAGAAGAATTCCCTGTTTTCTGATTTTTAAGGTGTATAACGGTTTGATTGGTGTAAATACAGTATACATATCAACATTCAAGACCGTGTTTTGAATATAGCTATGGGTATTTGAGGTTATCCTGAGGTTATCCTATATTCAAAGTTCCTTTACTAGCAATTGTCCACCAAAAAGAAATAACTTTTTTCAAACATATTTAAAATAGAAGTACTTATGTTAGTCCTAATGGCTAACATCATTGGAATCCCCATGATCTCATCTCTCAAATGTTCAAGACTCATTTTTTGTGACTCATCACATACAGTTGAAGTCCCGTGCAATTTACACTTAGTGACATAGGAAAAAGATCAGTACTACCCATTAGTGAATTTTTTATATTTTCCAGAGTCCAGTTCCGTTGCAATGGTAATCGCATGGAACCCAGTCAAAATAATATTCCAGTATTCCATTGCTGGGATTTATCTATTTAATCTTTAACATCGAAGTACCACAATTTAAGCTTTATCACTGATATATAACGCATATATGTACAATATTTTAATATAGTTCTGTTTTTTTTGTTTTTTTTTAACTTTTGGTTCTTTAACTACTCTGTATCTCTAATGCATTCATCAGAATGTTTTTATGATGACTTAATTAGTCTTAAAGATGCACTCTCAGTTAACGTCGGCAAAAATAAAAAATATTTTCTTCCATTTTTTTCCAACCAAATTAAAAGTCATTTGACTGAAATTTGGAGGATTCTGTCACGTTGTTTATGCTACCGGGCTTAATTTTCAAATTCATGTATAAACAAATAATAGCAGCACATAGGAATATTGATGAAGTCAGTCCTATAGCTATTTGAAGTCATAATATGAGTAAATTTGGGAAGTTTGTCTTTGTCATGCAGATATATTTTATATGTAAATATCATCAATTGGTTATAAGTTTCATTGTACACTGTGCATTTCTTGTTAGTAATTAAACTTTTTTTCACGGATTATTTGCTGTATATGGGTCAGATTTTCAGTAAATGTACAATTGTACACACTTAGTAAATTCTGCTAGATTAAGCTGCAATTTGGTCAATACGTACTAGCTAAATCCAGTATATTCAACATTGCATTGCTTCTAAAAAGTTTGGTTAGGCTGAACTGTATTTTGAACATTATTTTTGCCTGAAATGTGGGTTATTCGAGAGGATTGATGAAGGTGAATTGTACATTTTCTGATAACTTGACCCATACAAAAACTAAATTAAAAAGATAAGACAAATAGCTAGGCCTACTTACAGCAGAGATTGGATGTGTTGAAAGAGCCGCGGCTACACTCTAGTGTAAGTGGCGCCACCACCGCCTTCTCTGTTTTACTCCTATAGGTGGCACCAGCAGCATCAAAGGTCATGCCAAGGTCAAACCGGGCCCTCAGACGTGACGCACGCTTAGTGACCTTCTCCTCCACCTCTGTCAGATTCTTTTCTGGCCTGCGAACAAATACAATATTATATAATTAACAAATCTGGAAGTAATGAGTGGATGTTGGATTCCTTGCTTCCTTGCACATCTGTGCATACATATATATTTCCTAAGGGTGGTCTCCACTGGCTGTGGTAAGCTCTGCGGTAAGCTCTGCGGTAAGCTCTGCGGTAAGCTCTGCGGTAAGCTCTGCGATGGTGTTGTGATAGTGAGGAGTGGCGAGGACCTGCCTAAACGGCCAGTTGGTTCACTAGGCAGAATCTCGTTATTCCTCTCCACCTACAGAACCAGCACACACCATCACAAGGATTACCGCAGCCAGTGGAGAACTCCCTTAACGCTTATTTTTGTCCATTTACCTTCCTCTAGGCAACTTTTAAGAGACTATGTAGAACAATCTAAAACCGCTTTTCAAATCTTAAAATGTTAAGGGCTTATTTCGCTACGATATCCAGTGATAGGGTAACACGTTCTGCAAACGTTTCAATAATCTTTGATGAAGGGCAAGACTGCTAGAACAATCTAGGTGACACCAACACCATCACAACTATTTTTATTAATACCAACATATAATCTATAATAGCTATAATCTATATAGCTATAATCTCTCACCTCCTCTATACAGTTTATTGCATGTACCAGAAAACTGCTATTGAAAAGTGTGATTCAGCATGGAATATTCATCCAAACCATTCTCCTTAGCACAAGCCTTCTTTTTCCCCATCATGTACTTGCTTTAATAGGTCATTTATAGGTACATATATTGGTGAAAATATTCTTGCAATTTTCGATCAAAATGTTACTCAATGTCAAACCTGAACTGAATAGATACAGCACAGCATACACTGTAACAGACATGCGCAGTGACCCAGTGAAAATTAATCCACAATTATGTTCTATCTATGTTCAAATAGAAAGAGAATTACTGTACAGTACATACATTAGCTTGGCCCGACAGAACTAACCCCGAAAAGGGGAGTCGGTAACCAAGTGTAAATAAAATCTTAAAAAAAAAAAATCCTCTATTGTGATATTTCTAAAGTATATACTTACCCTGCATCTTCAGATTTAGCAGGGGCCATAATCGTCCAAAGTACAAGGACATCACCAACTTCAACCCGGTTTACGTCATCCCCTCTGACGTCACTTCCGCTTCGACGACGTCGTCTTCCCTCTGCCTTAGCAACGTCCTCTCTGGGGCACTCAACATCAATCTCCTCGTTGCAGGCGTTCATTACGTCACTTCCGCCATAAGACCAGGTGCAGAGGCCGTCTTCATCTAGCAGTTTCAAGATGGCGGACTTGATGTCAGATTTGAGGCTGCCACTGGTTGGGTCGCACGGTCCATACAGCCAGAAGTGTAACTTTTGTAAAACCACCCTTACTGCTGTTTTTCCTATCATGGAGTAAAAGCATTACATTATCATTATTAATTATATTCAATTAACAAGTAAGGCTGGAGGCAAGTCGATGGAAGACAATACATGTACTTTTAATGAATATTTGTTTACATTTGGCTATTAATGATCCTGACGAGTTTCGCTGTGATTTCTTTAGAGATTAGCGATTATTATTTATCATACAATTTTAAAATTACTACTGGCAGTTGTATCATTATCTCTACTTTGAACGGTCTTGTGATGACAATCATTTTAGGCAGAGACTAAACGGATTAATAATCTCCATTTTGTGTCTATTGGTGCACTGTTTGTTCATATGCCTATTGGAGTTTAGCCTCAGAATTATGCACCAAATAGTGCACCAACAGCTGCTCAATGTCGGTCATTAATCGTTTAGAATTTTTTTCAGTTAACATATAGAAGATCAATAAGTGAACATTACTTTCGACTTCTGTCAATACTTGGACCTTAAATATACCCATACCTTAAATATACCCATACCTTAAATATACCCATACCTTAAATATACCCATACCTTAAATATACCCATACCTTAAATATACCCATACCTTAAATAAACCCATACCTTAAATATACCCATACCTTAAATATACCCATACCTTAAATATACCTTAAACATACCTTAAATATACCTAAAATATACCTTAAATATACCTCAAATAACGCTTACTTAGACAGGCCTTTGTGACGTAGTCCTCGGGGAAGGGATGTTTCCATTGGCCATTTTTCTCACACGAGAGGGCGTGATACTCAGGCTCAGGGTTGAGGTAGTGACCTCTATGGTCACAGAACGTCTCACACCGGAACAGCTCTGTAGTGTGCGCCTGCGCAGCTGATGCTGTTGTTGCAGTTGTTGTTGCAGTTGTTGCAGACATGTCGACCTGCTTGCACTCCACACCACCGTTCAGTGGGTCTGTGATGCTGCTTGTGTCACACAGTATATCTGCAAAAACATGGTTTATGGATGATTTCAGGAGGAATAATAATAATGATAATAGGACTAATCTTGCCTCTGCCTCTGTCTGTCTCTCTCGTCTGGCTCACTCGTCTCTCTCTCCGCTCTTTTTATCTCTCCTCCTTCCCTCCCTCTCTCTCACCCTCCATTATCTCTCTCTCACTCTCTCTGTTACTCTCTCTCTCTCTCTCTCTCTCTCAAAATAGAGTATAATAATTGTGCAATGCCTTAGACAAATGCATATTTTCTTATACTACTTACACCTGGTATAGAGTACATGTGTATTCACTACCTGAACTAGACTCCTCCCCGACTGCACCGTCAGTGGGGTCAAGCCTTGTCTCCCAAATGTGGGACTATTCTCACAAGTAGTTTTTATGGAAAAGAAACATTCGAAAAATATCAATTTTGCAACTTTAGCCTCATTTCTCTGTGACACACCATATTGGCGGTTGCATTGAGCTATTTCCCATTTTATCACTAGTGGGTAAACCATGTTTGATAACCCCGCCTCACTTCCAATGCATTTGATATGTATATAATAAAAGCAATAGACTCATAACTGACATTACTTAATATAATGAATACATAATAGAGGTGGTGAACCATCCTCTTCATGCCAATTTGATTACAATCCTCACATTCCATTGCGCTGAGACTGTTATAATTCCTGCAATTGCTTTCAGGCAAACAATCTATGATGTCAATAGATTCAGCTTACCTAATCAGAGAAATGATAGCAAAAAATGGTCCATTGTTCTCACAAAATCATCCAACAAATGTGACTTATTTTGCATAATGATTTTGTATTCGCCACGTGAGACAGCTTTATGTTTGAGCTAACTCTTGTAGAATGTAAGAATGGCTCATGTATGCATTATCCGAATTATCCGAATAAGAATGGAATTATACATGTAACAATATTGTCTTGAGACAAACCTAAACCCTTTATGCCACGTGATGATCTGGACAGGTGACATTAAAGTGACACTTCTCACTGTTGTTGCCTAGATTATCGAGTAACGGAATTTCTACTTCATTTTCTAGTATTTGGTTCACCTCACCCTCCTAAATAACTCCTGTGGATATCAAAACTCTAACATTCATATTATATCAGATATTTGGTAAAATAGAGAGCAAAATCGTTTTTGCTTGCCAACCCTATATTCAAACTGTCAGTTGGGATGACATCTGGAATTATGTAACCCCTAGGTTGGCGCTGGTCAGTACAAAGGGCACTAGTTCCCATTACTACCACCAGGGTTAAATCTGGCAGTACCTCCTGGTCTCCAAAGCCATTTCCTCATGGATTTGACGTGGGTTTAGGTTCATACACATATTCACTAATCATTGAATGAAAACGCAATGCTGATACTCAATACTTCAGATATTGCTATACCTATCATATATGATTACACTGACAAAGTTTCACACGATTCCATGACTACTCATTTTAACTATCTTAGCCACTTTAAGTGAGCAATATAAATATATAAGAACAATAGAATCCATGAAAAAAATCATGAATGAATTCATGAAGAAAGTCATGAAAAAAAATCATGGAAAAATTCATGAAGAAAGTCATGAACAAAAAATCATGGACAAATTCCATGTTTTTATGAATTTCTGATCGATCTTGAAAAATCATCAGCACTATAATGAAAGGTTAGTGAGATGACTTGTTCATGCCTTATATGATAAAGTTCAAGACAGAATATGTGCCCTAATTTTAACGAGTATAGATTGCGAGATAAGAGAAACGATTTTCCCCTTACTTTTACCAAAGTTCTAAGACAAATGTATTGGGTCCGATGGATCTGATAGAAATAAATGTGTTTTTCTCTCATGGATTTCATACTTGTACTTGAAAGATTATTGTGTTGACAAATACTTATAAGTATTTAAGAATAAAGAGCGTGTTCGGGTTCCATTGAACAAAAACATATGTGAAGTGTCACAGAGAAATGAGCCTACTGTTGCACACATGATATATTTCATGTTTTTTTTTCAAAAAAACTCTTTGTGGGAGTGTTATGGGTGGTCTCCTCTGGCCGAGGTAAGCTTTGGGGTAAGCTCTGCGGTAAGCCTTGTGATGATGCTGTGCTGTTGAGGAGTGGCGAGGTCCTGCCTACATCATTCACTGACCATGTAGGCAAGTTTCACTGACCATGTAGGCAAGTACCTCGTCATTCCTCACCACCTACAGAACCAGCACAAACCATCGCAATTTACCGCAGAGTTTACCGCAGCCAGTGGGGACCACCCTTATGTCTTCGGGTTGACCCCTTCCAGTCATATGAGTATATGTACCGAATTTAAATTCTCTACTGAATATATCTATACGTTTAACACTGTCCTCAGGGAATGTATTTCCCTATATATACTGTATAGTGTTTTTGTTTTTTTGTTTTTTATTCAGGTACATGAGAGGTAATAGAGCTTTATTTAAGGCCATGATACACAGCAAGAACGCATGAAAATATGTAGAAATGCTGATTAGATTTCCTAAAATGTAACATCATTGGGACCTGCCTGATCTCATCGTTTTAGGTACGATGATAAATCAAATCACTTTTGTGCGACTTCTGACTCATTTTTCAGTGACACATCACATAGGCTATTGAGGGTGAGAGCAGCAGGACATATCACGCAAATGGAGTAATTAGTAAGGCTGGGGCTTAGTGGAGGCTGTGCACAATTATGTAACCAAGCATATTACAATTAAAGCTGCATTCTCAGCTATTATGAGAAAACAAATCTCACTAAATCTACTCAGATTAAGACTTATACAACTGTCTAGTCTAGTATACATCCCCAGGCCCCAGGTAAACAATACCCAGGCACTGGAACAAATGGATTGGAGATCTGGTGGGAACTACAAACCCAAAAGCAGAGTATAAATGGAGCCCTGCTTCTCCAGATTGTCATTCAGGCTATTCTGGAAATATTCGTACTGATGTGTGGAAATGTCTATGTCCTGAATAAAATATTTTCAAAATCAAATCAATTCAGCGGTCGTGCAGGTTAGGTGTTACAAGCTTCGTCTACCTACTATACTTATACAACTGTATTTATCAATATTCTGCTACTGATATATATGAAATAAAAGTGGAATAGGCCGAGAGAAAACGGCCCCCGGTGAACGATATTAATATGCGAAGTCATCATAGGAAAGGAATCAGGCGGGTCCTTCTAATACAAATTTATTTACTCCCAGCGAATCAGAGGAATCATGAAACTCTTAACTTCAAAGGAAGCCAACAAAGGGAAATTATCTATGCTCAATTTAATGCTGCTGTTCAGTAACTAACTTGGCGCACACTGGTCCTCTTTCAATCCAGTATACTCCCCCTTCAAATAATCCCGTGTATATATCATCACTCAATTAGATCAATCATCACCAACCCATAAATCATTCATAAATGAACTGATTTATTACTAAAGTAACTGTGACCAGCCAAGCTAGCAAATAGTTGAAAATTCCCAGAATTTGTCGAGATATGGGCTTTTTTGTAAAGTTATGTCAGTTTTCAATAGATGATCTCAAATAGGTTGGGGGAATGACTCATTTTCCTGTGACACATCACATGTACAAAAAATAAATATTGAAAAAAAAATTGAAAAAATGACAGGGATGAACAGAAGGGAAATGAGCATTATAAAAAGGAAAGAATTTTGTTGATACTCCAAACATTAGTGAAGTTACAGACTTTCAAAGTTACCTCCCTCTCAGAATTACTAATATAAACATTTGTGACAGTGACGTCATGAATATGATGTGACTCCTAGCGGGAATACCAGGAACTATAACTCCCGCGGGAAGGTACCTTTCTGCTTGGCGGGTCACAGTTACTGTTATTACTAACACCAGGCGGCAGGAAACCGTTCTAAAAACATGCCATAAATGTTCTCTGTACTGCTCTACAAAATAAAAAAAATAAAATAAAAGAACAATCCACATCAAACACATACTTACCTATTTGTTCAATGGTGATAGTAAAGTTGCACCATACAACTCCATCCTCACCATCTGAAGCCCTATACACCTGCCTCCATGTACCGACCCCAAACTCACTACCACTCCTCAGCAACGGCCTCCTTATCTCAGACACCGCCACATTGTCATAAGCCTCGGGCTCCTCCCAGAACACCCGTTGATGACCGGTGCTCGTCTGTAGGTAAATATCCCTTGGACAACGGTCAAAATACGGTGGTTGACCGTCAATAACCTGCACCGTAAAATTACACACTGCTTCTAGACCCCATTCGTCAGTTGCTCTGTATGTGACGTGGTGATAGCCCTTTTTACCAGGACCTTTCCATGGGAACTTTGCTCCCGGGGGCATCTGGTAGGCACTGGAAATGGTGACCTCTTGACCTTTCCAGTTGGTGGCGCTGAGAGGAAGGTCAAGGACGGCGTAGGAGGAGTTGTCAGTCAGCTGATACTGGAGGATCTCACCCTCCGGGCAGTTGAGGAAGATTGGCGGAGAAATGGCTGAAACAATAACAATATTATTTTTTACAAAACAGATTTTATTCAATGGGGGCCAACGGTTCTTTTATTTTTACAAAAACATGTTCATAAATTTAATGACCCCCATGCTCATTTTCTTTTGTTTTTAAAGAGTATTAAAATAATAATATAAAAATACAAAATTAGGATCTAACAAGAACTATCAAAGAAACCTTATGACTTTAACTGTATACATTGGCGTGTATGAGTTGTAATTTGCATATCATAACCGAATATTATGAACGTATAGTCAAGGTATTTCACATTATTGTTCAACTCTTATTCGTTTCTACACTTCTTATCTATGCTATACTATTATAATGTTCTACCTTGTTTCACTTCTGACTTAGTTAAATGAACTTACTACTGTAGACTAGTGTTTTTGATTTAAAATAAATATTGGTAATAATCAGCTTTTACAAAATATAAATGAGCATGTAAACATCAAGTTGTTACATGCTTATGCTTATTAATAATATGGTATGAAATGTTATGACATGAAATGACGATAGTAACTTAAGGGTGGGTCCCATTGCCCTGCTAAGTACTTTTCCTGCTACTGCTGCCACTCCTTGATTATGGAAGTGGGAGCAGTAACGGGGAAGTAACAGGGAAAGAAGGCAGCATTCATATCAATGATATCAAAAGCGCAAATATTTCTCATGTGTCACACCAAAAAAAATAGCCTAAAGGGGAAAACAAAATTTGATTTTTATTTGAAAAAAAAAATCTAAAAAATTCTAGATGAGATAAAAGAAAATTGATATTTCTTGTGTATTCATTCTTTCAGTATAATATACATAAGCTTTAGCATAATCTCATAATATGGATAGACATATTCAAATAGGTACACATGTTCATGCTACTAACAGCAATAAAGTGCCCCCAAATTAAAGAATTCTGAGCAAGGGTTAATAAGGGTTGTGGAAGATCACTTGAAATATATCATTGTTTTGTGACTTGTGACTCATTTCCGTGCAACACATCCCTATGCGCAAAGACTAAGATCATATTACAAATGGATCCCGTGAAAGAAACTTAACATATTAAATTTCAAATTAACCCAGCATACATACCATAACCAGGAATACCTGATCTAGATGTAAGATTACCAGCATTTTCACCTGTGAAGAAACGGAACAACTTCGTCAGACCATCTTAAAATATCGTCATCACACAATCTTAAAACATAACTGTCACCCTCCAACTTGTATCACGCTCCGCGATGCGTGTTAGTCAAGGGTATGGCATTACAAGAAACAACCTTTACGTGACAGCCCGTAACAACGCTTTAGAATTATCATTTGCCTCCAAGGAAGGAGACCTGTCCTATGTGTCCGCGTTTTGACAACACTTACATTAAGCTCCAGCTTTTCCTCCAGGGTGCATGCTCTATTGCACGTGGCGATACATGTTTCCTTTCTTCAACAATGAAACTTTTATTTCAGGTGCATAAACTATATTTTCATGTTCATCGCAGCACCCTCACTGCTCTAAATGAACATTCATAATTCATTGTGCCCTGAATTATATATATATAATTATCTATATTTGTTTATATCAATTTCATTGAACACTTTTTCACATATTTATTGTATATTATCATATATAATATTTGTACAAATAAATTTGATTGAACATATTTTTCGGGATATTTTCGGTTGGAAAGATTATGTATATATGACAATTGATACAGTAGATTCATATCATACAGATTCAATATGTGGTGTATTACAGAAAATTATCATAAGTTATAAGACGCAAAAATTGTATTTTTCAAATGATGTTTAGATTTTCAATGTGTTCAGTTAGCACTCTAAGCATTGTACATATATACACAATTTCAAGATTATATATTTAACATGTTATTGCGATCATAAGGTCTTCCTCAAGATGTTTACTCAACAGCTTTACCAGTGATTGTCCATCCGGAAATATCAGTAAACCCTTTTTCAATCATTTTTCAATCTATAAAGGTACGTATTAGATATGTTAAGGGTTAACGTTGGAATCCACCTGATTCTATCTGTGAAAATACGATGATATCTCAAAATACTTTTTTTCGGCACATAAGAATAAGAATATTATGATAGTACCGCACGAGTAGGTGATCTGGCGTGAAGGAACGCATGGACCCGAGATGATTTTTTTCACATGGCACACGAGCCGATAGGCGAGTGTGTTATATTGAAAAGAATCGTCGAGGGTCTATGTGATCCTTTATGCCAGATCACCTACGAGATGCGGTGCTATTTTTACTCCACGGTGCTATAGATTAATTATAAATTATAACACAAAGTCCTTTATTTACTTACGAAGTTACGGTCATTCTCCTCTCACTGATACCGGCGACGATGCAATAGTGTACATCATAACGCGGCAACGTTAGTAACGCTAGTAAGAGTCATTGACAACGCATTTTCCCGCGTGGAAGGGAACCAATCAAATGAGTTTATTTTGCACATCATTAGGCCCCGCCCATGTGGTACAAAACAATGTACCACACACTATGTACCACACGCCTCTACATACAAATGTTATGTGATACACAATTCACCGTGGAGTAAAAGACAAGATCTAATTCTTAGAAAGATTAATTTTCTTCTTCCTTGCTGTGATACACATGGGAGCACTTGCATAAAAAATCCTTATTAACGATTTTCCTTCCTTAACTACTGATCCTTGGTAAACACCTGGTAAGGAACTTTCAGGGGTGGAATTTACTATACAGACAATGCTAATTCTCCCCCTAATCTCCTAACTAAGCAAAGAAAAATAGCAAGGGACCTTTTAAGCAAGGATTTATCATGCAAGAGGTGGGTTAGTGTGATATGGGAATCTGTTTTTCTGATGTTCCTATAATGTGATGTGTCACAGAGAATGAGTCATAAGTAAAAGAAAAGTAGATTTTCGGATGAAACCATATTTGAAAAGATGAGATTATATGGATTCCAACGATATTAAAATTAAAGAAATCTAAAAAGTATTTCTATATTTCATGTTCGATTGTTTTTATGTTTGAAAAAGAAATTGCAATGACTTTGAGATGAGTTGGAAAAGAATGGAAGAAAGTGTAGAAAATATTCAGTTTTTTACCAACGTTAGCTGAGAGTGCAGCTTTGATACACGAATAAAGGATACTGTAAACGTATTTATTTTCGCGCGGATAAATTTTCGGGCACTAAGAACTTTGACACCTTTTCGCGCGGATTTAAATTCGTGCAGCAAGGAAGCCTCATGCCTTGTTTATGTAATAATTATAGGTTCGATCAGGATTTAATTTCGCGCACATAGGGGTGTGCGCGAAAATCGCGAAAATCAATACTGCGCGAACATTAATATGTTTACAGTAACATTCTTAGAAAGAGGTCTTGTGAATAAAACACTTGAAAAAATATCAGTTTTGCGACTTATGACTGGTTTAGGACATTATATATTGTCTCTGAAATTGAGGTCATCAATGGTCTAATATATAGGGTCATGCTGTCAGAAAATGTACAATCGGCAGCTCTACACATTTATTCTGCTGAATTAGGCTGAAAAACTATGAATACAAGGTATAGCTGAATACATTTGGCTACCTATTGGCAATCTATTAGGTAATGTTGAATTTTGAAGCTATTCTTTGCAATAAACTTGGAAAGGATTGGAAAGGATTGGAAAGGATTAGTGAAGGTGAAGTGTATATTTTCAGGAAACTTCACCAAAAGATCCAAATAATCCTACACGGAGTTTTTGTGGAAAAAATATTTGGAAAAATGACATTTTCGCGAAATTAGACTAATTTTAGATACTAGACTTTAGATCCGTCTGTGACACATCTCATTTACTAACTCATAGCGAAACGCCATTTAAACTGGAGACAGAATTTCAAAAGGGGCTTAGAAATCACTTTAGGAGGTACGGAATGTTAGAGGGTGGCATCCACCATGGATTGGTAGCCTGACCATCAATGATTAAATTCAGGGTTGCTATATTTGCCGAGACAATCCAAGATGGCCGCAATTTGTTTGGACTTTTTGAGGTTTTTTCTTAAATAACTCCGGAAATATTATACTGACACCTTGGAACTGATGATTTCGTTCGATCGATACCAACCACTTGAATCCACGCTTAACACTCATTGTGTAGTGGCCGATCAAAAACAACATATTTTGTATCTTTTTGAAAAAAAGTATATCACTTCCATTCATCAAGGTACAGTTAAGTTGATGGAGATAGAGCCATGTGTATATTAATACATGAGTTGTAGAGCATGAAATTATCTTTCAATTGATGCATTGCACATTATTTTCTGATAAAAAATGAAATGATTGTGAGATCTGTTTTAGGCTATGTGTGTCCAGACTACACGGGTACAGATACACAGGCAAATTTCCAATTGGAGAGAAAAGAAGTTACTGATATTTCTGGATGGACAATGACTAGTAAATATACTTCTTTAGGATGACAGTATGACCTTAGAAACGCAATGTAATATGAAATATACAGTCTTGCAATTTGTTACATGTATTCATTACGACTAAGATCATTTAACACCCCAAAGATTAAAGCATTCCTACTGTGGGAAAAACACATTTGAAAAATAACATTTTCACAACTTTTGACAAAAATTAATATTTCTGTGACACATGTATGATATCTACTAACTACTAACAGCAAAAGTGCCTTTTTAAAACTATTTTGAGTTCTGTTTCAACTCTGTGAGTCCAGACTCCACGCGTTGGGACACGTGAATATATTCAATTTCAAATCCCCAAATGGGAAGAGGAGACAAAGGAGGTGCGCAATCTGAGTACTTACCAGGTATATGCAAGGTGCAGGTGTCGCCGATGAAGTCATAGTTTGCGTCATCGCATGTACATGTGGCACTGGCTGTCCACCCGATGGTGCTGGCCCCTGCTGGGCAGGCTTTACATGAACCGTTGCCTATTTCCGGTTTGTAAGTGTTTTCTGGGCACCCTGTGAAAATGATTAAAGTAATCATGAAGCAATGTGGTCATGTTCATTCTTAATTGTTGCAATCGGGGACTTACAAGTGGGTAGAGTGTCTCTCAGATCAGATAAGAATGATATGTCAGTGATTGGACGCATACTGCGCTAATGGCTTTTCTGACCCTAGATTAGGGCGTCCTAATGTGATTATAATGGCATTTTGCGGTCTTAATGAGATACTAATGACATTTTGCGGTTTGGAGCGAGTGGCTTAGATAAATTCTGTTAAATAAGGGTGAAAATATAAATAATTATTAGCTTTATCTGAGTATATTTGGTGTTGTGTTTATTTAAAAGATCTATTCGGTTATCTTACTGTATTTTGAACTTTTTTTTTGTCTTGAATTTGGGTTGTATAAGGCGACTACATTTTCAGACGACTGTGTATCTCAATTCGGGAACTACGGGAGTTGTATGAGAAAAGTACATATTGTATTGTATTGTATATTGTTTATTTCCGAAAACAGTACATGATAATAAACATAAGATAAATTAGGGTCCCTTAGACTAAAGTCTAATTTACAGTTTATGAGATATAGAGGATATAAAGGTACATAGACATATGCCACAAAGAGTCTAAATTAATCCTAGATGCTTTTTGTGTGAATAGCTGGTAATAGGTGGGTTAATACCAAGTGACTATTTTCTATTATTGACCATAAAAAGGGTACGGAATGGGGTTACATTACCTATACATTCTCTCACTCCATCCCCATTGAATCCCTCGCGGCAAACACACCGGAAAACGGAAGTTGGCATGAGGCGTGCGCAGTGGGCGTTGGAATGACATTCCTCCTTGCATCTGTACCAGTCGGTGGCGTCCCACGTGGTGGCTGAGTGCACAGGTAATTGCAATTATTTTAATTGATTTGATTTAGAAATATTTTATTCAGGACAGTGAACATTTTCATACACAGGTATATACACATATTCTCAGAGCAGCCTGAATTACAAAATCTTTTTTTACGGATAATAATATAGACCTACAACCCCACGTAAATCACTAGTGAAATGCGCACTATGCGTAACTCACTCTAGATACGTTGTTTTCAGAGCAATGCGTGTATAATAACAAGTATAACCAACACTTTTATCCTACTATTAAGTATTCTAGCCTGATATGTGATCAGATTCATGTTTAAATAAGTTACGACTGCTACTTTGAATTTAGTATGACTTGATATATTGAGACCATTGTGTATTGAACAGTGGGCAGAGAGGAGATATATTAGTTATAATTGCATAGAATTAAAGCATGAAGAGCAGACGAGATACATAGAAGAACCGTTTATAATTGTTGCATAAACTTGTAGAGAACCGAGGTGTTGTTGCATTATGTTAGGTATTGTAGTTTTCTCAGGGCCTCGTCTCATGAGTGTGGTTTTTCAAATACCCTAAGTTGGGGTGCATCCTTAATACCGCCGATATGCGCAGGCCAAGGCATTAAGACAAGAGTGTCGCTATTCCACTGCTGTCCTAGCGGAGTAAGCTAAGTCACTCCTAGCTATCCCATGCAGGTCCGAAATACCAGTTTAGGACCACACTTGCACCATTCTATCCTACTCCAACACACACCCGCTACTCCACCACCACGGTATACTCTATACTGGCTAAATCAGTCTATCCAACACCAACATTACTCACTTGACTCCTAACCCAGTCGCGAGGCCGTGTCTTTTGGCATTAGACTAAATAGGAGGGACAACTTAGTTTTATTGAGGGTATTTGAAAAATCACACTCATGAGAAAAGGCCAAGAGAAGGATGGTTTAAGTGTAGTAAGGTAATTGCGAATTAAAAGATTTGAATATGGCAACACATGAAAATAATGGTTAGTTATGTGTATCTTTAATTCTATTTAAATGTCGGGCCAATAGAAATATTCAAATATGTATCTAGAAAAGTTAAAAGTGTTTTTCTCCTATGTTTTACTCATTTCCTGTGTCTTAGTTAGATAACGGTGCAAACTGGAAAACCTGAAACACCTTTTCAGAAACATGTGGCCATTTGATCATATATAGTCTTGAATAAGGTCATTCAGACTGAATTAAGCCTTTAATATGAAATTGTGAGGTGTTACAGGTAAATGAGTCACAAGTCGCAAAAAGAATATTATTCAAAGTGATTTATTCCCAAGATCTCTCTATTGAAATGTTCTGATTTTTGGATGGTTCAGCACCATTAATCATATATACTACGACTGAATTGGTTATTCAGTTTATTCACTTTGAGTGTATTTGGTATTTCGTGGATTCAAACTATCTCTTCGGTTAGGTTCAACTGTATTTTGAACCTTATTTTTGTCTTTGAGAGGATTGTCTTTGTCTTTGTCTTTAATAGAACGCGAATTATTGTACATTTCCACTCACTCAAACATACACCTACCTTCAATACAGGACTTGTTGTCTTCAGCCAGCGTCTTGCCGAGTGGGCATGCGCAATGATGACCTTCCGGCACCTCTATACAGAGCTCTGTGCACTCATGCCTTCCCTCTCCGCAGTCTGTTAGACCTGTTGGTAAACAATATATGGGTCAGATTTTCAGAACATGAACAATTGGCAGCTGTACACATTAAGTAAAATCTGCAAAATTAGGCTGCAATTTGGTAAATACTAGGTAAATTCGAGAATATTCGGCATCACATTGATTCTAGCAATCTGTTTGTTAGTTTGAACTGTATTTTGAACTTCATTATTGTCTGAAATTTGGGTTATTTGAAAAGATTGGCGAAGTTGAATTGTATTTTTTCTGAAAATCTGACCCATACACGATCTCTTACATATACATGTATTTCATTAACGATTCCAAAACCCCCAAAATAATGATGATATGGGTTTTATAATCAGTATTATCTTTTCAATATTTTGTCACTATTATGTCTCTGTGATCGCTCTCAGTGCTGAAAATGGGCTGAAAATAGCACTCTGTGTAATTCATATCCTGAATAAAATACTTTTCAAATAAAATATGAAGTAAGGGGTTTGTCTTGCATGAGAGCCTGCTAGAGGTATGACAACGCACAATGGCAGCTTGGGGGTATCATTATTTAACTTTGTTTCTATATGAAAGGTACAGGTATGGAATCTTGTGTAAGGAGAAAGATATTCCACCTTTCCCTAGTAAATAATGATTTTATAATCAAATAATGTAATTACATAATTACAGCAGCAACACAAGACTTCTGACTAGAAAGCCCTTAAAAAGTAAATTTATCTTGTTTAAAACAATTTTTAGTATTGACAAAAGGAAACATGCTTTTAGCTCTTGAAATGCGATTTTCTCAGAGTAGAAGGTGACTCCCTGAAAAGTCTAGGCGGTCTTATCCTAACTTCACTGAGGACCAGTAGGAAACTACGTTTGAAAAGATGAAAGTAATTAAGTCATATTGGATTTCAGTGGTCCACCGTGAGCGATGATTTGGTTTTGCAGCGAGAAAACAAACATTCTCCCAATGCGAGCTTCAGAGGAGTCGGGAATGAAAAGAAATAATTATTTTTCATGGAACTTAGCTTGGACACCTTTCATTAAAATAAAAGGATTCTAACCCAGCTTTGATTTCCAATCCTCAGCAGGTTAACGCAACTTAATGTAAAAGATCTCGATGTGTAATGACTCTCCAGATCACGTTCCCCCAGTAATAACTATCCTGTCATGTGTATATAGTGGTGAGATGCGTTGCCTTTCAGAAGTGTGGTTTTATCTTTTGACATGGTTCAAATGTTATCTATGCTATCTACTGTCACAAAGCAATTCGATGTCAAATTAAACACTGCATATCAATTTCATGTTCGTGATTTCATTTATGTATTTCTCCATTTGGACCAGTAAATGATCTATTAGTAACTCTGAGTTTCGTTCATTATTAATTATATGCCCTTCACAAAGAAAAATATTTTTGTTAAAAACCGTTGTTTTTCATTCTGATTCCCCATATGGTGACCATGTACTATATCATTGTTGATATAAAGAAATAATCAATTTAATTTTGCCATGATTGAGAAAATAGAAATATATAAGAGAAATTATTGCGCTAGATAATTACAAAAAGACAAATGTAAGATTTTCAAAGTCATATTGAGCCATGCACTGCATTTGTCAATGACCACTGTAGATTTGTTCACTGCGTGAATTCTATATAAGATACCAAAGAAAGCTTGAAAACCTCCTATGGCTCGAGAATCACTTTCTTGCAAAATGTGTCAAAAATGTCAAAAATAAAAGTATGGTATCTAAAGGTTAAAGAAGAACGAACTGAAACTCATTATGGGATCTTCTACTGCATGGACATTTCTTTAGCCAAACATTTAATGACTTCGTGAAGGGAACTAGGAAAAGAATTAAACCTAGTAGCATGTGCATGTATAATACACTAAGTTAATATCTGAACTACTAATAACCTAGATTTCTCAAAATTTGAGACTAACAATTGTTACATGACAGCCCACCAAGGTGTTTAGACGTATAATGATGCAGTAGCACCACAACTAACCTAGGTGTTCAGTCATATAATGATGCAGTAGCACCACAACTAACCTAGGTGTTCAGTCATATAATGATGCAGTAGCACAACAACTAACCAAGGTGTTTAGTCATATAATGATGCAGTAGCACAACAACTAACCAAGGTGTTCAGTCATATAATGATGCAGTAGCACCACAACTAACCAAGGTGTTCAGTCATATAATGATGCAGTAGCACCACAACTAACCAAGGTGTTCAGTCATATAATGATGCAGTAACACCACAACTAACCAAGGTGTTTAGTCATATAATGATGCAGTAGCACAACAACTAACCAAGGTGTTCAGACATATAATGATACAGTAGCACCACAACTAACCAAGGTGTTTAGACATATAATGATGCAGTAGCACCACAACTAGCCAAGGTGTTCAGTCATATAATGATGCAGTAGCACCACAACTAGCCAAGGTGTTTAGACATATAATGATGCAGTAGCACCACAACTAGCCAAGGTGTTCAGTCATATAATGATGCAGTAGCACCACAACTAGCCAAGGTGTTCAGTCATACAATGATGCAGTAGCACTTAACAATCATTAACTCACAACTCACCAAGGTGTTCAGATGTATAATGATGCAGTAAAACTGTCCCAGGGCGGTATAGGTTGGAGGAGAGCGTTCGAATATTTCCATTCTTCATATTAGCAACAGCGGTAACATTAGCCAACCAGTCAGTGAAAAATAGCCAGTCCTCGAACACAGCCATGCCAAATATATGATCCATGTCTCCTGTAAGCATTGGCAGCTCTCTCCTGTTGGAACCTGGACAATAAATGAGATTTGTAACATTTATGAATAAATTAAATAAATACCGTTCATACTATCACTGTAAAATGGCATATTTCTATTCCACTTGTTCTTACTAAGATCAAACTGAGAGTCGAAATAAACTAATTTAAATGTGAAAAATTACCATGATCTTAATATTCTGTTGGGTTTTATCTACTAAATTGTTTGAAGTCGATCCTCATAAATATTCAATTTTCAACAATACCAATCGAATAACTTATCTCTGAATTCTTTTTAGTTTATTAACAGCATGTATAATGTATCGGTTAACTAAATAGTTGGTTTCACTGGTTTGAAATATCAAACTGGTTGCCATGTAGCAAGTGTGATATTCATTTTCCATGCATTAAACAACTCATACCATATTTTCATTTGTTATTTGGTTTCTGGAATGGTTGGGTCATTTGAGATAAAGCCCCATCCGACGGTAATCTATACCCCATTGAAATAAACTCGTTAAACTAATATCATGTGCTACAGAAAGATGATGTTGCAAAAAATAGTTGCAAAAAATGAATTTCGAGATACCATCATATCTAAAAAGATGAGGTCAGGCTCATTCCAATCTTCTATACGTTTGATAGAATAGATAGCGATATTTCTGTGCAGACAATTGTTATTGTTATACCCTCTCCATAGCTCTCATCGAGGTGTAGGTTTACCCTCGCTCATTAATATGTATACTGTATACTATCAAGAGCGCCCAAGCCTTCATTCAAATACTACCATCATGAGAGGGTCATTCTTACCTACTCTCCTCATATTCATCTACAATAGTTATATAGCCCTTTAGGCCTATATAACACAATCACTAGTAAGGTAGTGAAATATATTCGTTTAGATTGTCCTTTGAAATGCACAATCTCAGAATTTGGGACACCTATTCATATGACATTGAGGGCCAGTCATTCCAGAAGCTATCAAGATTCCTACAAAGAGATCTTGTAAACAAAACAGTTCAAATTATACCAATTTTGCAACTTAGGACTCAATTCTCTGTAACACATCGCATTTGAGAAAAGAACACAGGGACGATGTACAAATATTTACCCAGTTGAAATGAAATATTTAAAACAAAGATAGTGTCTATATAAATCAATATCACACATTACCATCGAGGTTGAAGACATCAATTCGTCTATGTGATCCATCCGCGAGATAGAGCAGTCCTGCGCTTATGGCCAGGGCATTAGGCCAAACCAAATTAGTATCTGCCAATGTTTGGTTATTGGAACCATCCAGATAGGCCCTTGCTAGGCGTGGCCTACCACTCCTCACTCCGTACTCTGTCCAGTACATGTACCTGCAACATATTGAATTAAATTGAATTAAATAGGATTTTGATTTAAGTTAAAAAAAAAATGTATTACCTTGGATTGATTGATTCAGGCTAGGTCTAGGCTCAAAGTTAAATATGTTTAAATCTTTCATTTGTTTTATTCCGATATGTTGAATTGAATTGAATTACCTGGAAGATTTTGGAAACTTCACTTTACCCCATCGTGTATTAATATCATCCCCATACAGAGATTTTTACCTGTTTTCTAGATCGTAGAATAGAGTTCATCCTTATGTGACATTTTAATTATCTTTAATGGGGATATATGTTGAATAATATACCAGTGGTACTGGGCGTATTATCATCTTTCCTGGTCATGGTTTGGACCAGGTTTCCAGAAAATGTACAATTTGCCTTCACCAATTTCCTCAAATAACCCAAATTCAAGACGAAAATCAGGTTCAAAGTATACAGTTCAACATAACCAGACAGATTTATTGAATGAATACAATACACAACACACTCAAATATACCTAATATTTATCATTTTTCACTCTAATTTAGCATAATTTGATAGATGTGTAGAACTGTAGATTGTGCATTTTCTGAAAATCGTTTATAATTATATTTTGATGATATGTGATAAACAGGACGCCAGGAAATGGTGATGTAATGGTTATGTATGTAATGGTGAATAGAAACAGGTAACAGGTAGAGGTTGGGGCAGGAGAATTATGTTATGAGATGTGCTTCGGGAAAATAAGTCACAAGTCGCAAAAATGGATTTTGAGATATCAATATATTTGAAAGGATGAGATCAAGACGATTTCAATGATAGTAAACATTAGGATATCTTATACGTATTTCTATATTTTAAGTTTGATGTTTTTAGTTTTGAAAAAAAATTCTGGGTGGACATTTACTAGTAAAGTAGCTAAATACACTCTATATGATGACCTTAGGAATGCATGGATATATTTAGTACACCATCTTGACATTAGGTACATGGATTAATTGTAGAGACATCGTTCAGCAACACAAAAACGAAAACATTCCAACTGATACCTCCTGTGAATAAAACACTTTAACAATTTTGCGACTTGTGACTTATTTTGCTGAAATACATCACATAATTATTTACAGATGGTCGAAGAGTCTATTTCAAGTAGCCATGTGAAACCGCTATCGAAATAAATCTGGTTTAAAAAAAATACTTGTAAATATTGCGGTATAAATCCGTCCCAATCTAATGATCTTAACCACATTCTAACGTTTTCAATGAAATACAACAAGAGCTGGAGAAATAATCACACAAAGTCCATGTTGCTCCAAGGGAGTAGAGAGGACAAATTCGATGTTAATGTAACAATATTATGATAATAAGCACTTATACTTATGTAAGCATGCAAATCTTACTTCGGCATGCTTACTTCAATACTTATTTGCAAGGTACTGCAAGGCTTACTAGCCCCGACCATGTTGGTGAAAACCACTCAAATATATTTTTACTCATTGTTTTATTTCATTCTATGTGTATTTATTATTTGGATGTAGAAGGTCCCTTCGGCAGAACTGTCTCTGATGAGAGACAGAGCCGAGAGTCCTATTTTCGTATAGACCTTATGTATATCAATATATAAAATGAAAATAAAGTTTCAATATACATATCAATCTTAACCCTGACATAATATCACTTCATTCCAGTCCATCACCTTAATATTAGGCCTAAAAATTGACTCATGGTTTTGTCTAAACCAGTTTTACGGTGAAAATCAAGTCCCTGACTTGACCATTCATTAATATGAGCTGGCCAAGGTCTTGCCCATCATAATACCCGGATAAATACAAAGACAAAATGACACCTATGATTGTATGGTCTATAATCTAAAGATATCTAACTTGAACGGGGGCAGAGGGTGGAAACAAGTTCTTTGGAATAGAAGCCAGGGCTTTTATCGAGGATATACGGTAGCTCCCATAGTTGTTGAACGCTCTCACCTGTGCTCCAGATCCAGGACAATTGCTCGGGGCTGATCCAGGCCAGTCAGTAGTTCCGTGTAGGTGGTGCCACCTGCCGCTTCCGCCGCTACACTCGCCATGGCAACGATGCCGCTGTAGTCGTTGTAGCCCGTCCAGTATAGGTGGCGCGCGCGGCGGTCAAACGCCATGCCGTCCACTGCATGTTCCCCCTGGTGGAAAACTCGAACAACTCCTCCCTCCGCTAGGGGACGCACTAAGATCTGCTTCCTGTGGTCAGAAATTGGGGCATGGGTTAAATTGCATTCTCAGTCTATTTCTATGAAAAAGAAATGAAAGTTCCTACATTTTGATCCGTTCTTTCCCAACCCATTGGACAATCATTGGGTGAAACAAGTGATTCTATAATATATGTTTGAATGCACACAATATATTATTACTGTATTCATATATATATGTAATCAAAGCGGAGATATGTGCATATCTTTATAACAATTTTACAATTCTTGTATCAGGATGAGCTGATAATAATATCTACACTGGATGTAATGATTAACTGAAGAAACATATATTTTTCTTTCACCTAGAAAGGTATACCAGGTATACGATTTTGAGGTACACAATTTAATGATGAGATCAGGCGGGTTCCAACGATGTAAATCTTCAGGATATCTAATCAGTACTTTTATATCTTTTTATGTTTGAAAAAATAGTAAGTGATATTTTTGTACAGACAATCACTAGTATAAAGTAGTGAAATATATTATCGTAAGGAAGCAACCTAAACTAAAGATGAGGACATTCCTAAAAAGAGTTCTTGTGAATAAAACACTTAGAAAAATACCAATTTTGCGACTTAGAACACATTTTCATGAATAGTCAGGTTCACTGTAATTTCGTTGCCATTTTTTGGAAATTAGTAAAACTATACATATTTGGAAACTACAGAACGTTGGCAATAATAAAATGGGTGTTATCATTTGCGTTGAAGCTTATTTTGCGATATATTGATGTTTTTGTAAAAAAAAAAAAAAAAAAAAAAAAAAAATATGAAAAATACAATTTTTTTTATTCAAAAAGAAGTTTTTTTTTAAATAATAAAAAATAGCAAATCATTTAGATATTAGTAAAACTATACATTTTTGGAAACGCAAGACATATTTCCTAAGCCTACCTGTCTAGATCACTCCAGTAGACAGAGGAGGTGAGTTCATCATATGCTACGGCCACGTAGTTAGAGCTGTAGTCCCCGTAGTGTACAAAGTACGTGTGCGTGTCAAGTGGGGGACCACCCAGTGCACCACTGCCCTCTACCGGTAACAGCTTTATAGTATTGAGGTCCGAGAACAGTAAGAAGTTATCCGGTACTGAAATGGCATGAGTCAAGATGTCAGATATGTATAATTGACAGTTCTACACATTTTTTGTAAACCCATCCAAAGGTCACCAAGTTAGAATACTAAAAGACTTAATTAAGCCTCTTGGTGTAAAATATCATCTATCAAATTACTTATTTTGGTGACCCGTTGAAATCATAATTTTAAAAATCTGTCTCTCTATCATCTTAAACCTTGGGAATCCTTGATTAAATTGAAAATATTTGGATAGCACTGGTTAGATAGGTGAGACTAACAAATTGCACTGTTGATCCTATTGGCCTCAAATTGCCACTGTAGAGCAACACGAAGCAAACTCATGAAAAGATTTGCGAAAAAGCCATGAATTCATGAGAAATTAAAGAAATTCAAGGAAATATGCATTTATCTTCTTTTTCTTTATTAAAACCTTCCATCCTACAGCATTTAGTATTAAAAAAAAGAACAAAATTCAGGAAATTTAATTTTAAGTTCCTTTAGCATGGAAGGCAGCTTTAGACAATGCAAGCCTACCTTTGTCTTACACTAATTAAGAGAATATTTAAAGCCATACTCTGCCCAGCCACTGTAGAACCGAGACTTCAAAGAGTACTGGTATAGGCTAGCATTGGGGTTTCGGTTCAACAGAGGCTGGACAGAGTGTATTAATAGTTTCTAGAATCTAGAAAGAGTCAAACAAAGTGATATTGTGTCTCATGGAGAAATTAAAGATTTTAAGAATTGGAGAAGAATGTATAACCGTTTGTGAATTAGTAGATATAAGACAGGCATGAATAGTGAATTTAGTGAAAATACTCCTAGCTTGGTATCATTGTGGATATCGGGTAATAAATAAACGGTACATGAGTGACATCGCCAGAAAATGTACAATTCATCTTCACCTATTCTCTCAAATAACCCAAATTTCAGACGAAAATAAAGTTCAAAAAGCAGTTCAACCTAACCAAACAGATTGCTAGAATCAATACAATGCCCAATATACTCGAATTTACCTAGTATTGACCAAATTGCAGCCGAATTTAGAAGAGTTTACTAAATGTGTACAGCTGCTATTTGTACATTTTCTGAAAATCTGACAGACAAAGAAATCCAACCCAGCCTACCTGCACACGTCCTGTTGTCTGCCTGTAGTACCTTGCCGGTAGTCTCAGGGCATGCGCATCTGTAACCCCTAGTCTCAGGTATGGGCACGCAGATATCACTGCACTCATGCTGGCCACATAGCCTCTGCACTCCTGCAAATAATAAAGCATTGATTGATGAATATAAAATTTTATTATACCTCTGGGAGGGATGGTATGGTAAGCCATAGGCTACAGCATTGGAAAATCGTATTACCCTCTGGGCGGTATTTACATATCATATTGCCCCCTGGCGGAATTTTTGTTGAAAAAATAGGCCAATGTTCGCATCCTTATTTTCTGTATTATAATAATTATTTTTGCCGGAAAAAAGACTTGAAATACATGGGCTACCCAATTGTGTCGGGTGCTACGCACCCTTACAAAATTGGTACGCCCGCGGGAAATAACCACCTCCCACACAACCAGGAGTCAATTTTGTCTATGTATTACACCTTTCTAGCAGGTAATATGGAATACCATAGGCTATAGCATTGGCACCCATACCACATGCATACAGCGTGCGGTATGGCCTGTGAATCATCACAAGGTAACCGGAAGTGAGGATGTATAAAATATATGTTGCCATTAATTTCCGTCTAATCTTCACCTAAAATGTACAGAGTGCCCTTCCTGACTTGTCTATCATGTACATTGCTTGTTCATTTCAAGACTTCGCCACACTATGACATAGGCTAATAGGGGTGCCCTGAATGGAGTGTCGAACTGTGCAAGTACTTTTATACACTAAATATTAGGTTGCACAAATACCACTGGGGTCGTTACATTTGAACAATAGCAAAGAAGTTGATTTTCTCTTAATATTTCGTGGGTTACTGACTCTTTAAGCTTGAGGGGAGATAAGTTCTAATTATGTCCTTATACATATGTGATGTGTTTTAGGAAAATGAGTCATAAGTCGCAAAAAATAAATTTTGAGATTCCATCATATTTGAAAGGATGAGATCAAGCCGATTCCAATGATAGTAAACAGTCTAATAATCCAATAAGTATTTCTAGATTTTAAGTTTGATATTTTTATTTTGGAAAAAAAAATTGCAATATTTCTGGGGGGTAGTAAACAGTAAAGTAACTAAATATAGTCCATATGAGGACCTTTAAAACGAAAGGATATATTACATACATTGTCCTAAAATTTGATGCACCAATTGATGTACATATCAGTGATAAGCTCTTCAAAAATCAGAACATTCCAATGAAGTCATCTTGTAAAATAAACACTTTGAAAAATATTGTTTTTGCGACTTATGACTCATTTTCCTGGAACACATCACATATAATCAGTCAGATCTGAACATTATGTCCCACAAAGACAAACAAAATGTATATTTCAGAAGACCCATAAGAGAAAGATTGTGGTTCTTACCTGGAATGTTGGCACTGGCCTGGGAGTAGTGGAGACCGGTTGGGTTGCTCATCCTGTTGCTGAGGAAGGAGGTGCTCCTTTCCCTGGTGTCGTGTACCAGAACTGCTCCTGTACTGGTCTCTGTAGACAGCCAGTCTGTATAGAACACCCGTGTGCCCTTTACTGCCACCCCGAATGGTATCCGCACCTAGACATTCAAAAGTGTGTTTTAGTTTAAATTGTTAGTTTAATTTTTTTTAAGTATTTTTCCATATTTCAATTATTACACCTGAAGAAGGGCCTGAAAGATTGTGGCAACGAATAAAATCATCAACTTTTAATGAATTCTACGTCGATTCATTATTTAACCTCCAGCCCTCACCGCCATACAGCGATACCTTCCCTTTTTACAAATACCAATATCTTTTAAACAAATTATATTTAAGGCAAATAATATAAATACGGTTACAAAAATACGCTACATCATACACAGATGTTTTCAAGCGTTGCCCTAGTCTATAACATACCAAAGGTAATTTTAAGCTCTCTCCTCACAAAATAAGGACAGCAAGAGAAAACATACACACCCTTTCTTCAGATTTATGTTTTGTTTATTCATTACTAACATTACATCATACAAGGTTGCTACAATCAAATATAAACTAATATTACATAATTATACAATAAACAGGTTGTTTTACCTATACGACCATATCTCTCTAAATACAACGATAGTTTTTGTTATAGTAGAAATAAATGATATTCAATTATTAAATATGAAGAAGAGCGAGGTGACGAGCTGTTATGTTATCATTCATTCAAAATATCTTTATGTTATGTTATAGTATGTTATATTATCCAACTCCATTATGATGTGTTATTAATGATTGTTATTAATACAAGTAAATATCAATATTTCATTTTAAAACCCTAAATCTTTTAATCATGTAATACAAGTATTGTGTATGTCACACACATCAGAGGTCTCTAGATTAGTCAACCATACATGGCTAACGATAGCCTCTACCAGTTCAGCTATGTAGTAGAAAGTAGAAAGGGAAGGAGAGAGGAATAGAGAGAGGAAGGGGCAGTTGGAGCAGTACGAGGAGGGAAAGGGATATTAAAGCTGCACTCTCAGTTAACGCCGGTAAAAAACAAAATATTTTCTACATTTTCTTCCATTCTTTTCCAACTCATCTAAAAGACATTTGACCAAAACTGTGGAGGATGTGTATTTGGAGGACCCACCCAAATCCTTTCTTATGATGACTTCCCTTATCATCGCTCACCGGTAGCTGTTTTCTCCCGACTGTCTCTACTTCAAGTTTTTGTATAAACATACCAGACTAGCAGAATATTGATGAGTTCAGTCCAATAAGTCATTATAAGTAAATTTGATAAGATTTTGTTAGTCATAATCTTAAAGTAACACTATAAAACGACCAACTAACAACCATACTGACCTTGGCCTCATCCAGCTCACTCCAGGTGCCCATTTCTGTGTCATACACCGCCAGATAGGGGGCGCTAACCTTGTTGTTGTAGTTACTGTCCACCAGGTAGAGCCAGCGGTCACTAAGGGCCAGCCCGTTAGGGTTGCTGACGCCCTCAGGTCCCCGGATGGAGAGAGGGTGACTTCCATCCAGCCAAGTGCGCACCACCTGGGACTGCTCTCCCCAGTCTGTGTAGTACAGGTACCTGTGGATGCAAATGTGGAGTGAGTGAGTGACATTGGTTGCTTTACGCCCTTCAACACATTTTATATGGTTATATCAAGGGCAGGAGAGCTGAGAGGGAGGCAGTTTATGATCATATATGTATACCCAGGAAATAGAGATAGAGAAGAAGGGAGAGAGAGACAGAGAAAAGAGACAGAAAGGCACTTCATTGTCATACCAGGACCAATGCAAATGTGGAGGTTTTAATAATGATATCCTTGGGGGTTGAGACCGAGACCCAACAAAGCAAGACTGAAACCCAAACTACAATCCTATAAAGACCCACGTCACCAGATCAGAACTAGTTACCATGTTTAGACTGACACAATAAAATCTTTACAATACATATATTACTGCAGCATTTATTTCCTACCTTTTCCAGAAAGAATTTAGAAATACAAGATTGCATACCTGTTGTGCTATGCATTTATATAAATACAAGCAGTTTACTTGCATGAAGATAGACCCCAAATGCAGTGAGTATTGTGATTAACAGTGGAGGCCCATGTAAAGTCATGATGATGTCCATTCTAACGGAGGATACATTATTGTTTAAAGGGTTGAAATCATTCTATCAGTCTTATATTATAAGACACATAATATCTATAATCTTCGGTTTTAGGTCAAAATTCTGTCGCAAACATCGTTAACATTTATTAACCCTTTTAAAAAGGGATTAAACAAGTTAGCATACACATAGATCTATGTCTACAGCTTGCTGCTTCACATAACAATAATGAATTATTATGCATTGCCTTTCCGAAAAGGCAATTGTTATGCATGGCATCGGAGGAAAAGTGAAATCAAGTATATGTTTCAGTGAAATCGAGTATATGTTTCAGTGAAATCAAATATATGTTTCATACATCTAGCATCACCATTGAACACAATATCGCCCAAATGTTAATTTTAGACACTATTTTTGAAGAAAGAAATAACTATTTTTGCAAGAATTGGGGTAAATTCTCCCCAAAGGTGGAATTGACCATATATATTATAATAATGATTAATTAAGGGGGGAACAAATAATTAAAACTCAATTAAAAACAAAATTTCTCACCCTCTCCTGGGGTCAACCTGAATAGCCCTGGGTTTCTGTGCGCCTGTCACCACTACGTGACGCTGGGGGCGGGCGGGGTCAAGGCTGACAAACTCTATACGGTGCCAGGAGAAGACTGCTCCGTCTGATTTGGGGGAAGAGTGGCCCATGTTGCAAAAATACAGCCTCCTGTTGTACCAGTCCACGTACATACCTGCAATAAAAGGGTTTGTTATAAAGTGGAATTATTTCTCATTCATTCTGTGTTTTTTAGTTGCTTGCTGTTTAAAATCCAGCCAGCAAATGGCATCTGTATTGTTCTTGTATATATACGAGTCAAGGTTTGTTTCATACAAATACGATTCTAGTTCTTTTTGCAACATCCAGCTATAGTAAGAGAAACAAAATCGCCAGGAATGAAGGCTTTTGTGTCATTACCATGTATGTTACATTGTATACTTACATTGTACGATATCATATGTGTCATGCGATGTATCTTATAATATATACGATAAGATACGTTCTTGATAGTCAGCTTGATTATTTAAGTTCCATAACAACCAATTACCATCTCTGAGAAATATTGTAATAAAATATATCTATATTATTTCATGAAATAACCTGTTCAGACTGTAATTTACAGCTCTTTACGTCTCCAGAACTCACCCTGGTTAGAAAACTTACAAGTTGCAGTAACATTTGACAATACAATTTCAACTATTTCGTGCTGTTCGGTGTTTTATTTGTGTACAAACATTGTACCAGCAGGCCCTTAATGTCAGTCATTAATCCTACCATAAATGAACGTTAAATAAACAAAGTTAAGCTTGTTATGGAATTGGTGCTGGTATTTACTTAGCTCTTGTTTTAAACTTTTTTTTCTTGTAATAAACTTCCGCTTACCATCAACGGTTCCAATGCCGTCTGACTCATTAAGAAAGACCCGTTTCTCTAAGGTCTTCAGCCCCACGCTGTAGATCACTCTCTCCTTGACGTCACTCCAATAGACGACGTGACCGATGGGGTCGTAACCAATGGCAACAGGCATGACGCTAGTTGCCAGGATGTAATGATCTGTGACGTTGTCACCGTCCAGCGGAAGGATACCGATGTGGCCCCTGTCTTTGTCGGCATAAAGAAGTAGTTCCGACGGTTCTGTAAAGGGAGAAGGAAGCGAGAGGATTTTAATAAGGTCATGCTCATGATTCAAGGTCATATAACGTTGGCGGGTTATTGAAGGGGTTGGTATCAGGCGCTTTGTTAAAATGTCAAAGTCAGTGTCGCACACTAAAATATGTGGGGGTTTCATCTTATAAAATGCACTGAAATTATTTTAAATAAATTCATTTCTCGTTGACAAATCCCCAAATCTCAATTCGACAACAACTATTTTTTAGAGAGGGATTTTATATGAAAGGGAAATAAGAATGAAAAAGGTAGAAGAAAGGATATAGTAAATAGTAGAAGATTATTGAGTCTACAAAAACAAATTCATTCATATTAAATTATAAGATAATCATACCATCAACTCAACTATGAGTTCCGAACATTTAAAAATTAATACTCTTTCGCAAATTGTGCTTTAATCATGCTTTAATTAATTAACCCATGAATCTATGACTACTCAATAGTGTAACTTTGAACTACTTTAAGGAGGAATCCCCTTCAGGAAATAGAATAGCCGATTTCATGCAAATTACCAAATAATATAAGTTATTTAACTTATGAGACATTTGACAAGGATGGAGATAGTGTTAATGGGTAACAATATAATTTCAGCTAATGACTAACCCTAGATCTGATAATGATGATAATCACCATCGATTTATTCAATAAACACACAATTATACTGCAAAGGCCTGAGTACTATGGCCAACTATGAATTAATTATCTTTCATTTAGTTGTATTTATGGTTTTGATTTGAGTCAAACATACATATTAATTGTTAAAACGATATATATGTGTTATTGTTGCCAGTATTGGCGTTGGTTCACCACATAAGGCACGCATTATCTATAATATTAAATCTGTAAGAGAAAAGTGTAATTCTCCGCATCTCCTCTGAAACTGCTGGAGGGAATTCCACGAATTTCGTGGTGGACATGCCTTGGCATAGTGGGAATCTGTTCCACTATGTTTATGAGCAATTTCTTAGAAAATATGGTAACAAATAATAATTAATTGACAAAACAAGGCACAAATCCAGGTAGCAATTCCAGGCCTGTCCTGGAGGCCGTTACATTTTTCTACTTATTAAGGTTTGATGAATGTGATCTCAGTTGATTAATGGTTCACTTGATTAATGTGATTTCAGTTGAAAAACAAAATAACCTACATTGATCACTGTCAAACCCACTTTTATAGCGATCTATACATATACTGCTTTTGTACTGCTCTGATACTGTCGCTTATTAATTAATATAGAAAATATTTCCAAATCCCGGGGTATTTAAAAGACCTGTACCCTTTACAGAGAATACTCTTATTTACAAATATATTTTCAAGTCTGCTACATTATATAATGATACTGTATAATATGTGTTATGGAGATAAAAATGAATTGATATTATCTTATTATATGTCAAAACAAATGAGTCTAAAGTGAAAAAAATAATAAAAAAGAACTATAAATTTGTAGACATGTTGTAGCAATGTCAGTCGTTTGGTAACGTGTACCAAATTCATTCCAAGTGTGTTTCCAAGGACAATAATATGTAAGGGAATATGTGTAACTACTATAGTCGTGATTGTCAAGCCATGGAATTATCGCTAATATTCTTTTCAAAGAAACACTAGATAAAAGTAGTTGTCAGATTTCTGAAAGGTTAACATTTTTGGAAACATTTTTGGAAACATTTTTGGAAGCTTGATCTGATTATGATCTGATTATCTTATCTGATCTGTTCAAACTGTCAAATTATAATAGCCAACAACAAAATGGCCTCACCAATGCACGTCCTGAAGTCAGGCCCCAACACCAGCGCTCCATACGTTGGGCATGCGCACCGGAAGTCCTCGGATGACGTCATCAGACAGATATGGGAGCATCCACCTTTGTCTGTCTGTCCGCACGGACTTGGGCCTGGAATGAAGGTGAGCATTCGGTTTATGAAACGAAAAACATTTATTTTCTGAGAAGGGCGAGTAGCAACTCGGGAGGGGGGTAGGGGGGGGGTCCCAATATTTGTGTCACTATCAAGAAACAATAATATTCTCTCGGCAACGTCAAATGTCCCTTCCTATAATGCCTTGCTTAGTTAGGACATTTGTAATGTGGGAAAACAAAAGTAGCATTGTGTGTGTTATGACACATTATGTAACATTGCATAACCTCATTATATTTATATTATTAATTATCACCTCTTTATTAGGGTTATAAAATCGCAAAATACCAGTACTGTGCAAGTCTATTTATACAAGCCAGTCCTGGATATGAGGTAACGGGCATACACCCCCTTCTCATTAACTCTCATCCTAGAAAGAGTCTGTACAAATATATTACAATAAAGTTAGTTGGATAGTAGTTCTTTAACAGATCAGTCATGCCTCAGAGTTCCTCATTTATTTCTTTATTTAAAACAATCAAAGACCTTAACACTGGTGGAGCAACCCTACATCAATTTCGGTGCCTTTACAGGAAATTGATAATAATAGAAGAAAGCGAGTGCAATTATGGACGATGAATGATTCTTTGAGGATTCCATTGTTCATGATTATAGGAAGTTCCTTCCCTAAAAAGTTCCTTACATGTTGCTTAGCAAGGGAAAGAAGCTAGGGAAGGTACATAACAGTAGCAGAATATGGATAAATCCAATTGTATAAGTCTCAATGTTAGTAAAATTGATAGGATTTGATTTTACGATAGCTGAGAATGCCACTGTAAGTCAAGAGTTAGAAGTATAGACACCCTTGTTTTATTCTCTACCACCTTGACTTAGTGATTTAAAATGTGATTTAAAATGTAGTTCTGTTTTCTTTATTGTTTTACGTACTCTGACGACCTGACATATGAGCCCACACTACACATATACAATACATTATTACTCTCCCTGGTAAAAACTATTTTATTCACAACGGCCTCCCCAACAAGAAACATGGCCTGACTAACACATCATGGGCCAAGTTCAAGATCATGTTGCTGTACCATTTCATGAACTTGTTAAATAATGCCCATGATGAACCCGGACCCACTTACTCCTACTCTTCTTTATTACCAATCCCATTATCCATTCAGCAAATAGCACCCGGGGCCCGTTGCATAACGAATCCTAACTTATGACTTTCCAAGTTAACGTAGGCCAAAATCTAATGACATTTGTTCCACTTTTAGCCTTCCCATCTAAAGGTAATTGGACTAGAGGTCTTCATAAAAGTCCACATTTATATTTGGGCGACCCGCTGAACTGCTTTCCTGCAATGCATTCATTTATTATCGCTCACCGGCGGCCGTTTTTGCTCGGCCGATTCGACTTCAAATTGTTGATAAACATATAACAGGAGCAGAACATTGATGAATTCAGCCCTATAATAGGGCGACTCTACTAGAGAGAAAAACGGCGCCGAAAAATGTTGTTGATGCCCACTAATTTGTTGCAACAAATATACATACAGAAACAACAGTTTCCAGATAATGTGGCAACACATCTGACACTGCTCCATTTGCGTTTTCATTGCAAACATGAAATGAAATGTTTTTCCACTAGTGGAGTTCCGCTATAAGACATGATTTGAGTACTTTGATAATATTTTGTTTGTCGTAATAGCTAAGAAGTAAGGACTTTTTATGTAAAGGGTCCCAGGCATCAATCATAGATTGAGACATTTTTGGAATCTAGCATCAACAAGTGAAAATAATGATGTTGTTTACTCGGGCAAGCAGGATATGCGATAATTATATGTGTGAATTTGCCAGAAATGTACAATTTGCTTCACCAATCCTCGGAAATTTATGTATGTACTATTTGTATTTCCGTTAATACAGATACATTTCTTCGGAAAAAGGAACAAAGACATACAATTTTGCGCATATTGCACAACTTTCCCAGGTCTCACAAGTCTACCTCGAAGATTCAAGTGATTAATGTTGTTTCATGACATTTTAACGATTTATCAAATGTGTTGATTTCTTCTATATTATATGATATGATGATACATGTACATAGGAAATAATTATGTAAATAGGAAATATATGATAAAACTATTCATCTAAAGTTATCAGTTTGATTTAATCCATTTTCACATTTTAACTGACAATTAACATGTAGTTCATATAGAAAATATCACATTCATTATCACTCCATTATCATAATTTGGGTCGCCTATAAACATAATCGAATCGATGTGTGGTGTCTTCAATTGAGTTGATTACATTCCTTCAATATTTTCATAATTCCTTTAAGACATCATTCTTGAGTTTATATATAATTTATGTATATTAATACAATTAGTTTTCTGTAGAACAATAGTGCATGTTTCTACATATCATAATGATAATCAGTATACGTTTGCGGCAATCATGCATACATTATTTCCATAGTACCTCCACAGTCATATTCTACATATTTCTCGATATTAAAAAAATATGTTTTATAAATGACCTGATTTCCAGGTACTTGTTAAGATGGTAGTTGCTAATTATTTATAGAGACAATAATACTTATTTCCCTTCATATAATCCAGTTACCGACTCACTGTTTCATGCGTAGGTGTATATATTTCATAATAGCTTGGACTGATGTTAGACCTGGATATTAACCAGGCCAGTAGGGTGGGCAGGTGGGATTACCCCAGTATGTATATTACACTGAGCACCTCTGCCACCCACTCATCCTCCTAATGAGCTATTCATGAGTCGTTCACCCTCAGGTGCACTTGAGCTGCTGTATGATCCAGTGGCTTATGGTTACAATGTCATGCTATGGCTTACATCATCGTTATATGGCCTAGTTATGAACCAGACTCTTGCTACTTGAACTCTTGAAGCGTCGGATTCAAAACCAAGTTGTTCTTTTAAAGCCCTGGAGTCAAATCTCATAAGCTCATAAGCGTGTATGATGATACGTGGGACTGCTTTCAATTGATGGAGTTATACAACTTGTTTATAGCAAAGAATTCAACTATCTATTCTTCGGTCTAGTGTGCAGTACCAGTGTGAAAAGAGGAAGCACGTAAACAGGTGGGTCAGATTTTCAAAAATGTACAATTGGCAGCTGTGCACATTTAGTAAATTTTGCTAAATTAGGATGTAATGTGGCCAGTACTAGGTAAATTCGAATATATTTAGCATTGCATTGATTCCAGCAATCGGTTTGGTTATGTTGAACTGTATTTTGAACTTTATTTTGGTCTGAAATTTGGGTTATTTGAAAAGATTGGCGAGGTTGAATTGGACATTTTCTGAGAATCTGACCCAGGTCCACAAAATATCTTGTAATTATTCATTAAAACATCCTTTGATCCAATCCTTAGAGCACATATAGAACTTTGTATTGGTGTCAAGTCAGTATTTCGACCTTGGGGTATACACAGTCAATGTCAATGTCTTCGTAACTTAGTAATAATGGACAATATTGACAGGTAATGTTCCAGGAATGTGGGAATAAACATAATTAATATAGACCCTGCATTTCTGACACGATATATATATACCCAGCCCCGCCCAAGTTAGTCTTGTTATGCAAGTTTGATATACACGATCTCATTAAAGCTGCATTCTCAGCTATCACGAAAGAAAAGAAATCTTACGAAATGACTCATATTATGACTTATAAGACTGAATTTATCAATATTCTGCTGCTGTTGTATGTACAAGAATTCGAAGTCGAATCGGCTGAGAGAAAATGGCCAGTTAGCAGTAGTAGTTAAGTGAGGCCACTGCAGGGAAGGGTTTCAGCGAGTGTCCGAATTATATTTATGAAGCACTGTAGGTAGAACAACCGGACAAAATCCTCCTAGATTTAGGCACGGACTTGTAATTTCAAGTCCGTGATTTATGAAATGACTTTTTGATTTCTTGAACAAATAAGCCACAAAACGTCTTTGACCGATGTTAACAGAGAGTGCAGCTTTGATTAATCAAAGTGCCTTTTCTCATCAAATTCAGTAATTATGAATAATTTCAAAACTTTATCAGATTACTTATTATATGATAGGTGTGGCAATGGAAGTATAGAGAGGATCACGATTGTATTGAGGTAAAATAGCGAGAAGAGCTTCCATAAGCTAGTTATGCTAATCAAAATTATAGTCATTAATTAGGACAATAATTAGAGAGGCCATCGATGTATACTATAATAGTTATCTACATTAGTAAAGGTATAGTAAAGGTATAGTAAAATATCGATTGAATTGGCAAGATCTATTTGGTTTTATTTTCAATATTGATTACCAGCCTAACATGTGATACCCTAGCAGTTATATATTGATATATAAAATTTCCATTTTTCCTAGAAAACCTTCAATGAAATATTCAATTGGTGCAAAACAAAGGTGTCTTAGGAAGATTCCCAAAACGGTCACCTATGGCGAGGAAGTGTGACCCTAAGTCTAACATTTTGTATTAGCTTATTAGATTTTCTAATTCTTCTCTCTGGTTAAACTTACTTTTATAGAAAAAACCTTACCAGGACTATTATTGTAAAATTTAATATCTAGGAGGCAAGAAAAGTAAATAAGGCAATGTCGATCGAAAAACAAAAAGTTTATAAGGGAGTGAATTCATCTCCATTATTATATCCTAAATCAATCAGTATCGATGATGATTATGTGTATTTACGAGTACAGGTAGGCACACACCAGTGGCGCCATTAATGGTGTCAAGCTAAACTAGGTTTGCTGATTGACATCTCATCTTATTCCCTGTGTCACTGAATTGAATTTTGAAATTGAAAATATTTTATTCAGGATCTAATACACTCCCATACATAAAGCACGAATGTTTTCAGTATAGCCTGATTTAACATATATGAATATTTTACATAAGTCTCGAGTAAGAGATAGATAATTGAAATACAGAAATATATCATAATAATGAAATAAAAACACATTACAGTTGCTGGAATATGTTATAAGTACACACACGATACAGATATATTTGAAAGATACCCCTACACCAGCGCCGTCCTCTCACACATATACCATCGTTAATAAGAACATTCAGCAGCAATAATCACTATGGCCGATTTCTGTTGAAGCTTAATACTGTTCCAGCGTCCTATTCTGGCTCTGAGTGTTTGAGTGTGGCCCCATCCCCACAGCTCATTAGACACGTCCCCACCCCATTGTTGGTGGTAGCCTAAAAAGGTCCAAGACTGTAGAGTTCTTTTAGATCTAAAAAAATGTATGCTTCATTTGCATCAGAAAATCTAATATTATTAAACATATACCTATACAGTTCCGATGTTTTATTCGTATATGACTTCCTCTCTAGTTCTAATGTGCCCAGGTTACTGGGCAGCTCAGGCTCTGCTTAGTTTGGATATTCAGCTATTGTCTACATTGCATATATCCAGTATAGTTTAGATGTGATGGTCTCTAGCTGCTATGGACATTAAAGCACTCTATCTAGTTCAAACCTGATACTCTTCGCGTATATTTGGGGAACTGAGAGAGATTTGTCTTGAGCATGCATATCAGAAACCACTAAAACTTGACGGCTCCTGGGAACCCTGGTATTAAAGTGGTATATCCGTGGAAAAGATCCACTGCACCAAACTTGTCCCCCTCATTTGGAAATGGCCAGTGACGCCTGTGAATATAATGCCAAAAACGTGCCCCATGGTGTCGGAGAATTCTTGCTGGGGGTGTCTGGATATTCATTATAATCCCCCAAATGCCCAGGACATTCCCCCATACCCGGGGTGGGGGGGTGGGGGAGTGCAATTAGCAAGTTCATAACTAAATATATCAATAATTCTCAGCTAGATACCTTGCCATTATAGGACAAATCAAGAGTGGAATTGAGAAAATTATCAAAATGATAAATTGGCCCTATTGTTCTGAGACATTACGTAACATTGTGTAATCTCATTAAATTTATATATCTTAATTAACACTATTAAATTTATACAAAAAGATATCCTTTTACCTTGAGGTTGATCCAGCTTTTCACCAACACCGATGCTGAACATCTCCCGCTGGGTCAGCTTCTCCACTTCCGGTCGCAGAGCATCATGGGAGCCGACTTGGTTCAGGGACACACTGTAGATGGCGCCATCATACCAGGTGGAGATGTATGCTGATTGGTTGAAAATAGCGAGCCCGAATATAGGTGCAGAGTAGGGCGATTCTAGGAGATCGTGCTCCTTCCTACGATGGTCGCCCTGCAAATCGCATGATTCTATCGTCTTGTTGTAAGCATCCACCCAGTAGAGACGTCTGTAAATGAAATAAATAAACCCATTGTAAGAGGTTATCAAGGACTGGGAGGTTTGTAACCAGTATTTTAGTACAAGTTTTAAGCACTGGCTCAGTTTGTAAGATATACTTCTTTAATTTGTGAGAGTCAACGCAAGGTTGCTGATACTTTTGTATTTTCAATGGTGAAGAATCTCAACTGACTTGCCCAGCATGGAAAATACTTCATATGCGAGGGGAATTGTTAACAAAATCTCAAACTGTCCCCAGAATTCACAAAATATAAAGGATAGACAATCATGAATTCAATTTCAGATGTGAATGATAGGATTTAAACTCTATCATCTGACCAATATTAAAGACAATAATAGACCAGGATAACATATATAATAGACCAGGTTAGCATACCCTATTTACCTGAGAAGACAATATCTACTAGCCTGAACCCAATAATACTTCATTTAAAAATCTGTAAAATTCTAACGATTTTCCACTTTTTGTTCCTTTCTTTTCCAACCCATTTAAAATGCCACATTTACACTTCGGAGACCAGCCAACACCCTTTGCTACGGTGGCTTCACTTATACTTATAAATATATGGGTCAAGTCTCCAGGAAATGTACAATCGGCCTTCACCAATTCTCTCAAATAACTCTAATTTAAGACGAACATGAGGTTCAAAATACAGTTCAACAGAACCAGACAGATTTATTGAACGAATACAATACAGAATACACTCAGATAAATCATTTCCCCTCTAATTTAGCAGAATTTGATAGATGTGTAGAGCTATAGATTGTGCTTTTTTTAGAATCTGACCCATAGAGTACAGAATATTAATGAATTCATTCCTGTAAGTCATGATATGAGTAGATTTGGTAAGATCGTGTCTTTATCACTTAGAACGCAGCTTAAACGATATATAAATTCTTAGACTCCTCAAGACTACCTATATCTGGGTCAGATTTTCAGAAAATGTACAATTGGTAGTTGTACCCATTTAGTAAATTCTGCACATTTAGGCTGCAATTTGGCCAATACTAGTTTAATTCGAGAATATTCGGCATTACATTGATTCTAGAAATCTGTTTGGTTAGGTTGAACTGTATTTTGAACTTTATTTTCCTCTGAAATTTGGGTTATTTGAGAAGATTGGTGAGCGTGAATTGTACATTTTCTGAAAATCTGACCCATCTACATATTGAAATGGTAACATGGACTGTATCATAAGTAACAGATTTAGAAACCTTTAGAGATATTTTATAAGCTCAATTCCTATCAACCTCTAAGCCTGAATCTCGTATCTTGCGACCATCAAGCCAAGGTAATGCGTGTGAGGGGGACCGTGAATAGATTGCAAGAACAGAAATAGAAGCAAGGTCAGGCAAGTTTTAGAGACAATCTATAAAGTGATAAAGGTATTATAAGTGCAAATGTTCCTCTAAGCACCCCATGTATAACCAGTTACGAACAAGAGGCGGAAGCCACACGGCTTCCCTTTTAGACAGACAAATGGTGAAGTGGCTTCTTGCTACCCCGGCTTTGCATACCAAACACACAGTTGTGATGTGTCACAGAGAAATGAGTCTAAAGTCGCAAAAAAGATACTTTTCAAACGTTTTTTTTTCACTAGAACTAGTGGTAAGAAAGACTGTATATTGAACATGTTTTTGCGAAAGTATGTAATAGATGTGCTAAAGGTTAACTTCGTTGGAATCCGCCTAGTCTCATCTCTTAAAATACGATGGTATATAATTGGATTTGAAAACATTTTTATTTAGGAACAAAGACATTACACCGATGATACTATTCTCAGTATTGCCTGATGTTACAAATTGAAGTTTTTAACGTATACTTCGCTGAATGACATTACAGAAATAGCTTGTTAAATAATATATAATAAAAAATAAAATACATTTATTTTCATGCGACTTAGAACTCATTTTCCTGTGACATATCACATTTAGCCATCCATCCCCCAATGGTCAAACCATCAAAATGTCTCTGAAATTATATGGACAAGTCCTTTGAATTCAAGCCTGCAAATTTGCTAATAGAATCTGGAAATACCCTTTAAATGAATTACACAACAGTTCTTTGGCTTACTAGTGTCTTTTTGGGGCAGCAATTAGGAGAAGCCAGTTTTAATTGGTAATTCTTCTGTAACAAAATACATGAATCAACAACATTTAATTAATGTGCAGTGAATATTGCTTCCTCAGAGCTTTCCTCTTATTTTTTTGGTCATTCACAATTAAGGATATGTTTCAACTGTTCCTGTATAATATAAACAAAAATAGAAACGTCTTATTTACTTCACTAATTGTAGTGACCTATAGAGGGAAGGACTGGTGTTTGTTTTGGCCCTATTAGAATATTTCTATCTAGATTTGGTTATATTTAGGGTGAAAGAGGAAACAAGCAGAGGAGACTGTCCCCTACTCTTTTATAGCAATGGTACTTAGCAATGAACATTATAAGTAAGAATTTGTTCTGAAACAGGCTTCTAGACCTTTGTGGCTTCATAACTCAATCTATCCTCCATTTTCTTATATCTGGTCTGAATGAAGCATGTGGTTTGTGAGATCTTAAACCCCGTTAGATAGCGTTTTCTAAATCATCTTGGGATATTTTACGGTAGATAGTTTGGTATCATTGTTAATATTACAATATTTATTCAGCTATAGCATTTTACATTTCGTAATATTCTGAAGATACTCGCATTATTCTCCAATGAGTGAAAAGAGGGACACCCCTATGACAAACAAATAACTGAATATTATGAATAAAAGAAACTGACATCAAGGAAATCTTATCATAAATCGTTTTTGTAGTGGGTCCGCCGACACCCAGTGGCGGCCAGTTCCAGCAGGAGGAGACCGGTTGAGACAGAATACGAACATTCATACATATGATTTTCAGAAAATGCACAATTCACGCTCACCAATCTTCTCAAATAACCCAAATTTCAGACAAAAATAAAGTTCAAAAGACAGTTCAACCTAACCAAACAGATTGTAGTCCAGGCAATCTAGCTCAAAAAACCCAAAATGTCAAAAAAACTAGAACAGAAATGCGGTTTTCACCATCCTTTCCCACAAGGGCCCTGTATTAACATACTAAAAATGTAGAAAAATTTATCGTTGGGAAATAGGGTAAAATAGCCATTTTCCAAAATGGCTGCCATGGGATAAGTGCCCAGCTAAAAATCAATGTAACTTTTGATCAGAACATAGCAAATGGATGTATTTGGTGTCTATAATGGGGTTTTCAGATATGCCCAACACACTGGTGATATTTAAAATCATGTTAGACATTTCCTAATATCCGATATCCAAGATGGCCGCAATTGGAAATCTGACAATTTTGGAAAAGTTCATAACTTTTGATTGAAACATGGTATGAAGCCAATTTTGGTGCCTATTATGGGGTATTCAGGTATGACCAATGCTGTGATAACATTTAAAAACATGTTAGACATTGCATAACAACTCATATCCAAGATGGCTGCCATTGAAAATCTGACAATATTGAAAAAGTTCAAAACTGTTGATTGAAATATAGTATAAGGACCAATTTTGTTGACTATTATGGGGTTTTCAGGTATGCCCAACACAGTGAGAACATTTAAAACCATGTTATTCATTGCCTAACCCATATCCAAGATGGCCACCACTGAAATTCTGACAATTTTGGAAAAGTTCAAAACCTTTGAAAAAAACATAACATAGGACCAACTATGGGGTCTAATATGGAGTTTTCATGTATGGTGAATGGCAGTAATGCTGTAGGACACATGCTCAGTGGCAAAGCAATGCCCAGAGCTCATAGACACTATTCTCTTGATGGCTGTCCTTATTTTACTGATGGTTAAATCGCATTTACTGAAAGAATACAATATGGCAAGTGATAGGATAACTTTCTTATGTAATTAACTAATTTTGTTTATGATCATATTATGTACATAGACAACTATCTCATATGTCTATATGCAGGAAATATATCACATCAATCCATAGATAGACAGACAGTCAAATACATGACAAACTATAGAAATTCTTTCTCAATAGAGAAAGTTCCCCTCTAGCCTTATACAATTTTATCTGGCTCCGGATGCAATGTTCATTACTGATTTTTAACCATGCCAAATGCAGATCAAATGACTGAAACATCTTTTCAAAAGTTGGCCAAAGAGTCCCTCTGCACCAGGAGAAAGTTCCACAGAGAACTGTCCTGGTGATACAAGTTGCATCACCTATATCTGGCTGCAGTATAATGAAGATGGTACTTTCAAGGGCTTTCTGAGAGCAGAAAAATCAGGCAATTGTAAATATCACCTTGCATCAATCCAAGAAAGGTTCTCCTACCATTGCTGCCCCGGAGCCCAACATGTATAACAAAATAATACATTCCTATTTAGAGAATATGGCCAGACTAGAAGACGATGACCCTGATATCCATGATATATACTTGGATGGCCTACAGATTCTGGGTGGTCTCTCCACTGTCCTGGCTATTGAACAGGTATTGATATGCAGCATCTAAACTGGTTATCTCACTAGTGGGGGGGGGGAGTATGTAAGAGTTACAAAGGCTGGTTTGGGGAAATTCTCTTCCTACTTGCTCTCAACTAAACCAAGGTATACACGGATATACTGGCATCACATTTCTCAATAGTAAACAACATATAGAAGCTTTAAACACTCAACAGAGGTGTGATTGCAAAGCTGGTAAACTTTCTTGATGTATAAACCCCTTTATAATGACAGACACATTGCATATTATTGTCTCAGGTGGAGTGGCTTCAGTACCTGTGACAATTGATAAAACTGAAGCTGTTGTGCAAAATCACTGTTTTTTCAAGCACATCATGTTTTCAATGGACAGACCTTGCTACATAGAATCATTTGGACCTGTGGTGTACATTTAAGGACATCTGTGGCAATTATGTTCATTATGTGAAAGCCAAGTATGGGGCATTATTGTGTTTGATGGGTACTTTGCTCCAGTAAAGGACACTTGAGATGAGGATCAAAAGTGCCTCTGACAGTGAAGAAGGAAGTCATTCTGGGAAATACATAAAATAAAAAGTGATTCCGCAACTTATTGAGTGACATCTTGGTACAAGCTGACCTTGTCATTCATTGCCAAACTCCTATGGTTGCTGCTGCTGACAAAGAATTGTTGTTGCAGATGACACATACATACTTATTTTCTTATGCTGCCAGGGCAACAGTAACAACACAGGATATTTCTGAAGTAAAAGCATGAATCAACAAAGATCCAGGTCTGATTCTGGGAGGCCAAAACAATCCCCTTAACAAACTTGTACTTGTACTAAGTTCTATCAAACTTTGAGAATTATTCAAACACCGGTCAACCCTGCTCCCCCATCATCCAATTCATACCCCATCTCCACCATCACACTTCATCTCACCACCACCATATGATTGAATAATGGCAACCACTGATATTTTGAAACCTCACTCTAATTATCTGTTCTCTCTGCTTGTTCAAAAGGACTGATTAGTAAATTCAGGAGACAGCGGAGGACCAGGAGACCATGTTTACCCAAGTTGTCCTGGCCTATATGGCTTATGCCAGACCAAATACCTGAATAAAATTTGTTAAGTTTCTGGGATAGCCATCTTGGATATATGTCAGGCAATGTTTGAAATTAATTTAAATGTCATCACTGTGTTGAAGCATACCCAAGAACCTGATAATAGCCACTAGAAATTGGTGCTTATACCATGTTTCTCTCAAAAGTTTTGAGCTTTTCCAATATTGTCAGATTTTCAATGGTGGCCATCTTGGATATGAGTTGTCATGCAATGTCTAACATGTTTTTAAATGTTATCACAGCATTGAGCATACCTGAATACCCCATAATAGGCCCAAAAACTGGCCTTATACCATGTTTCAATCAAAAGTTATGAAATTTTCCAAAATGTCAGATTTTCGGTGGCAGCCATCTTGGATATCTGTTATAAGGAAATGTCCAACATGATTTTAAATATCACCAGTGTGTTGGGCATACCTGAAAACCCCATTATAGACACCAAATACATCCATTTGCTATGTTCTGATCAAAAGTTACATTGATTTTTAGCTAGGCACTTACCCCATGGCAGCCATTTTGGAAAATGGCTATTTTACCCTATTTCCCAACGATAAATTTTTCTACATTTTTAGTATGTTGATACAGGGCCCTTGTGGGAAAGGATGGTGAAAACCGCATTTCTGTTCTAGTTTTTTTGACCTTTTTCATAAATTGACTGGACTATTGCTAGAATCACTGCAATGCCCAATATACTCGTATTTACTCAGTATTGACCAAATTGCAGCAGAATTTAGCAGAATTTACTAACGGTTGGCGAAGTATACCATGTTTCACAAAGGGATTGGACCTCGCTTGAAACTACAGGTTTGTGCCTCCGAAGTCCGAAATATCGGTTGTTCAAATCAAGCTGTTACCATAAATGCTTTGACCTGGTGTTTGAGTAATAAAACCCGGTGCTAATAATATCTCGTTGTTACTGTTATTCTCTCACGGAAAGACTTGGCTTGAAGCCCTACGAATCTGCGGTTCACTACATTTATAAACATCACTTTGAGATTACGATATCAAACAATATCAATATCCCATTAAACACTTAAAAAGAATGCTCACACTACAAGATATAGAGTCGGTAGACCCATAGACCAGTGTGTGGACCCAGCAAGAAAAACCCCTAATTTTCTGATCCGCCTCTCTACTATAACAACTTTAGCTACTTTCAAGTACTTTTGTCTTCCAACTATATTCTCCCTAAGAATAATTAACCACTGAAGTACAGGGGCGTATGTTTAAAGTAAAGAAACATAAGTAACACTAACACTAAGCACTTTTCTTAGAGATGTATAGCCCCCAAGAAGCCTGTAATTGAGTGACGTATGTTTCACTAAAAAGCTGGTCCGCAAATTGGAGAATGGACGCTGAGTGCACGCCGGGGAGCGTTCATTATTTCCTATTGTCAGGGAGCAGTGTGTGGCCTAAATGGTTTTACTAATAGGCAGAAGCCATGGGAGGAACATCAACTTTACAGATGATCTTTTTAGAGAAATTGCCAGAGGAGTATTTGTATGCTGGGTGAGGTTGGGGAGAGGAAGGGAGGGACAAGGCGCTGGCACGACGGTTAAGCCTTGGCTTGACTACTTGCCTATAACAGAACATGGGTCAGATTGTCAGAAAATGTACAATTCAACTTCGCCAATCTTCTCAAATAACCCGAATTCCGGACGATAATGAAGTTCAAAATACAGTTCAACCTAACCAAATAGATTGCTAGAATCAATGTAATGCCGAATATTCTTGAATTTACCTAGTATTGACCAAATTGCAGCCTAATTTTGCAGAATTTACTCAATGTGTACGGCTGCCAATTGTACATTTTCTGAAACTCTGACCTGTATATATGGGGGAAATCGCCTGAAAATATATAATCAGCAGCCCTACACATTTAATAAATTCAGTTAAGTTAGACTGAGAAATGATAAATACTGGGTTTATCTGAATATATTTCGTATTGTATTGTTTCAAGAAATGTGTCTGGTTATATTGAATTGTATTTTGAACCCCATTTTTGTCTTAAATTTGGTTCATTTCAGAAGATTGGTGAATGCAAACTGTGCATTTTCTCGCGTTTTCACCCACATAGCAAAGTGAAATGGGACTGGGAACATGTACCTTTTTTAAAATGTGTCATTAAGACTTCATAGAATTAACGTGTATTTCATATGAAAAAACGCTATAGCTGCTGCCAGATGTTTTCATGCGCTGAACCATGTTATATGCCTTCTCCATGTTTGTTTAGCATCGAGTAATCAAGGATAGATAGAAATACTTGGAAGTATGTATGACAACACTTGGAATGTTTTGAACCATATTATATACTCTTGTTACGTTTTACAACTACTCTAACAGGATCGAGCGACTAGGTGCAGATCACCTAATGGGTCAGAGTTTCAGAAAATGCACAATCTACAGTTCTACACATCTATAAAATTCTGCTAAATTAGAGTGAAAAATGATAAATACTAGGTGTATCTGAATGTATTCTGTATTGTATTCATTCAATAAATCAGTTTAATTATGTTGAACTGTATTTTGAACCTGATTTTCGTCTTAAATTTGGGTTATTTGAGAGGCTTGGTGAAGTAGAATTGTCCATTTTCTGAAAATCTGACCCTAATCATAATTTTAACATTGATCCAGGAGACTTAATGGCCTTGTCCACTTAGGCGATTCTCATGCAATTATTTAGAAAATCTTTAGTTTTTGACTGCCAATAACCGAGAGTGCAGCTTGATAAGCTATTTTTCCTTGCTTGTAGGAAATTCCTACTGGCAGAATACAAATTACATTTTCTGTATGTAGGTAAAGTCATTCCCTACCAGCGGCTTAGCAAGGCCATTCTCAGAAAAGTCTTGCATTCGTTCAGGGTTGAAAAATATTAAATTAAAAGGAGAGCTTTGGGGGTGTCATTTCCCGAAAACATCTTCTATATAATACTAAAAAATTGACATTCGGGCTCAAAGATCAAGGAACCTAGAGACAAAAACGTGACGGAAGGTCGTTTTTGCTATTTTGCATAGGAATAGCATTGCATAAAATATATCACAAATGAATCTGTGATAATGATCACAATTAGTGATAATGATAAATATAGGTTCGGAAAAAACACCACATCCTTGCGAGATCTGCACGGATCTGGACCATTCAAAATTCTACACGATGCTGACAGTTTTACAATTTCTGTGGTGTACAACATCACTTTATAGTCATGGTTTTCCGCCCACTGCTGTTTTTAGGTAGACTACACTTAATGTAACAAAACTACTCGAGATCAAGTTAAGTTAAACAAACATTTTGCGAACAAATTTGCGACGTGTCACAGAAGAATGAGTGTCCCAAACGTGATACTTTTCAAATGTTTTTTCCACAAGAACTCTTCATAAGAATGTTTTGATTTCTTAAGTGTTAAGTGCTCCTAGTTGTATCAGTAGGCCTACATGTACCACATTTTGAGACTGTATTTGTTATACGGCTCTGCGTTTCTAAGATCACCATAAAGACTTATGGTTAGCTACTTTACTAGTAATTCTCCAATGCAGAAATATCAGTAACTTTTCTTTTCAAACATACAAAGATCTTATAATATAGCTAAATATTAACATCTTTGGAATGAGTGGTGCGTGCAGCCAGAAGAGGCAGAACCAGGTCGTGACAGAAGCAAAGGTTTACATATATATAGACAAAGGATTTTTTATAACAATGAAATTGTATTTCGTGCTTTTGTTAATGAAATGAAAATGAATGCAAAAATTGTAGAGTACAATCATTTTGTCCAAGGGAATGATAAGTCAGAAAGAATTTATGGTGGAAAATACTGAAAGAAATGGAGAGAGGAGTTATAGTAAAAATCGTGTATTGTCACCGTAATACCAGATTTGTTTTAATAGACAAACCTGTTAGTCGATGGTAGAAGAGCGAAGAACATTGAAAATACAAAAAAATATAGATATAAGGTACTTGATGGCAGGTCATGTTGAAACCTTTTTTTTAAAATGGCAAAAGCCTGCCCCAGGTGAGGCTCGAACTCACAACCTCCGCATGGCTCAGTTTGCCGACCCATGACCACTGCATGGGGAGATACTGTCTATAAGTACGGCGCGCTAACCGATTGCGCCACTGGGGCAGCTGCAAGCCGTGCAATAACACAAACAATATAATTTAGAACTTGTGAAACCATGAAAGTGTCATGACTACATATGACTGTGGACGTTCCACTAGTTCTGCCGATGGCCCGTGAAATATCTTTTAGAATTTGTAGTGTAATGAATTTGTTTGTTCTAAAAATACGATGGTATTCAAAATCCTTTTTATACGACCTAAGACTCATTTTCTCATGAACCCCTTGTATTGGGATAACCTCAGATATTGATTGATATATTCAATACACTGTCTTGGGATTCGGTACGGAGAAATGATAACGTTCCAACCAAGAGATCTTGTGAATAAACTACATGTACTTTGGAAAATATGAATTTTGCAACTTCGGACTCATTTTTCTGTAACCCATCGTGGGTCAGATTTTCAGAAAATGCCCAATCTACAGTTTTACACATCTATCAAATACTGCTAAATTAGAGTGAAAAATGATAAATACTAGGTATATCTGAGTGTATTCTGTATTATATTCATTCAATAAATCTGTCTGGTTATGTTGAAACTGTATCTATGACCCTAATACTTTATATCTTATTTCTTGTCAATTGTTATAATGTCTTTTTAAATAACTAGATGTAGGGCCACACTACATTAAGTGATTATCCCTAGCATGAATTACTACCCGACATGATCATATGTAATAGTGGGTGAATTTATCTGGAGAGACTGGGCACTTTTAAAATCCTGCAGTGGCGGGAAGGATCTCCCCAGTATAAATAATATCAATACAAAAGAATTAAAAAAATACTCGTTTTAATATGGTTATTTGAGAGGATTGATGAAGGCCAATTGTACATTTTCTGGCGACTTGACCCTCATATTGAAAAGTTGGATGGATGCCTTACTTGGTGTGGTAGCTTATGGCGAGTTGGTTAGGCCAAATGAGGCCAGTGGAGACAAGCGACTGCCTTCCTGTGCCATCTCCTCGCACTCGCTCTATCTGCTGTGTGCCCTGGTCACCCCAATATATCAACCTGAAATATAAGCAGAATATACAACCTGGGATTAGTGAGTTAGATTTTCAGAAAATGCACAATCTACAGTTCTACACATCTATCAAATTCTGCTACATAAGAGTGAAAATTGATAAATACTAGGTGTATCTGAGTGCATTCTGTATTGTATTCATTCAATATTTTAAAAATCTGTCTGGTTATGTTGAACTGTATTCTGAACCTGATTTTCGCATTAGTTTGGATTATTTGAGAGGATTGGTGAAGGCTAGTTGTACATTTTTCTGGAGAGTTGACCCATGCACATATGATGAGTATACCCTGTAACATTCATAAGTAAAACGCATGGCAGCAGTGGTTAAACGTCCCCGGCTATTTCGAGATCATTGTTTGATCTATAGGACTGAAGTTATCAATATGTTGCGGCTGTTTAAAAACAGATTTCTGACTCGGTTATACGTGTAGCCCGGCAGTGACCAAAAAGGTGGTAAAATCGTCCAAAATGTTGGTTCAATGGTTATTAGATTGGTAGCAAAGGAAGGAAACCAACAGTAAAAATAAATATGATAAATATCAAATACTTTAATGAATGCCTAGCTGTGATGGTCCACCCAAATGGTCATATTTATCAGAGCCATACTGTACTTATGCAAGTCATGGAAATCTGCCATAACAGTTTCAAATGATATGCATAGAGAGAGCGTCAAAAACCAAGTGATATCCATTACCTTCTTACTTCTATATGTACTCTACTTAACAAAGGGTAGTCACAAAGCAACATATTCAAGAAATAACAGGAATGTATTACTTTTACGTCATCACGTACCCTTGCGAAAGAAGACAGTTTGGTCCTTTCACAATTAATTTACTTTAGTCTTTAATTTAGTAGTCTAGGATCATACAGCAAGACTTGAAAGTCATTTTTCATTATATTCAATTCAATTCAATTAAAAAATTCTTTATTGCAGATCTTATTACAATTCGGTCGTTCATTTCTAAAAATTAGTTCCTCCAAAAAGTGCCGCGTTTTGGATTAGAACTTAAGAGTTGAGTTCCAAGTAAACTAAAAACTATCAGGCTAAAAAAGGACTAGTTATAGTAAATGTGAATGGAATAAATGGTTAATTACAGTGAGATTGTGACACATATGGTAACGAGTGGTATAGCTATACAGTTTGTGATAATAAGTAGGTATATTGGTGAAGGTAATACAGATATTTGGGCAATTTTCTTCGTAGACATGAGACTTTTAAGGTAAACAAAGCGATGTAGGTAAGTAAGATAAGTATATGTCTTCTTTTTGTACAATGCTTGTTGAATGAAATTTAATTGGGAATAGTGAGCTTATAGCCACTTTAATAATCTTTGATAGAATAACTTTCTAGAACAAGCATCAGATAACATCGACAAGACCAGCACATAAAGGACCAAAACTCTTCTCTGAGCAGAAACTTGCCACAAGAAGCTAGCGGAAGTAGATCTTTATGAATGAGTCTAATTATCACCGTTATTTATGGCTGCAACTCTAGAGGGCGCCAATGCATATACCCTGGGACCACCTGGCGGATTGCTGATAGGAAGTCAATATGAATATTAATATCACGGCCCTAGGAAGGAGAGCCGACTCCACCTAGTGATTAACTCAGTGCTAATTTGTCTGGCTGCTTGTTATGTAATGGATAGAATCAGCTCAGGCTAGAAGGTTTAAAGCTTCTGTCCCAGTTACAGCTGCAAACTCAGTTACATTTATACAAAGACTTAAGATTTTCTTTTTGTTCCATTCTTTTCCAACCCTTCTAAAAGTTTTTTGTCAAGGATTTTGGAGGATTTTGCTTAGGCTACAGGATTCCCATAAAAGTCTACATTTATGCCGAAATCATTTCCTATGGTGGCTTCACTTATTATCGCTCATATTTTCAAACATGATAATATCTCGAAATCGCTCCTTTGCGATACATGACAGATTTTTCTCACAAACTACGTTCAGTCCCTGTTCCCGACAGGCACTGGGTGCAATTCAGTGTGATGGCACTGTGATCAATTTGTGATTGGCCGCAATCTAGTGAAATGCGATGTGTATGTGATACTTATGGCTATGAATCACAGTGAAATGGACATGCCATTAGCCATCATTATGTGAAATCTATTGCGTCCATTTCCTCCCATGTTGTTGGTGCTCTCACATGTGTGTTGGATCAAGTTCTCATTCATATTCATTTATGTTGGTTTTAAACATGTGTTGCTCAACCAATTGTATCTGTGAATACATGTTTTCTTCAAAAGTAAATAATATGGGTGTGATCTCAAATGCGCATATAATGCGCATTCAAAATTGCGTCTAAATACTCATCATAATGAAGCCACAACTGGACGCAATACCTGCCACTTCTCACTCACCTGCATGGCATTCACACCCAATGACGCTCAACTGACACTCAATTCTCTGACACCAAGTCAAAGAAACCCCATGGACACACAAATCTAAACTTGGGGCACTAGAGTCATTGAATTAACTATTAATTCAAATTAGGTAATTAATTCGAATTAACTGGTGATTATGATGAGAAATGTAATTTTGGCTGAAATAAAACGTTCCCAAAAACACATCTGCTATCTGATATAAAAAAAGAAACTCTTCATATTTGATCAACTCCTTTTGCCATTTACATTTAAGGTTTTTGAATTAATATCCAGAGCCAATTTCATGATTCCAACATCATCGTTGATCAGTTAATTTATAATTTTATTAAAAGAGTCCATACAAATACACGTTTTCGACGACCTGTATAAATGATGACAACATCAATGCTCGCCTCATATATACTAAAGGGGTACCCACACAGAGCTCATTCTACAGCCGATTTGGCTTTAAGATTATTTCTACGATTTAATTGAAACCTCCGATTGGTCGTAGGATCCTAAGACTAAACATAGACCAATTGTGTTACTTTTTGTTCGCCGATTCAGAAGGCACAGGGCCGATTTCACCTCCAATTCACCAATATTAGTCCTAGCTTTTCCCAAGATGGTCTATGACAGATCGGGATAGGTCCTATCACATTCCATTTAATGGAAAGTCGTGGCCAGACCCCCGATTTATTTAAAATAAGCTTTTTTTTATTTGAAAAAAAAAATAATTTCCGATTTCCGACCGAAAGCTGTAACTTCTAAGCTATTAGGGGTACAATGATGTGTCATATATTAAATTAAAGGTAATCTTGTTGTCTACAAATGATTCAATATGCACAAACCTGTAGGATTGATATTCTGTTCGTGAAACGTGAAACAAGCACCACCTAGCTGCCCTTTTGAAGAGTTCCCCAATCATATACATATACATTTTTTAGATATTATATTATATGAGCAAGTAGGCTAATACTCTAATTAGTCCTAATAAGTTACACATGATTCTCAGTGTGAGAACTTCAAGATGTAAAGAAAAATACCTAAATGTTTTCCAGGCGTTTGTTGCTTTATGAACTAAAACTGTGAGGAATTACTGCCCAATAAGAATTGGCTTTTATCATTATATCCTTCCCAACCTATTGGACGACATATATAATGAGTTTTGAGAGAGTCTGTAATGTGTAGAGGATTGGAAAACCCAAAAGAAAATGCCCCGACATAGGCACCCCACCCTGACGTAGGCACCCCATCCCCGACATAGGCACCCCCGACGTAGGGACCTTACCCCCGACATAGGCACAATTCAAAAGTGTTTGTATTTCTTTGTTTTTAAGTTAATATATGTCGTAACGATCACACACATATTCCAAAATAATATTTTCCACACCTAGCTTAGTTCAAATAAAATTATCATGATTACATTTTTAGGGATGTGATCTCAATTGCGCATGAAATGCGCATTCAAAATCGCGTCAAAATACTAATTATAAATGTCATTGTCAGCAGGTGGCGCAACTGGTAACTGGGGTGCATTTACAATTTCTTTTATAATGAAAGTCCTGCTAATACACTTGTGTGGCATTTATATCACTATAGATGTTCCACATCATGTACACAGAGATGGTATAAGTGATATATATACCTCTATAGTTTATTTGTGTAATTTAGTTGTTTGATATGGAAAAACGTTTTGATCAAGACATCCCCCATCATTGCATACTTCATTATCTGAAGTAGGCTGGGCCACCCAGTTTTCAAGTAGAACTGGAATAGCCCTTCCCAGCAATGTGGATGCCTAAACAGGATGGAAATAATGATGAAATAATTCATGTATTACCATGATGAATTAATTATGAATAAATCCGATATTATTCGCCAAAAAAAGTAAGAAAATAAGTTTGAAATTGCGTATAATCTATGCTCCAATATCCCACTTAAAATGCCATAAGGATTTGCTAATTTTTGCACTTATATTGCGTTATACCCTTAGCGTGACCATCCCGCAATCATTGCGCAATAATTATTGCGTGAAAAGCGTCCACTCTCATCACAGAACTATGGCGAGATGATTGCGCATTGAAAATCGCGTAGAATCGCGTTCATTTGCCCGTCGGGTTCGTTCCTAACAGATGTCCAAACATTTCACCGCACATGTAACAATTGGAGCAAAACTGTCAAACGTTTTTTATCTTTCCACAGTTATTTTCTGCATGTGGTGGAATTGCGCATCCAATACGGACCTTGCTTTAGCTATGATTAGACAACAACATAGAACATGGTGGGAAATTATCTGGTCTTGCAGCTTTCAGAGCACTGATCAATATTACTGATGAGTTTTATATTCAGACATGGGGAGCGATAATTGCGGATTAACAGTGGGCGTTGGAAATTGAACAGGCTAAATAGGAATAGCTGGATGTATCCTATGTCTGTATTCACGGCTGTGAAGAGTATTGGAGATATAAACAACTTGGGCATATATTAAAATCCTTTGATAACATAGAGTGCTTACACATAGAATTATATTATGCTTCTTGTTAACTGAAATGCTTCTACAGTAGTATTATTTAAATGTTTTTTTTTATTTTTAAGCTTTTATTCATGACATCCTGCCATCTGGGCGTGTACAAAATTAAACATGGTTATGAGTATTTGAGGAATGAGCGAATCATCGTATTAAAATATATAGATAAAGATTTATGCTTATTTAAATGTTTGATCGGTATTACTAATAGATGAGTCGGCATGGTCCTTAATGTATATAATATTGTATTTCCTCGATTAGAAGCTGGGGTCTGAATACAAGCCTGGTCTGAGTAGAAGCCAGGGGTAATATGGCAACTTTTGTTAAAGGTAGATGCCAGTGTTTAATAAAAAAATGAATGAATCATGGAATTTTTTGTAAACTTTGGAATTAGAAAAGAACATGCTTGTGGAACACAAATAGCCGAAAAAAACCATATATGTCATTGAATTAGTTTTTGTTTCAGGGACCACTGAAATTTACTATTGTTCACTATAGAAGTCTATGGGGAAAACGGGTATTTTCTGCATTTTCCCCAATAGCAGATGATGGAATCATACAATTTTTTTTAAATTCTGCATATACATAGCTGACATGTTATTCTACCCTCCCAATTAAAAGAAATACGGGGTCATTGAACTAAAAAAAAGTTATTCAGCTGAACTTGAGTTTCTCCCATTGAAATCAGTAGTGATTGGAAGTAAATTTCACTCATCCCTAAAACACAAAATAATAATAATAACATCCTGTTTTCTTGGCTTTTTGTATTCCCCCAACCATGTTTTCTCAGTACGAAGTTTGAACAGAATATTGTGACTTCTATTGTTTTATGTATTAGTTGCTTGAATTCCCACCTGCTGCAGTACCGACGACGCTGGCATTTACCTTTAAATAAAAACCCGGTATAGAATAGAAGCCAAATGTAGAAAACAAACTTTTTGAGATAAAAGCCTGCATGGGATTTCTGAGACCAATAATAAATTAAAAAATTGAATTTAAATGGTCCTCACGGAAAGAGTATTAGCCATACTATGTGAAAGATTATGCCTGTAAAGATTTTCAGATCTGATTAGATATAAATCTCATGAAGGACCACCACGCATGGAACTTTATCAAATATTAATTTAAACAGCTCAGATGATGAATTGGTAATCGTATAAACTGCTATATATAAATTATCTACCATATTATTTAGATATAAGTACTTTACTTTATTTTGTAGAATCAGTTAACAGAAGCAATGCATCATTGTAATCCTTGAATAAAAAAATATCTCATGAAGGACATCCTGGAATTCTATCAAATAACTATAACAGTTCAGATGATGCATTGGTACCTATTTTGGATATTTATCCAGCTAACATGCCCAATAACTAGTTAGAGTAGAAAAGCATGAAGCCTAAGATGATCTAAAGCTTTATAAAGAATGCTAAGTTAGGATAAAGGTTGACAGCTGATGGTCGGAGATATATACATGTGGCTTAGCGAGGCGAGGAAAGTAGTCCCTAAATCATGTGATGTGATGGGATTATTATCCGGGGCGTCGCAAACTACTTTCTCGTGTGTGATTTGTCTCCGGGCGAGGTGAGGCGATATTACAGTGAGCAGTGATTGTTGGAGAAGTTATTTATTGAGAAAGGTAAGCGTATATAATAGTGGAGGCTATGATAAGAGGTGAGCTGCTTTATCAGCTTTCATGAATACTTCTCAAAGTTATTGCTCGACCAATTGGAGCAATGCTAGAAACGTATTGTGCTGGGAGATGGTTTAGGGGCATGGCTATTGACCCAGCACATATATATGCATGAATGTCCTTAACAGTGTATTCTCAGCTAGCTTACTAAATATTGTTTGACTGATGGGACTGAATTAATATTTTGCTGCTGTTAGATATTCATACAATCCAGAAGCTTGCACACCAGTTTGTAATCTCTCATTTAAATACTTTCATGAATAAATGATTTTTCAATTCAATTCAAAGTTGAATCAGGCGGAGAAAAATACATGAGGGACGATGGACGATAATGAGTGAAACCAATAAGGAAAGGACTGCGGTGATTACAGAAATATAAATGTGGACCTTCATGAAGCCCTGCAGCATAAACAACAGAGTGAAGACTCTAAAGATGTTGGTCAATTAGCATTCGGATGAGTAGGAATTAAAGAAGGAACATTAGAAAATCTTTAATTTTTGATTGACGTTAGCTGAGAGCGTAGCTTTAAATCACAATGGACAATGAACAAGAAAAATTGTTGGGAGCAGGATATCATGAAGGAGGGATGTTATATCAACTAATCAGTCTAGGCTTAGATTTGAGAGAGTCCCTCTAACTTGAAGGAAACCACAAAATGTCATTATAGTCTGGGTTCTCCACCAGTGTTAAGATGTAATTCTGTTATAATGGAAGAAACTCGGAGGCACAACTGATCTGTTTGATATCTATAATCCAACTGTTTAATTGTCATAGCACAAGGACAGACTCTCACTAGGATGTGAGAATATGATAATAATGATAAATGGTGATAATTAATAATTAATATAAATATAATGAGGTTATGCAATGTTAGGTAATGTCTCAAACAATCCCATTAGAATGGCTACTCCCAGGCCAGGAAAGTCATGTTAGCAGTAAGCCTTGTGATACAAACATCAGGGAATTTTATTTATGTGCAATCCAAGTGAAGTCTAAAGGGAGATATCCACTGGCTGCAGAACAAACCAGTCTTCGCTTGGATTGCACATGAATAAAATTCCCTGATTTTCGTATCATAGAGCTTACCACAGCAAGTGGACACCCCACTTAACTGACATACCGGTCTTATCTGATCTGCGAGGCTTTAAGCCTAGACTATAACTGAGAAACGTTCTTGATAACTATGGTCTTTTTTGTACCAATGCACATTTAGAAACAGCGTAATTTAATCAAAGGAGTAACATATTTTAACAATATATATACAGAAGACCTTGCAGTATTTTCTATCCGATCTATTCTATTTTGTTTTATATAGTATTTAAGACATAAGGCCTGATATGGAAATTCTATAAGCTACAGCTTGATTCATATATAATCCATTTGACTGAATTAAAAACATCTGTCTAAATTGGAAAGAGACAGATGTAGTGCTCAGAAACTAGCTTTTGACAACGTGGTTGATATATCATACTTCCATCTCAAAGAAAGTCATATACAAGTTGGTTAGCTGGAACGCCAAGTGCTAAGAGGTCTATATGTAGAATGATGTGGAGGGTGGGTGGCGATATTGGAAATAGACTAGATAAAGGAGAAGAGAATATACAGTAGACAGCAATTAAGCGAGTAAGATAGTGCTGTTGAGGAGAGAAAGGAGAGAAAGGGATGAAGGCTGGGTTGAAGGAGGCAGAGAGAAAACCTGCATGAGTTGAGGATTGGATAAACATTGAATCATGCTGGGATTTCTCTCATTACTTCTGACAATATTATATATATGTATTCAAAAGTAGTTTTATTTCGGTTTGAACAACCGTCCATACATATGTAAAGTAGATAGTCCCATCTCTACTCAACAGTTCTCCCTGGCTAACATGTATACATGAACCATATTCCACCAATTGCACAAATCTAATAAGATTTATTTAAAAAAACGGTACCATTTTTTTCTGATGCTTAGACAAATCTTTCAGTGGTACATCAAAATTTAGAATAGTACCTTTTGTATTCACATCAGAAAGTCAACTTTAAAAACACTGTGTTCACTTTTTCCATTTCATCAATTTTTAATATCTGGTGTTTTGGGGTAAGAAGGATTAGGCATGCAATTTGTTAGTATCTTGATGTATACATATCTAGGATATGTTATTCCTGTCAATTCTCAATCAATTTCATCAAGGATTCTCTATGTTTAAAGATGAGAGACAACTATATAAAAAAATGGAAATGTGGTGTACACCGAAAAAACAAAATATTTCTACATTTTCTTCCATTCATTTCCAACCAGTCTAAAAGTCATTTGACCAACATTTTGGAGGATTCTGTCTGGTTGTTTTTGCTACAGAGCTTCTGAAATGTCCTTATTTGGTAGACCCACCACAATCCATTCCTATGATGATTTCACTTATTATCACTCACTAGCAGCTGTTTTCACTCAACCAATTTTGCTTCAAATTCTTGTATAAACATATAACAGGAGAATAATATTGATGAGTTCAGTCCTATAAGTCACAATATTATTACATTTAATAGCTGACAATGCAGCTTTAAATATTGTGGAAATATTGAAGAAAAAATTAATTGAGCCCGACTCATCGGTCCCCGGGATCCAGACTGAAAGGTTTATTTTATTGATCAATCAAATGGGTCAGATTTTCAAGAAAATCTACAGTTCTACACATATATCCAATTCTGCTAAATTAGAGTATAAAAAGATAAATACTAGGAATATCTGAATATATTCTGTATTGTATTCATTCAATAAATCTGTCTGGTTTTGTTAAACTGTATTTTGAACCCGATTTTCGTCTTAAATTTGGGTTATTTGAGAGGATTGGTGTAGGTCAATTGTACATTTTCTGACGACTTGACCCACATACATATTGGTGTTAGATCCGTCATGCCCATTGGTGATTGGTTCTTACAATAATGGTGAGCCGCTGAGCGACCTGATCATTCATATAAAGCATAATATATATCGCAATGAATTAATACAATAGGTTGTTATTAATGGCAATAATAATGTGGAATATTAATAATTATAGGGCTAATCATTGTACGTAATATTTGCCTAACATGCTGTAACAAGAACAGGCCAACATCCTCTATTAACCCATATCCGTTTGACCTTTAACGTATTAAAGCAGAAAAAGACAAGTTTGCCAGACAAACTTCTGACTGCAGCTGGCTCTGTATTGGGCTATATCAACCCACACACCCGAGCTTTATTAATAATCGTATTTCACATAAAGAGATCCATTAGGCATGGCCAGAGGGTGTAGGAAGGCCGGGAGATGGGATAAGTTAATTAGCACCCGGAAGGGATTCGGCATATGGCACCAGGAGTAACAGATTGTGATGGTGGCTATATATGACACACACAAGGTAAGGGCGGCAGATGAGACGAAATGGGTGAAGTCGTTAGAAAATGTACAATTCACCTTTTTTATAATTAGTATTTTTTTACAGCACATCTTCTGTAATAACGTCAGTTGAGGTATCAGCAAACAAGTACATCTTTCATGGTCCTCGTGAACAACGCACATTGAAGACAACTTTTTAGGTGAGGTTCAAAATACAGGTCAACATTTATAACCAAACAGATCTGAACTTATTAACTTAATCAATGCAATATCAAATATACTCTGATATTAGACTCCTAGTATTGATCATTTTTCAGCCTTACACTCTAAGAAGAAAGGGTTCTAACAAGAACCCTTAAGGGTTCTTCAGCTTGTCGACATGGCAGAACCCCTAAGGGTTCTACTTAGAACCCTTTTTTGAGGGTTCTAAGTAGAACCCCCGTTTCGGGAATAGGCAGGGTTCTACATAGAACCCTCGATTTGAAGAACCCTTTGAAGAACCCTCTGGCCAAAATAGGTAGGGTTTTACATAGAACCCTGATTCGGCATCCCTAAAATTGCTTGTAATTTACAATGTTAATTCTGAATAAAGTAATGAATTCATTATTCCCTGTTGAATCTAGACTGGTCCTTATAATAGCAGATTTGTGCTCAGTGCTAAGGCAGCATGTTTCTCCACAGAAGCATTTTGCCCAAGAGCATTCAAGGAGAGACTGCATATTATATGCAGTCCCTTTGCTTGACTTTTTCAGAGTTCCTCATCCATTTCCATCACTTAAACTTACCCTTAATATAATCCTCTCCTACAGCTGACATAGGTATCCATTGCAACTTGGTATTTGACAATATTGGTACTTCAGTAGTACTCATAGTAATAATATTAGAATTATAAGGGTGCTTTCTTCACAACATTTTTCAACATCAAGCAGATAAGTTATACAAATAATGTATTGATTTCATTGCTTTCAATATTCCCAAGTTTATAAAGTGTAATATCTATAAGGTATAAATGCCTCATATAAGTATTACTAGTGAGACTTTTGTTTTAATAGAAATTGTAAATAGCATGTAGTAACCTGTGAGGGCACCTAGTGAAAGCCAAGTTCCATGGTACTGCCACCTGGTGAGAAATCTATGAAGAACCCCTATGGTTCTAGATGGAACCCCCGGTGGTCCCGAAGAACCCTTTTAGGTGTCAAAGAACCCTAGGGTTCTTGGTAGAACCATGGGGTTCTATCTAGAACCCAAAAGAACCCTTTTTTCTTAGAGTGTACTGAGAAGAATTTACTTAATGTGTAAAGCGCCTGATTGTACATATGCTGGCGGACTGAGCCAAATGGATGAAATAGCCTAAACTATACAATTCGCCCTCACCTAAGCCCCCAAATAACCCAAATTTGAAACAAAAACCACATCATAATTTAAAAAAACAAAAATAAACATTCTTCAGCCTAATTATGATGTGTCAGAAAAATGAGTCATGAGTCTCAAAAATGAATTCAAAAAGTATTCCTATATTATGTTTGAGAATAATTTGCAATATTTCTAGGTGGACAGTTTACTAGTAAAGTAGTAACAGATACTCCATAGGATGACCTTAGAAACGCAAGGATATATTTAGTACAGTGTCTTGAAATTTGGTACATGTATATGCCTTATAACGTGCAGGTGAACCATCACCGGTTATATTGGTGACAGAGCCATAGCAAAGCCTCCTGAGAACCACGCCCCCCATGGCCCCCATTATGACGCCCTCCCAATGTTTACATCATACGTCATAGTCCCATGTGTTCCGCGCCCACCTATACCCTTTTTTTCTTTTGTTTTGCTTTTATTGAATATATATGTATCATGGTGAATAAAACCTCCTTCAGTGGGTTTCAAGGCCATTCCTTCTCTTGACTTCTTCCTTTCTTCACTAACAGGCGTCCGAGCCATATATATGCTAGATACTTAGAATATGTGAACATTCAAACAAAGAGAACTTTAAACAATTTTGAAACATCAATTGTGCAACACATGACTCATTTATCTGTAACACATCACAATTATGCAGAATTAAAAATTCAAATTTACTGCCGCCAAGAATGCATTTTCTGACGTCCTTACCCATATGGGATGTGAAGTAATGCAATATGGCATATTATTATGATATATACAACTTACAAAGTAAGGGAGGCGGGATGAGACTGTATGCAGCTATTTGATGAGCAAAATCAGACTGTATACAGGACAGAGTTTCTGTTGCTGTAAGTCACCAGATTGTTTTTACAGCAGCTCCTAGTCTAGCTTTATAACATGTATCTTGTATAACAACGAATGTTCCGGAACAAAATGATAGAAATAACCAACAATATAATGACATCCAGGAAGCGTGCAGACTGAGTCCTGCATTCACATATTATAGAAATAGATTGCAGATGCAAGATATATTTTTATGATAAATTTGAATCATTGAATCGCCTGCAGTGAATACAGGGACCTTCAAAATTTATTTCCCCATTCTCCTCAATCATGATGAAGAGAATGGGGGGATTAAACTAAACCTAAAATATGATACATCAATGGTCATGCCCAGTGTTTATATGCATCTTCTCTACAATCCCCTATGGTCAAGTGGTTAGCATCTAAGACTATGAAACTGGACATTGTGAATTTGATTCCCAGAGCAGGCAGCCTTTTTACATTTGTCTGATTTTCGAGTCATTTTATCTTTTCATTTCACTAATATCTTCATATCTGGGGCTCTGTTTTCTTTTAAACTCACATATGTAGTTATTGATGCAATACCCTTTCGATTTGTGAAAGAATTAGAGAAGCTAAGATTGAATTAAGAGAGAAAAGTGAGTTGGATGGGGCTTAGGGAAACATAGGTTCTCTGTAATAGAGGCATGGGTGGCGGTCGTAAGCTTGTGGTTTTTCGTGAATTTAATTCACTCTACTCTAGAGGGGAGAACTGGGACTGTTGTATTTACTAGATGACATGAGGTTATATTATATCATTTCCACCATTAAACATTAAACATTTATAGTATAATATCGTTTGGAAAAAGCAGCGCAATCACTTGCAACAGTTCTTCCATGCAAGACTAACATAATTGGTAAATAACAAAAGTACATTAGTACAATATGTCATAACAAATCTCTTATCTAGGTTATACCTCCTTCTAACTAGGTTTTTTTAAAAAGAATTTTGAGAATGGACCTAAATAGAAGCCGTTCCGTTTATCTTTTTCTTTTGCTATTATCATCTTTACGCCTTTATCTCTCATTTACATCTTAATTTTGTACCATCAACAAACTATTATATATCTATTTCGTTATTTATTTATTTTATTATCGATTTTCAAGCCTTACTTACTTGATGTTGATTAGAAGATGGACCTTTAAGAAAAGGTTGAGGGTAGACTGTATGGCGGAGATATATGGGTCAGATTTTCAGAAAATGTACAATTGGCAGCCATACACATTGAGTAAATTCTGCTAAATTAGGCTGCAATTTGGTCAATACAAGGTTAATTCGAGTATATTTGGCATTGCATTGATTCTAGCCATCTGTTTGGTTAGGTTAAACTGTATTTTGAACTTTATTTTCGTCTGAAATTTGGGTTATTTGAGAAGATTGGCGAAATTGAATTGTACATTTTCTGAGAATCTGACCCATATAATAGATGAGGAGGAGAAAAAACTAGCCATAGTTGAGTGAGACGTTTTTTAACCATTCAGTTAGTGCAATCCATCACCATCAGGTGATAAATGGCGCTGCATTGTGAGCCACACCCAACTGTCAGGTGCTTAGTTCACATTAGTGACACCAGGGCCCGCCACTGTATAACACATCGATGGCAGATGTCCACATCAAGAGCCTCTAGCAAAGTTATTTTAGTGGATTCCTATAATGTGTCTGTTAGTTGAAGAGGATGATTATTTGAGCAGGAATATGAAAGAGGTGTTTTGACACAGTCTTTGAAACATCAATTAAAAATAGATCTATTGCAATCTACCACTGATAGCACAGGTTCTTAGATGAATTTATGACATATTTTAAATAGATATTTACATCAGGTTTTGGTTTTCATGTAGTAATAGGCTCCTTTAATTTATTTTATGATGTTTTGTCAAATGGGCTTTGAGAGGAAAATGACATTTCTTAAAATCGGAAACTAACAATAATATATATAGTATAATAATCTAATAATATAATATAACCTCGAGAAACCTCACTATGGAAACCATTAAAATGATACAAATTGTACTTTGTTAGATAGTAGATGATAAGCCTAATTCTGTTAGGAAATGATGTTACTTAAACTCTTCCCTGCAACGATGAAATGTAATAGAACTGCATATTCAGGACATAACGAAAATCGCAGTTAATTTGTGAGATTGTAACTGAATAAAAAAACAAACGTTGGGGAAAAAAACTAGTAAGAGAACTTAAAAAGCCATTACACATATGTATGTGTACATGTCTGTCCTTAGGGCAATACGAGTGAAGTCGTCAGAAAGTATATAATTCGCCTTCACTAAATCTCGCAAATAACCCAAATCTAAAACAGAAATCAATTTCAAATACAGTTCAACATAACCAACCCCTTTCTTTAAATCAATACCAAACCAAATATACTCCTAAAAACCTAATATTTATCATTTTCAGCTTAATTTAACTGTATTTACTATATGTTGAGAACCGCTGATTGTACAGAGATTCTGACCACCTGGAAATTGTACATTTTCTAACGACGTCACCCACAACCCCTTTCTCTTAAAGTGACACTTGCCGCTGAGCTCCTCATTTTTTTGACATAAGCTTGAATTTCAACAATGTTCTGGATCATTATGCCATTAACCAATACCTGGGAGCATTAATGTATGAAATACAAGTATTTGGAATATATAAGAGTTTAAAACTTCAAATTTCGTGGGGTGCCTCCATCACACTTTAGTCTCTCAGACATGGCAGTTGGAAGTGGTCTCGCCGCATGTATGCCTCTTATCTTAATGAGTTAAGTGATACCAGCTGGATGGGACAGGGTATATATGTCACTATGTACCTCCTGCCTCGCTCTTAGTTCACATCCCTTTACCATACACTGGGGCAGCACCTTATGGTCTAGTTACTGCTCTCTCAGACTTGAATTCCCCAATGGAACCTCTGTCACATTCTTCATTAACAAATATCAATTAATCTAAGGAATATATAGAGTTGGTATTCCACACAAATGTTCTTACTTGTGCAGGTAATCGAAAACTACAAACATATTTCTAAATGATATATAGTCAAACAGTGACCATAGCCACTTTAATATAGAAGTGACACCTGACTTTGTCATCCATTCGGGCAGAGATCCAGTGCATCTAAACCCTTTGATAAGTCATGGATCCCACCGAGCAGAGGAAGGAACTCTGGTTTCCTCAGAGAGACAGCACCGGAATCCGGGCCCTGGGAATAAAGTCTGAATAACATTCTGCACCAGCATTCAACACTTCCTGAAATACTGGCTCTTCTATAGCTGGATGACCCACAATAGAGAACTGGCTGCTCTATAGATGGACAGCATAGACTGTGACAACATAACTTCTTTTTAAGGCTCTGGTTACTTTTAGATTTTTAATGCAGGTTATTCTTGTTAGGCCTCAGCCTTTTTTTGCATTTGTTTAATGCAGGTCCTGACCAGTGAACCATGTAGGGAGGAGCTTGCCACTCCTCTTCACTTAAGCTGGGTAACCAGTGTCTCCAGAAGGGGTTTTCCAAATGCTCCAGTAGCCGTACAAAAGAATCAGATCATATCATAACTATTTCTGGCAGATACAAAGATGAGAAGTGATCGTGTTATACTATGGGGGGGGGGGGGGCGGGTAGTTTAATTGATGTTTCCTTATTGAGATGGAATAAAACCATGTGTTATGGTTTTTTATGGTTTATTCACCATTCATTCTTATTTATTCATTAGTATATATTAGAAGAGAAAACAGCAAATCCGCAACATGCCCCTCATTGTTGCACGAGGGGAAAACGATATCGCAATAATCTGTTGAATTTGGTCTCACTACTCTTTCAAAATGGTGGAGAAATAATTGGGTACAGATTACATTGGGACAGAACTGTTAAATTTAGGACTATTTCTCAGAACAATGCCATACTCTCAGGCATCTTTCAAGACAGTATTAAAACATTCATCACTTGGCTTGTGATAGAAAAACTTTCTTACTAACGGTGCAATGATTTGTAAATAATATGAATGAATTCTAAATTTGAATTTAACTTTGAGCGATGATGTAGTTTGTATGCAACAGCATCTCCCTGCCTGCCTGGTTGGTGTCCAAAAGTTATAAATTCTATTTACATCTTTCCAACTATTTAAACAAGCGAAGATCCATTTGCTCACAACCTAACACTTGGAATTCCCCTCATGGCCAACGCTGAATTCACAGCATGTATTTGGTATTATGAGGTCTCATTTGATACGAATGAAAAAGGGGAAAAGTTGTTCAAATTGTTGATTTTACTTTGAGGAATGAAAGATTTATGTTATTTGCGCCATTTCAATTGAGTACTCTCATACAACTTCTATAGTGAATATTTGAGAAGAAAAAACACCAAAACATATGAGAAAGGGATCGTATTTCGGATATCAAAATAGGAAATACCGTTCCTAGGACGTTAGCATTGTAGAAACTACGATGGCAGGCCAAAATCAATAATATCTTTGATTTAAACGAAAATTGAAAACATTGAGAATGGAATTCTGATGTTGTATCGATCACATGAATTAAGTAGCGACATCTAGTTTATCACTTGTTTTATTGTGTTATTTACTTTGTTTCCCAATTTTTCAATCCTAGGAGGGAGTTATCAATATTTCACTGGCACAATTTGTATTATATCGGTATCTAAATCCTTGAACACGAAGAATGCTTGAAGAAGCAGTGGTATAAATCACGATGAGGCAGTTTAACTGCCCAACCCGACATAGATCTAATTATTTTACTCAAGCCGAGACTCAGTAGCGGGAGACCTTATTTTAATGAGGCAGGAAATTTCCGGTTCCGTTCATAAAATCCATCAAGCCTTCCCCAATGAAAACATGGATGGTTATATATTATGGATATTAGATGGTATAGGCACTTAGCATATTCCTCGTAAAACATATATAAAATTGAGTCAACACGCTAAAGGCAATCTCATAAATAACTAAGATAAATTAATTAATGGAACTACAGAATATGCATGGTGTAATTAAAAGAGCGGTCTAGCCTCTTTAATGGCAGTAGCATGTGAATAAGGCTGTATAAAGGCAAACTTTATTGGGAGATATAGTGATAGGGGATTGAAGGAAGCCAATTTAGGCGATATAGTAAAATTATGGAGGAGGTAATGCTGATAGACGACTGTTTCAGTAAAGGAAAACATATTTACAACTTTCCTCATTATTTAGTTGCTACCAGAGCTCATGTTCAATGAAAGATGTAGTTTAGTTTTAAAGCCCAATATAGCAAAATGTACTAACTATGCTGCCGATTGTACATTTTCTGATACTGTATTAACGTATTAATATTCGCGCAGTATTTATTTTCGCTATTTTCGCGCACCCACCTTTGTGCGTGAAAATAAATCCTGCGCAAAAGGTATAAGTATTGCATGAACAAGGTGTGAGACTTCCTTGCTGCGTGAATTCAAATCCGCGCGGAAAGGTGTCAAAGTAGTTAGTGCGCGAAAATGTATCTGCGCGAAAATAAATACGTTTTAAGTTGACCTGCATGTAGTTTTAACCACTTGTAACAATCTGCAGCAAGTCTGGGTCACTTTCATGCAGTGAAGACAAATTTAACCTTTATATTTGGACGTAACATGGGGAGAGTTAAAACGTGTTAAGGGGATGTAATGACCTACTCTTTTGAATAATTAGGTTCTGTTACGTGCCTATAAGAACCATTGCCAATATTCAAAAGGAATATGATATCGCATCCTACTAGTGTGTTGATTCCTGCTCTGATAATCAGACTCATAAAAGCTATGTTACAATAAGTATATGTCTATTTCTATGGTAATCGACAACTTTTACAAATTCCCACAAGACGCCTTTTGAAATATGAAACATGTATCCTAGAATAGATGGTAGATCTATTTAAATATTCTGGCAATTTGCATAGGTTCTTCACCAGTTTGATGCAATGTGGGCTCATTGGCTATTCCTGCATGGCTAACATGGATCCTATTCAAAACCATTCAAAAGGTGGGCAGTCGTCCCTAGACATGACTGCACTGGCCCAGGGCCAGGTGCTTAACGAATGAGCACATGCATGGGTGGAACTGTCCTGGCAGCAATAAGTAGCAGCAGAAATAGAAGACCTAATAGACCTAGTGAGGACATTGACCCTAGTTATAGAGACAGCCGAAGTGGCCATATTAGACACCGGTCTCTGGTTCCTACTATAAAGTAAAAATATAGTAAGACAAATATTGGATTTGAAACACCGTCCGACATCCCAGAACAGTTTTTAGGAATCAATGCAATACCAAATAAATTCTGATATATATAATTATTTCCTAAAAAAGTTGAAGATTACTACTAACTATATATGTGTATAATATATACCTGTATGGTGAATGGACATACATTCCCTGTAAATGATCGGAGCCAAAGACTAGAGAAGAAAGTCTTACTGCAATTCAAAGTCTTAGAAATCCCACTCACTTTATGAAGCTCCAATTAAATATATGGGTCAGGGCGTCAGAAAATGTACAATTCGCCTTCACCAATCCTCTAAAAAAACTCAAATTAATACAAAATATGTTCAAAATACAGTTCAAAGTTACCAAAAAAATTCTTGGATCAACCCAATAGTAAATATTCTCATGTTTCACCAAGTACAAAATACCATGTCACCAATGCAATGGAGCTGGATGGTCCATAATTAAAATCTAAATGGAGGAATTTCTTTCAGTTTAAATATATCCCTAATGTGCAATTTTGAGAAATAGTATTTGTTACAACAAATATACGGTTGCAGTAACATATTTCTCACGTGACGATTTAGTGGGTTCATGTAAGATTCTGGGACTCAGTATGTATGTGATTCTTGCTCGTTCATGCAATGTCTGAAACAGAGCAAACAGTGCAGCAATAGATGCTTAAAAGTGAAGTTTCGAAATGTGAAAGAAGGGAAGTCTGAATATATGAGAATTGCAAATGTCAGATAACATGAGCAAATGTCAGAGTTCTATCTGGTGAGGTAATATAGGGTCAGTTTGATTCTTACTCATGCCTTAGGCTATGTAATAAATAAAACTGGGTCACTATATTTCCTCGTGTCTGTCACAACCCACAACTCAGTATTGTCCATATTTGGTCATTTCCACCCTCGATTCCTACAGGTTCTATTTGCTACCAAGTTGGAACTAGAACTAAAAACCATACTTTCCTTGCATGTATGACAAATGTTACAGTACAATAAGTAGACCGACGTATGACATCATGCCACAGTACTTTTAGCTTGTATTTTGTGTTAGTTTTCTCTCTATTATGCCGGACCCACACATTCAAGAACCCAAAGCCGAATTGGCCTTAAGACAATTCGTATGAATTCAAAATCATTCTTAAGAAACATACTTGAGTTCAGTAATGTGTGGGGTCTTTTAGGAGGAAACCTACAATTCATATGACAAATCGTGGGTTCTTACGACAATTCATTGGCAATATTTTGGACTTTTCGTGAGTTCCCAATCTGTACGAATTGCGAGTTCTTGAATGTGTGGGCCCGGCTTTATAGTCAAACTGTTTTTGACTAGAAAACCTTTATGTATTATCGCCCGGTCCACCCAAAGAGACGTGATACTAATTCCAAAGGTATTTAACCCTTTGTACCAAAATGGAGATCATGAAAAAATTATCGATTAATAAAGCAATATATATTTTATTCGGCTGAGATGTACAGTGCATGTCAAGTACCGATATACTCCTATTAGGTAATCTCTAATTAAAAACCTGGCAATTATGCTATCTATAATTAAATTATATGTTTTCCTCCTATATTGTCCTTCGTCAGTTCAAATAAGAACAATGATTTTGTTAGCATAATGTGTGTACTGAATACAAGTTTAATACTATATTAATACAAACCAACCTTTGTTTTACGAAAATAGAGAACAATTACTTATCAACAAGTACTATCTTAGACAAATGGCAAGTGTTATGGCTATTTACCCTAGAAAAACAATCAACAACACATATAAACTGATAAAACGTTGATCTATATTCCCTATCATGTAGCTGTCCCATTTTCTCAAATAAAGGAAACAATAAAGGAGGAAATAAAATTTCCCATATTGAAAGTGGAGATGAGGGGAGGACGCATAATTTGTCAACATTGGGAATGACAACAACGTCTCCATAATGGCAGCTCTAAACTTGAGAAAAATTCTTTGAGGAAGCAGCCTCATTACAAGTATCTGTCACGCGAATGGATTCTTCCAGCCAGTCAAGCCATAAGTGGGCCACAGTTAGATGTCTTCCATTATTTGGGTCACATTTTCAGAAAATGTACAATTCAACTTCACCAATCCTCTCAAATGACCAAAATTTCAGACAAAAATAAAGTTCAAAATACAGTTCATCCTAACCAGATTGCTAGAATCAATGTAATGCCGAATATACTCGAATTTACCTAGTATTGGTCATTTCTCAGTCTAATTTTGCAGAATTTTCTAAATGTGTACAGCTGCCAATTGTACATTTTCTGAAAATCTGACCAATTTCTTTCTATCAGAACTAGGGTTCTGAATAAAAAGCCTGGTTTGAATAAAATAAGCCGAAATCTCAATGTTTAAATCATCGTGAATTATGGAGATAAATAATACTTTTATGCATTTCTTTTATTTGACAAATTTTGATTGGCATATTTGACAAAATTTCACATGAAAAATACGTTTTTATACCTAATGGCAAGACGAAGGTTTGTAATCGATTGAGATGTTGGGTCAAATCGCAAGATGCCCTAAAGCCTCGGGGTGCGATTTGACCCAACATTGAGATCGATTACAAACCGAACAGAGTGCTATTAGGTAAGATCCTGACTAGGTTGATCATACAATTTATTTCAAATCCTCATTACAAGTTGTTCACCCTACGGATCTGGCATTCGTCAGTGGTTTTGATAGAAGTTTCAATCAAAAAAAACATTTGAGCCAACTCAATACTCTGAATAATTGTAAAGATTAAATGACTATTAACCTGATTAACATTGATCAGACTCTATAAATAGCCCCTTTCAATCGCCACTAACGACATTAAAATCAGGTACCCCAGACTTAACACTCGAAATAATCAATCCCTCCTAACACCTCCCGGAATCAATACAATGATTAACCAGATCCTAACGGAAGTCCCCAGAGGCAGCTATCTGCACATGCGCAGTCAATGATTTCATGTAGATGTGTTATATGGGCTGGTGAATCAGCCTGTGAATCATCTTTTAAAGAATAAACAGATGGTAAAACTGTATTAGCCTATAAATTACACTGAATCAAGCTGCTAGGCCTGTGTCCTGGGCGGTAAAACCTTGCCTGTAGGGAGGGAAGCTTGGGTAGGCAACAGGGCCTGAGTAATTCCATTGCCATAACTGACCATAGGATATTGGTCACAGAACTGGAGGATGTGAAGGGGGGCTGGAAGGGGATAAAGGGTTTGAGAGACTTCATGAGTGACCATTGATCCTATTGAAAGTGCATTTATTCATTATTCTATTTATTTATTCGTTCATTCATTCATTCATTCATTCATTCATTCATTTATTTATTTGTTACTGACTATTAGCATGTATTGACTATTACACGTGTACACTGTTTTAACTTATTAACTCATTTAAAGCTGCACTTCCAATTAATGTTGGTAAAATATATTTTCTACATTTTCTCCCATACTTTTCCAACCCATCTAAAAGCCATTTGACCAACATTTTGGAGAATCTATCCAGTTGTCTTTGACAGCAGCAGAATATTGAAGAATTCAGTCGTATAAGTCATAATATGAGTGAATTTGCTCTAAGTAAATATAGGTCAGTCGGCGAGTTTCTATTATAGGGAGGTTCGGCAAGTCTAATCTAAATGTAAACGTATATATATATATATCTAATATACAAACATGTTAAAAGCAAGAAAGAGGTTCAGCAAAACATGGCGGGATAGCCTAGCAAACTATCCTTTTAAGGTAACGTCTGGAAGAGCTGGATCTATCCAGAAGTCTGCTTACCCATTTGTCACCCTCTTTACCTGTTCCAACTCGAATTCCAACGTATCAAGCAAAATGTTTCATCGCACAATTCATTTTTTGTACATAAAAATACGACGTAATTCACAAAAAAGATACGGTTACGGTTACATAATTGCGGAACCTCCCTATTGTCGCATCTAAGCAATGCTTGCCATATTCCAAGTGCACCAGAGGCATGAGTCGCCCTGATGATTCATTGTGCTTTTAATAATGTAACTACAAACATAAGGCATTTGTGAGTGTATTACACTAGTGTGATAACACTTAGAATTATCGCATCATCCTTCATCAGATCATATACATGCATGGGTCATGGCATCGAAAAATGTATACTGGGCAGTTTCACACATTTCATTTTTGCTAAACTAGGATAACGATTTGTAATAATCAGATGGTATGACTTATATTGGTGTATATTGATTTGATTTGATAGACAACATCTTATGTTCTACTGGTATTTTAAACCTAAATTCTGCCTCTGCCTCATATTTGAGAGGATTGTTACAGGCGAATTGTACACCTTTAGACGACTTCACCCATATGATAAAGACCCTCCTATTCCCCCACCCCCACCCCCACTCCCCATTACAGCTAAACGGGAGAGGGAGCCTCTCTGAGACATAATACATTAGCCTGAAATGGCCGCCACATGAGAGCCTACTCTTATTTCTAGACCTCCATAAAAATTAACGATCTGTATTATCCGATCCCTGGTGTTTCCTGTCCTCTGATATCTCTCCTTCAACCCGGGTGAGAAAAGACAGTCTAAGATAGACAGGGCGTATAGTTAGGGAGGCCCTTGCTTAACGCTACGGCACACCGGTATATTTGTAATGTATCCAAGGAAATATTGTAAAGTTGAGAGGTTTGTCGAGGTCAGAGATCAAACAGCAAGCCTCCAAGGTTACTTCCCTTAGACCCTAGAAAACATCGGTTTTATACAAAAGTTGGGTGCATTGCACTATACACGATAAAATTGTGGCTTATACACTCTCCCGCGCGCCGTACCCGCGCGATACGGAGCGGCAAGCTTTTTCATCTTCAGTGAGACGATTTTTGTCTAGAAAGCACCGCAAAAGCTACTGGTGAACAGTGGTGACGAAATTGCCTGAACTTCTGATACGAAAAACGGTCATTTGAAACACGGAGACGAAATATGATATGCTCCGTATTCGCGCTCCGTTTTTCGTATTGAGTTTTGAGAACTACATAGGTGCAGAAATGTACTATTTCTGTGTGCCAACATTGGCTTCTGTGAATACAGACTCAGGGGCGGATCCAGGATTTTCAAAAGGAGGGGGCGCGGTTTCAAGTTAAATTTTAAAGAACATATTTATATGTTATATTCTAATTTATTTCCCAGCTTTTGTTCTGCAATCCTTTAAATATTCACAGATGCCTCTCACTTATTTGAACCCTAAAACCGACCATGATGAAAGTAACAAATAATCTTAAAATCACCCAAAAGGAATTTTCATTCTGTGCTGAATACATGACTAGAAATTGTCTGTTAAATTTAAGAGTTTTGGTTTTGAACTTTTCTTAAATACAGCATTAGTTATGCCTCCTTACCATTCAAGGATTCATTTTAAGAGCATCCAATTATTTTCCTAAATGCCCACTATTTCATTATATAGGCTATTTTATTTTCAATTTTAGATTTTACTTCTAAAAATTAATGTAACATTTAAGTGGGGAACTCTCCGAACTCACATTGGCCTGCTTCTGAGAATTATTCAAGTTGTATAAGGTTGAACTTTATGTGTCAATTTTACAAGGTAATACAAATCCGAAAGTCAGTGTTATCTGTACATTAAGGTTTCATGAAATGGTTTGTGTTCTAGGTATATATTTTAATATATCAAAGTATACTTGAAGGTGCGTATGTCATCAACTATAATCAAACTATTTCATAACCTATTTACATCCCCTCTCACACAACCCTCTTTAAGAAGCTGAGAATCTTGGAATACATTTGATAAAGTGTACATAACAGTATATCCTATCTGATAGTAATAGTCTTATATGAATGTTTTTCTTGTGTCTTTTGCACCACAAATGCCCTAGCTTGATTTTGAAAAGGGGAGGGCGCCCTCCCCCTAAATCCGCCCTGAATACACTATCATGATATAGCGGCAATGTCACACATTTAAGTTTTAACACTTGTTAATGCCACTTTTCGCTCACCCATACTCATGGGGGTGTGAAAAACAGAACATAAACACATGTTAGAAGCTGCCTTCTACCTAACACAAACAAATAACAATCTTGACCACCTGATGAAGCCCAAACCACAGGGCGAAAGCTTGTGTTAAATAAAATAACAACCACAACATCTCGGGTTTATTCCTACCCCCGACCACGACCACCAACTCCCACACCGGCTTTACCGATATACCACGATCATCCCCCTACCCACTTACTTAAATAACAATCTTGACAAAAAACGTCTGGCCACTAGAAGTCATGCCAAAGACAGAAGAAATCTGTTATAGATCTATGCAATATGTGATGTGTTTCAGAAAAATGAGTCATAAGTCGCAAAAAATAGATTTTGAGATACCATTATATTTGAAAAGATGAAATCAAGCCGATTCCAATGATAGTAAACAGTCTAATAATCTAATAAGTATTTCTAGATTTTGAGTTTGATATTTTCGTTTTTGAAAAAAAAAGTTTCCAATATTTCTGGGGGTCAATAAACAGTAAAGTAACTAAATGTTGTCCATATTAGGACCTTTAAAACAAATAGATATATTACATAGATTGTCCTGAAATTTGATACATCGATTGATATGGCTATAAGTGATTAACCCACCAAAAATTATAACATTCCAATCATGTGATCTTGTGATAAAAACACTTTGGAAAATATCAATTTTGCGACTTATGACTCATTTTCCTGAAACACATCACATATATGCATCATTTATGAAATCTGTCTTCATCAAATTCGGTGGTGTAGTGGGGTAGAAGTTCGCCTGTGAATCCTAAGGTTGCTAGATCGAACCCAAGCATGGGTATGTTTTCTTTCTCTGTTTGGCATCAGTGGTTCTACACTAGTGGCCGTCATGCACTAATGGTCACGCCAGCTTGTCTGGCACAGGCCGGCGAAAACGCCGCGCGAATACGCTGAGACGAAAAATTTCGTATCAAAAGTGGGGACAAGAATTTCGTATCCAATTTCGTATCGCGCGGGTACTGTGCGAGGCACAGTGTAGGCCTCATAACATATCACTTAAAGTTACGACTACGAGGGCTTTATGATACAAGGGTTGTTGCATTGAAACTCATGCATTTGAGCAAGGTAAGAGTTCTCTCAGAGGTCTCTCAAAGTGCTCTCAGACTAGTCTCAGAAAATAATTGTATATAGTGCAATGCAAATTACGATAAGAGGAAGTTGCGGGGCCTCTAAGAGTGGTTTACCCCGCACCCAATGTGTCATAAATTGGGAGAAAATGGATTTTGAGATTCAAATCGTCATTTTAAAAAATGGGATTCGGCGGATTTTAACGATTATGTTACCATTTAGCACATATAATGAGTACTTTTATATTTGTGTATGTTTGACAGAATAGTTACTTATATTTCTGGATGAATAATAGTTGAATATACTCCCTTAGCTTGACCGAAGTCCTATTTATGGAAAACAACATTTGAAAATATCCTTTTTGCGATTTTAGACTCTTTTTCAATGGCACACAACATTTGTGGGTATATAGAGATTATGGGTCAGGGCGTCAGAAAATGTACAGCCGCTAGCTATACTTATTTAGTATTCTGTTGAATGAAGTTGAACAATGTTAAATACATGTTCTGGGTATAATATGTTCTCTTCCCTGTATATATAGTATATGCACAATATACCCCAATACAAAATTAATTATTTATCACAGAGAAAAGCTTACTTCAATCCACCAAAACATCAAGATATTAAATACGGATTTCTTATACAGCAGGACTCAGGAGGCCCCTGCGATGTGTCAGAACCCATTTGTGATGTGTTTCAGGAACATGAGTCACACGTCGCAAAAATAGATGTTGAGATATTATCATATTTGAACAGATGAGACCAAGCTGATTCTAATGATAGTAAACAGTAGGACATCTGATAAATATTTCTATATCTTGAGATTGATACTTTTATTTTTGAAAAAAGAAGTTTGCAATATTGTTGGGTAGACAATTACTAATAAAGTAGCTAAATGTACTCTATAAGACGACCTTAGAAATGCATGGATATATATCATTTAATATACTGCCCTGAAATTTGCTACAAGTATTCATGCTGTAAGCACCCTAAGAATAAAATCATTTGTTCCATAGCTATTGCAGTATTATTGATCAGAGCAGGGGAATGCCTCCTCATTCTCCAAGCATAAAGTCACATCCCTCAAGAACAGGAAACCGAGAACACCCGGGAGATGAGTGGGAGGAGTCAGATTACCTAATTAGCATATTATACCCGAGTTACACAACACCCCCAGCTCATAATCGGGGCAATATGGTATATTTGATATGCGCAGAGACCAGGGGCATCTGGTATAAGCTAATGAAATTGTGTCTGGCAATAGGGCATTTGCATATCCCACTGTATCTGTCACAGTGCATGCTGGGGTGGATGACATACAAATACAAATTGCAACATTTCTATCGAGAATTTCAATGATCTTTTCTCCAATATCCTTTTTTTGCAAATGATTTATTCAAACCAAATGCATAATGGGAAAGATGACCTCTTGTTTCATGGAAACATATAAAGCACATGGCTATCTACATGAGACCACTATCCAACAGCATACTCTAAGAATAGTAACTGTTCTGTTACGTGATGTTTATTTGCTGAATAAAAATATTAAATACAAATACTATGAAATATTCAATGCCGAACATAATATGTTTTCTATAGCTTTTACACTGCCAAATAACTCCCATATTTCCATGCGATTCAAGATTCAAGATAGTGGACATACAAATCCCCTATTCTTATGCTTTCCTCCCTTACTTGGATGGTTATGAACGAAAAGACATTCTGTGCGTATAGGCTATATAGCTATACCAGCAGGGAATGGCTAGGAATTATACTCATTATTGAACTGAAATTGAACTCAGTTATAATTTTTATATGGTTATTCACATCCTAAGAGTGGAAAGAAATTGATGAAACATTTTGAAAGACATGGCAAAAGGAAATATGGCCTAACAGGCTACAATCTTGAATCTTCAGAGTATATAATCTGTGAGACTGAGAGAGAATAAACTAAATAAAGACAATTTTTCTCGTCGAGATAAGCAAGTTAGCTATTAATGCGTCTTACAGAAGGTTGATTGTAAGTGTCTAGGGATCTCTGACCAAAGCAGATGATGTTCCGCCGGCATAAAGAGAGATGTGGTAACAATTTGTGTCAGGAGGGATATCAAGGACAAGCAATCATTCAACTTAACTAATATATCGGTTATTAGATTTCATGAGAATGGATGAGGAGGTCTATCTTGTCTGTCCTATCAGAGAGATTATCTTTCTCTTCATACACCAGCCAAACACAGGCCATGTTTTTCATGAACAGAATAAACCATTATGCACTCTAAGAAAAAAGGGTTCTTTTGGGTTCTAGATAGAACCCCATGGTTCTACCAAGAACCCTAGGGTTCTTCGACACCTAAAAGGGTTCTTCAGGACCACCGGGGGTTCCATCTAGAACCATAGGGGTTCTTCAGCAATTTAAGAGTTCTTTGTGCACTTGACAATAATAGGTAAATGTGAGTATATTCGGCATCGCATTGATTCTAGCAATCTGTTTGGTTATGTCAGAGCGATTGGGTGTATGGCTCTGGTTATGTTGAACTGTATTTTGAACTTCATTTTCGTCTGAAATGTGGGCTATTTGAGAGGATTGGTGAATATGAATTGTACATTTTCCGAAAATCTGACCCATAAGCACATTCCCCTGGTGGATAATATGGACATATATTCCGAATATAATTCATGCTATTTTATTTATGCGTTGGTTCCATCATTCCCATTATTTCAGCCCAGTCACTCTGGCACGGCCAGCTATATATATGGGTCAGGCCTGCCATATATGGAGAGCCAGTAGTGACGTCACGCGCACTATGACCCCTATGATTGGTCAGTACCCACTTCGAGCCATTTGATACCGTGCACATCTTCATACCGTGACACATGTCGAGTCCCACCTCCAAAACCACGTCGGCCCACACCCAAGGCCTGCTCGGCCCAGTACTAACTCGGCCCAGAGCTAACAGAACCTAATTGTTTAAAAGTATTTAGTATATAGGCTAGCTAATTCTGATTTTTCTTGTACATATGTCCACGATACCCAGCTGTAATTCTTTGAGTTTTGGCAGCTATTAGAATAATATAAAATGAGCTGATCCTACATTGTGGCAGGCACATTTCGGGGAAAATTACGCTCCCGCGAAATTATAAAAAAAAACTATTTTTACTCAAGATACATTGTCAAGATGTTTAAATTCTGGAAGAGGATGCTTTTCTACCCCTATATATTTAATTGTATCAACATTTGTATTTAAATAAGGAAGATATGAGGGAAACTGCACTGTTATCATTGAACAATAACTTCCGGCCTTTCCCCTGCTGCTTGACAAAAAAAATTACGCTCCAGCGAAATAATAAAAAAACGCTATTTCTACTCGAAATACATGGTCAAGATGTTAAAATTCAGAAAGGGCATGCCTTTCTACTTTGGGCTGACGAGGCTCAAGTGCTTGGGCCGACGCGGTTTTGGGACAAAGCGTCTGGGTACCGTCAGGCTCCTGCTTGACCCACCTCTCCCCTGACCGTGGCTGGCTGGCTGGGCTTGCGAGCCGGGTAAGGCCTAATGAAAGGACGTCGCGCTTCACTGCTCTCCCTACTACTAGTACTAGAGAGCATATAAACCCTTAGTGTTACTAACACACCAGCTCCAACGGTCAACAGAGAGGACATACATTTCAAATTGGCTTGTAACGGTATGAGAATTGAGGTAAGTTATTTAATTCTTGTTCATTTCTCTATCACTCTAAATTGATATTCAAAAGTATGCTTTGCCTTTACCAATATGAATTGTATGGACAACAAAGTGGAGGCATTTAACTCATATTCAAATCTTCTACTTTATTTACAGGATCGATCTACATCAATGCAGAAGGACGGAAGGATGTATTGACTGGAATACCCACTGAAGAATGAGGGAACATACTATCCACACCATGAAATGGAATAATTATGTTGAATAATTTATGAAAAGTGATGTTACTTCAGCAATAAAAACAATAATAAAATCAACTAGGTTTTGAAGAACCATATTAAGGGGTTCTATGTAGAACCCTACCTATTTTGGCCAGAGGGTTCTTCAAAGGGTTCTTCAAATCCAGGGTTCTATGTAGAACCCTGCCTATTCCCCAAACGGGGGATCTACTTAGAACCCTCAAAAAAGGGTTCTAACAAGAACCATTAGGGGTTCTGCCATGTCGACAAGCCGAAGAACCCTTAAGGGTTCTTGTTAGAACCCTTTCTTCTTAGAGTGTGGACAGGGATTTTACAAACTTGAGGACATCTCAAGGTCGAATGTCGAGCTCAAATAAGTTCATACGTCTCAAAGTAGGATATAATATATTTCATTTAGGATATATATTTGATATCAAAGCTGCATTCTCAGTTAACATCGATCAAACTAGATATTTTGTACCTTTCGGTCTACTTTTTTTCCTCTTGATTTGAAGACAGATTTGTGTTTTCACTAAACCTGGGGAGTATTTCACCCTGTTATCTTTGCTCAAAGACTTCATAATACATAAACAGTCCGCATTTCTATTTTGGCGACCAGCTCAAATCCGTTGCTTTCACTTATTATCGCTTATTCCCTTTTCCTCCTCGTTTAATCCGGCTTCCAATATTTTTTAAAAACATATATGGGTGAAGTCACCAGAAAATGTACAATTCGTCTTCACTAATCCTCTCAAATAATCCAAATTTGACACAAAAATAAAGTTCAAAATACAGTTCAACATAACCAAATAGACTGCTAGAATCAATGCAATGCCGAATATACTCGGATTTAGCAAGTATTGACCACATTGCAGACTAATTTAACAGAATTTACTAAATGCGTAGAGCTGCCAATTGTACATTTTCTGAAAATCTGACCCATATGAGAGCTGCACAATATTGATAACTTTAGACCTATAAGTCAAACAATGAGTAAATTTGGTACGATTTGTTGTAATAACAGAGAATGCATCTTTAATGATCACATATGTACTAATATACATGTGTATACAATCCCATTTTCAGCCTAAAGAGCCGTGTCCACTAAGCCGATTCTCATGCAAGTCCCACATAATTTAGTGCAATAAAGTCCTCTTCGGCGCAAAATTGTATGAGAATCGGCTTGGTGGACTAGGCCCTAATCACCACTATTTACAGCTTATGTGGGACTATATATATATACAGTTTTTTCCTGGTCTTGGTTATATTTATATATGTACACACAATGTATTATATAGTCTGCCTTGATGAAGAAACCAAAGAGACAGAACAGAAGTAAGGAAAGCACTGGCGTTTCTATTAGAATGAATCCCAAGACACACACACTACGTGATACGACGTGACAGGTAATCTTGAGTCTATCAAACGGAATTAGTCTCAATCTTAATTAAAATGAAATTCAAAACTCGATGTTTCCTCCGGCATAATGCGCAAATGAGCCATTTCGTTCCCCCAATCCATATTAAAAATCTTATCACTGTCCTTATTAGGAGTTCTTTCACAACCATAGATGTATCAAAATTCCTAGAAATAACAAGAATTTCTGAGTTGATAAGGCATAACTTTATAAGGTGATTAGTTATAAGTTATAAGGCTGCTGTGTGAACCAAAATGTGCTGAGGTTTGGTCATTAACAGAGGTTGCAGACTTTGATGTGAGGGGGGATAAATCTGTCTTCATTAATGTTTCACTAAATGCTTTTCCATTAAATGGACCAAACGCCTAAATTTGACCATCGAAAAATCATATTCTATTAAAATTTAGAGGAAACTATTATACAGAGAGAGACATATAGAACCTGAATTTGGTGAAAGGTAACGTGATCATTTATGGGACAATGGGAATCTAGGGAGGACGTGGAACAAAGTCTCATGAACATAAAATTACATAATTAGGGGGAAAAAGCCACCCACCCACCCGCCCAGCTCCTCCCCGTTCATATAGAAACAGAATCGTCTTAACTAGAAAAACCTCATGGTGTTATTTCCCTTTTATCACATATAATCTGTTTTGGACGTCAAGACAAAGACTAAAGTGTTTTGCTTTAAAACACTGGCAAATGACAATCATTCACTTCATACCAAAGAGCTCATATACCATCATTAACATTATTCTTGTTCTTAACAGTATGAAAACAGGATCAAGAAAAAACAAAAGAATACCTTACCTCCCGACCTAGTTTGCATTCGGTTTGAAAAGGAAATATACCTTTTTTTCACCGTAAAAGAATGTAGAGAAATAGGAAAAGTGACCTTGCCATTAATTCCGACTCATGCTTTACCAGGAGCATAGGTGTAAATGTGAGAAGCTGCACAGGTCACGCGAGAGGCTGCGAGAAGGTCACGTGACGTGAGAACAAGTGGAGGCCGGGAGGTGTGAGTGCGGACAGTTCGACGCACCATCTGGTGGCTGGATGGGATACTTATGAGAAGGGATTGGATGGAATGGTAAATAACAATATAAGTTTTGCGCAAGGTCGATGGCAAATGTAATGTGTCACAGGGAAATGAGTCACAAGTCGCATTTATAAGATGGATTTTGAGATCCATCATATTAAAAGAGATGAGATCAGGCTGATTCCAATGATGGTAAACATTAGTCATTATAAGACGGAAACACAGATTTTAATTAAGTTGTTTTATTTTCGTAGTGGGGAAAGGATTGATTTTATAATATATCTGATCACTTTCATGAATAGTCAATGTCTGTTGAGGATGTCGTACACGTCTAAACAATGTTCCTTCATCTTAGATAGTTTTTTAGGGAGGTGGGCGGGAACAAAATTTTTTCCCTGTTGGTAATGGGAATATGGAGGCGTGAGAGGACGTCAGGATGAACGTGACAGTCTATGTGTGACGTAGGTGTGACGTGAGGTCGAGTGAAAATCGTTCTCCCGCCATAATGACTGAGAATTATTCAAGAGAACAATTCCCTAATCATTATAAGACGGAAACACAGATTTTAATTAAGTTGTTTTATTTTCGTAGTGGGGAAAGGATTGATTTTATAATATATCTGATCACTTTCATGAATAGTCAATGTCTGTTGAGGATGTCGTACACGTCTAAACAAGTCCCAAACCTGCGTCATAGTTGGAGAAAGGCTCTATGAACGGAGGTAGTTTGTGATGGCGTGGGCGTCAGATAAGAGGAGACTGCGTCAGTACGCCAAGTTCCATGAGATTTGACGTCTTGGATAGATGCACCTTTGGTGTGGAAGGCAAAATAGGCCCCACCTCGACGGAGGGAGTGTAAAGAGTTTGCTGACGGGTCAGCACCCACGATGGTGAGCAGGTCACGCCACTGTCTAGCAAAGAAGGTAGTGGTCATCGTATTTCCATCATAGAAGGTAAAGAGGGGATCCTCCATCCTCGTCCTTCTCGATGCCAAACGGTGGGCGTGAAATGCTTGAACTGGGCAGAATATATTGCTGAGTCTGAGCAGAGAGATGACTGTAGGAGTTGCTGAGACTTGCATTGTTTTGGACCACTTGACGTCGATGAGAAGCCTATCATTGTTGACCCTTATATCACCAAACGTGAGGTGTCTTGAGGAATCAAACTGGCTGACGGATCTAGGAGCCAGGTTCGACTGACGCAAGAATGCCTCAAACATCAGGATTATAGCTAGAGAGATATGAGTTGGATAGGGACGAGAGGCCGCGGCCGATAAGCACGCCGCAACGATGTCTGGCGTCACTGGCAGCTTAGGAGAAGGAATATGACGTACAGTGAGCTGTATCCCTCTGATGGCGTTGGCAACTCTGTTATCGTTGAATGGTTTGACGTCGAGGTTGGATGCTTTATAGAAGGAGCGGAGGAGGCTGAGAGAGTTGGCAATCGTGGGAGGAGCAGAACCGTTTAGTCACAGGTATTCAACAAACCAGCATATGTGGCGTGGTGACGGTCTCTTGTAGTTGAGATGAAGGTGAGAACAGAACGCCAGGAATAGTGTGGCGGCAGAGTCCCTATTCTTGACCGTGCCTGGACGAAGAGCAGAACGTTGCCTCTGTTGAGCAGCTCTCGCTAGCCTAGCCACCATTGAATTACCTAGTAGAAATTAGACAAAGAGAAAAATTCAGGATTAATGTCGACACTTGTAAGATGGTTTTTGACGACAATGTTATGGGCCTGAACTCTATGCTTCTCCGACAAGGCAGCACGAGAGAGAGCGTCTGGGATGTCCATATACACGCCCGGGACGTGTATATATCTGAGTGTTATTTGGGCATGGGCTGCAGCAAACCATAATGCACGGGCACACGCCGCCAGGGTTGGATCTCTGGCTCTCCCACCTTTGAATGTATCGATTGTGGCCGTATTGTCGCAGTGGACAACAACTATCTTGCCTGCGTCAGATTTGTTCACAAATCTCCTGACCGCAGCAACACAATTAATGGCCTCGAGGTGATTTATGCTCCTTGCTTGTTTGTCCTCGTCAGTGAAGATGTAAGCATAACAGTTCTCGCCGTCAGTTGCACCTGAGCCGACCATACATGCGTCAGCCCAGATCTGACGACCCACCTCTGCTCTAGGAATGATGGTCCTACCGTTATATTCCGGAAGGAACTCGGTGAACCAGGAGAGGTCCAGCCTGACGGATTCGTTTATATAGATCCTCCCCCCTTTAGCTGCTCGTAAAGCAGCCAGAAGCCTGTGCATAAATAATCTGGCTGGATGGACGACCTTGCCAAGGTGGGCCACACGCCCGACTACCTGCTGCATCTGCTTCGTTGAGAGGAAAGATTTTAGCTTGGCGTCAGCCAAACACTTGTATATCTCGTCAAGCTTAATCTTTGTAATGGAGATGATATTTTGTTTTGTGTCGAAATCCACGCCCAACCAGGTGATTCTCTGTGAGGGGGGCTGTAGTTTCTTGTCAGCCACCGTCAGGCCGAGAGAATTAATAATATCCACAGCTAGATCATAATGCTGACGGACAGTATCCTTGTCTTTGGCAATGAGGAGGAGGTCATCCAGGTACATTAGTGGAGAGGCTCCTTTCTGACGGAGGGCTCTGACTATAAACATGGCTGCTCTTTGCATAATGAGGGAAGATATCCTGGCTCCAAATGGCATGGCTTTGTCGAAATAAAATAAACCTTCATGTTGTACGCCCTGCAATGGCCAGTCAAGTGGACAAACCATGAAGTGTCTATAGGCCCTCTTGAGGTCGATGACGGCCATTGAGCACTGTGGTGAATTAATTCCCTGTATAATATCAAGAGCCATTGTTATCGTTGGTAAGTTGTGATGGGTTGTGACGCCATTGTATGAGTTCTTTCGAATATATCTATTCACGCCCCCGTCAGGGTAGGACAAATCGACAATAATTCTACGAGAACCATCTGATTTAGGTCTGGTCATTAATGGGCTCACCTTCGTCCATGGTACAAAAGGTGGCGTATAATATGGGCCTGCGAGAGCCCCCAGGCTTGCCTCCACCTGAATATAAGAGTTAACACTATGCATAATGAGGGAAGATATCCTGGCTCCAAATGGCATGGCTTTGTCGAAATAAAATAAACCTTCATGTTGTACGCCCTGCAATGGCCAGTCAAGTGGACAAACCATGAAGTGTCTATAGGCCCTCTTGAGGTCGATGACGGCCATTGAGCACTGTGGTGAATTAATTCCCTGTATAATATCAAGAGCCATTGTTATCGTTGGTAAGTTGTGATGGGTTGTGACGCCATTGTATGAGTTCTTTCGAATATATCTATTCACGCCCCCGTCAGGGTAGGACAAATCGACAATAATTCTACGAGAACCATCTGATTTAGGTCTGGTCATTAATGGGCTCACCTTCGTCCATGGTACAAAAGGTGGCGTATAATATGGGCCTGCGAGAGCCCCCAGGCTTGCCTCCACCTGAATATAAGAGTTAACACTATCCTTATAAGCCGTTCCTGACGGATGGTTTGTTTGGGTCTCAGTTCCGCGCATGGGTCCCCCGGTATATTGCATAGGGAACCCGAACACTACGCCACTTATGACCATGTCATCGTCAGGGTGACCTGTCGCAAGGCTTGTCCACGCCTCAATATTCAAGTTAGAGGGGAGGGGGATCCTGGCCCCTCTCCAGTTAGGTACACCACATTCTTTAACTTTATTAAAAATATCGGATAAATTGCTAGAGACACTTGAGATAGGAGCGGGCCATTGTTCATATCGGTCAAAATTGGCATTGACGCCCACCTCACTATGACCGATAGACTCGATAACACAACATTCACTATCACTAGCTGGATCACAACAAATATCATACGTCTGGTTGGCGTGGCCATCACCAGGGACATTTTCAATAATATTATCGTGTGGGTTAGAATTGTTAGTCACATTGCCGACATTGGGACGGCTGTCATGATTTGTAAATACCTGAGGGGGGCGTGTCGACTGAAGCTCCGAGTATTGTGACGGTGGCTGTGCATCGAGAACCGATGCGTCGATGGCCTTCTCCGGCTGTTTACATGGATTGTCATTAGAATGGAGGCTTCCATTCGAGCTGTAGTGGCGAGGGACGACATATTTTCCTTCGCAGTGGGTCTGAATAGGGTTATTCGAATCTGAATCGTCGAATATATGATGAACTTGACTTGTCAAAGTGGGGAAATCTGTTCGATGTCCACCATCTTGGATTCTAGGCGGATGCGAATTGTGCGCATGCGCAGCCAGTTTGTTTACTTCCTGAGAACTAGGAAATATAAGTGGAGATGCACAAGCAAGGTGGGTAGAAGAAATGTCCGGGAATATAGGTGGAACAGAACATGAAACCGATTCAAATACTTTCGGAGAAACACTAACAGTGGAGAGGCAAGGGTTAAGTGTATCGTCCTGCCCCTTCAAACCGAGTTTTTTGACTTAGAATCGGCTGCATTATCGGTGCCAACGTGTTCGTTGGTTGACCTGCTTTTCCCCCATTGGTTCTTCTTGAACCCGGACCTGTCGTTGTTATTGTAGGTGCCCTCTTTTGGCGTGTTGTTCTTTCGATTATTACACGCCCTAGCTGTGTGACTCAACTCTCTATTCTTCGTTGCAAAAAAGCAGTATCCGCAACAATGAACGAGGGTTACAGCACCTTCGGTGTGGGAAAACTGGTTATAACACTCGTCAGAATTAAATTTCACACACGGTATATGTACACCTGATTTCTTTGCAGTAGGCTTGCGTGGCAACCAGCTGAGGCGTGTGCGGTGTTGCTGAATCTCATTGGCGTCAGACCAGCTGAGTGATCCGTCAAGGATATAGTCGACGACGGTTTGTGACCACACCTTGGGCCCATCCCAGCCATGTGAGGCGGTATCCTGAGCTAGCTGTGACAAGTGTAACGCCATAGCCTTTGATTTAGATCCGTCAGGGATAGAGGAACACAACATAAGCGCCAGGCCACAGGCGTATTCGGCGAAGGAAAGGTCCCTCTTCTCCTCCTTCACCCTGGCCGCCATGTCAGGAGGAAGCATGAGTTCGGGCGTAAGTAGATTTTTCTTCTTACCTTTTTTCTTTCCCATAGTTGCGTGCTGTCTAGCTAATGCCTTGGTGACACTATCTGTATGCTTATAGAGCCTCTTTAGATGGGTAGGCGTGGGCATCTCGTCCTCGGAAGACGAGGAAGAGACTGCTGCCTCCTCCCTGAATGGGTGACGAGCCTCGGCCGAAGTCTTGAACTTTCGTTTCTTGCCTCTTTTTCTAGACGACCTGAATCTCACCTCCTGATCAGTAGAAGATTCAGAGGAGGATGATGAAGTCGACGAGGAGGCTGACGACGAGGAGGACGAGGACCCGGACGGGGATGAGGGCGTGCGATGACCATGTTTACGTCCGCCCAACTTGCGGCGCTTCTTGGCGGGAACCTTCGTGGACTCGTGGCTTGCAGAAGCTTTGACTGACGCCTTGCCGGGGAGGCTCTGGGTGCTACCCATTGCCTGCGGCTGGCCCCGACCAAACTCAGCGATAGTCGCAGTTCTTGCTTCAGCCCTGACGGAGTCACACATCTTCTTGAGGTATCCGTCAAAGAAACCCTTGTTAATGTATCCTTCCAAGAAACTGAGATTGCTAGGAAGCTCAGGCGCAGCCGGAGGAAGCGTATCCTTCTTCTTCTTGGCAGGCGCCTTTGGCGGAGGATTGTCAGCCATTGTCTCGTGAGTGGGATCTGGAACTTCGGGCGTGTTGTCTTTCGCCTTCCTGTTCGAAGCCTTCCTGGTAGGAGTAGTGACTGGCTTCTTCGCAGCCCTTCGACGAGGCATGTTATACGCCTATTTAAAACCTTGTACCGGGAGTGAGTTACCTTCTGCCACCCACGGAATCCGGAACAAAATTTTTTCCCTGTTGGTAATGGGAATATGGAGGCGTGAGAGGACGTCAGGATGAACGCGACAGTCTATGTGTGACGTAGGTGTGACGTGAGGTCGAGTGAAAATCGTTCTCCCGCCATAATGACTGAGAATTATTCAAGAGAACAATTCCCTAATAATTATCTAAGAGGTACTTATATATTTTCTGCATGCATTGAAAAAAGAAGTTTGCGATATTCCTTGATGGTCTATCACTATAGTAAAGTAGTTAAATATACTCCTTAGAATAACTTCAGATATGTATGAATAAACTCAATACACAGTCCTGAAATGTGGTACATGGATTTATGCTACTAGCATATATATATGAACAGATTCTGAGCAAGGTTTTGAAAATAATTGTATGAAAATATCCTTTTTTGCGACTTGTGACTCATTTTCCTACAACACATCACAAATGTAGACCAAGCGAATCTAGCCTGTTTCTGTTGTATTTCTTTTGGTCACAACTTTCGGCCTGAGCTCTCACACTCAAGGTTAGCCTTCTCCTCGGAGACAGACCATGAACATCCTCTCAAATAACCCAGATTCTAGGACAAAAGGAGGTTCAACATAACCGAACAGATATTTTAAATACCAAATACACTCAGACATACCCAGTATGTATCCCTTTCCAGCCTAATTCAGCAATTCATTCAACTCATGTATAGACCTACCGATGGTACATTTTCTGACGGCCTGACTCATAATTATGTGATTTGTTTCAGCAAAATGAGTCGCGAAATAAGTCGCAAAATAGTTATTTTTCAAAGGGTTTTTTCACTGGAGGTATTAGTTGGAATGTTTTCGTTTTTGGGTTGCTGAACGATGTTCGTACAATGAATACATGTATCTAATGTAATGTGTATTAAATATATCCCTGCATTTCTAAGGTCATGATACAGAGTATTTGGCTACTTAACTAGTAAATGTCCACCCCAAAAATATTGCAAACTTTTTTTTTCAAAACTAAAAATATCAAACTTAAAATATTGAAATACGTTTAAGATATCCTAATGTTTACTATCATTGGAATTGTCTTGATCTCATCGTTTCAAATATATTGATAACTCAAAATCCATTTTTTGCAACTTGTGACTCATTTTCCCGAAACACATCTCTTATGGTTTGTCAATGTGATATGACCACAAGGATAATATCTAATAGCGGAACTCCACTATAGGTAAAAAACGGCGCCAACAGGCAAAATTCGTCGCCGACATTTCTAAAAATTCAGAAAATTCGACATGACTAAAAATTCTAATGGATGAGGGGGTAAAATAGGTTAAATGTGTTGCCAACAATTGCAAAATATCTAACTTGATTAGATATTTTGTCGCAAAAAATTCGTCGCAGCCGTTTTTGCCTGTTGGCGCCGTTTTTTACCTATAGTGGAGTTCCGCTATAACACTAAAAGTAACTTACAGCACTACAACTACAGCAAAGGAATCCACATGTCCCTTGCATTGCATGTCCAAATGTCGCATACAGTTCAACTCTGGTGCGCACTTGAGGGCATTGGAGTCATTTCCCTTTCCTAAGTTTCAAAGTTCTGTATATAGAGGTCTAGCTCTATAGTAGAGAGGTGGAACATTACCCTTACTTCTCACTAACCTACCTCACCTTGTGTTGGAGAGTGGGTGACAGTGGCACGTCTGGCTATGTGGCACCATAGAGGCTTATAGATTTACAATTGTGTTTATTTGCTGCTTATTTAAAATGACTCAGCCAGAAGGTCAGTGATGTTTTGGAACTCAACCTTGATTTTACCTCAGGTGTAATTCTTTTTTTATTTCATTCAAATCGATGATATATTTAGATAATTTGATAAATATTGAGCTAGCTACAAACATAAATAGACGGATGAAGTCTTCATGATACATACATGTATGTATGCAATCTGGTCCTTTGACCAATTATATTTTTTAGCAACATTTTTATCGAAAATTGCAAGGATCCTCTCATAAATATCATAGCTTGTGCTGAACATGTGTCTGTAGCATTTACACTGACATAAAGCTACCATAATTCCATGTGAATCAAGATTAAAGATGGCGGACAAATCCCCTATATATTGCTGCACTCTAAGAAAAAAGGGTTCTTTTGGGTTCTTGATAGAACCTCATGGTTCTACTAAGAACCCTAGGGTTCTTCGACACCTAAAAGGGTTCTTCGGGACCACCGGAGGTTCCATCTAGAACCATAGGGGTTCTTCAGTGATTTAAGGGTTCTTTGTGCACTTGAAGGGTTCTTTAACTCAAAGCGGTTCTGCAAAGAATCTCCTTTTCTCCTTAGGAAAGAGAATGAAGTTCTTTCGAGAACCCAGAAGCATGGGTCTTCACCCTGTTTTTTCATAAGAGGTACCGGTAATGCACTTATAATACATATTTATTCCTCAAAATGGCCGTTATTTAACATTTTTCGGTGTGGTAAAATAAATGCATTCTGTTGTGACCTGTGATTGTCTACTAAGAATCTCTTCAAATTTGGGCAAAGGATTAGTAGCCTGCATAAAGAAAATTGTTTGTAGGAGGTGTAAGTGTCTGACGAGCGGGGACACTTCATTAACGGATTACTTCTATTAGTCTATGGAGTTATAATAGCTTCAAGAGCTCGTCAGATTATTTTATAAATAGTAATCCAATAAATAGGTTTGATCATAATTTACATAAAAACGCCTTTAAATATGAAGAGGACATTGACACGGGGAACAAATATCGTTTCAAACCTAATATTGACCTTGATTCAAGGCTTGATGAAAGTACTAAATAATCTTAAAATCATCCCAAATGAATAGGCCTATCGTTCTGTGCAGAATAGTTTGACAGAAATTGTATTTTAAACATGACTAGGCCTCCAATAGAATTAATTTTAAGAGCATTCAAGTATTTATAGAACTCTCAAAAAGTCATGGGCCGACTGTCTATGACAACCCAACCCACTATGTCGCACACTGCCTCTAGCAAAACGCGCCCGTCATTTAGCTATAGGCCTACAGAAAGTGCACCTGCACTGGTCAGTGCCTGTGTCACGCTTCAATGCTCTCCCTAGCGACTAGAGGTGACCCAGTTACGCTTGGACGGGCAGTTATGTGTGACGGGAGAGAGCACGGTAGGTGTGTGGCTTGCTAACATACTCACTTACAATCTAACGGCCAGAAGAGAAGCACATTTACCAGTATGGGAGTCAAGGTAAGTTTATATATTACTACTACGTTTGTTCTCACATCAGCTCTGCTACTGCTGACTCTCTTGCTTAGCTATCGAAATAGCACTGGTTACATTGATAATACATTTGAATTGTATGGACAACAGAGTGGTAGCATTTAACTCATATTCAAATCTTCTACTAACAGCTGAATGACAACAGTTCATGAATCGATTCTATTGTATTTATATATTTTCAGATCAGTGAAAGGTGTGATAGGCCTGCTTACAACTTTTGAAGCAAGTCAGTTTATTCTACCTAAGAATGTGAGTACTGGAGTCATGGATTCAAAAACATTATTTTTGCGACTTAATTTGTGACTGTTTTTCCGTGACACTTCACAATTGCTCTGTCTACCTATTATATCACATTATACATAATCATGATTTATATTTTAGGTGACAAGATGATGTCCTCCCAAACAGTCTTGGAGGGAAGAAAGGAAGTATATCAACTGGAATACTCCCTGAAGAATAAAGGAAAATACTACCCACGCCATGAACTGGAATATGTTGAATAATTTGATGAAAAGTGATGTTACTTCACCAATAAAAGCATTAATAAAATCAACTAGGTTTTGAAGAACCATATTAAGGGGTTTTGTTTCGGATATTTTCAGATGGAGGGTTCTTCAAATCAAGGGTTCTATGAAGAACCCTAAAGAACCCTACATATTTTAGCTTGAGGGTTCTTCAAATCCAGGGTTCTATGTAGAACCCTGCCTATTCCCGAAACGGGGGTTCTACTTAGAACCCTAAAAAAAGGGTTCTAAGTAGAACCATTAGGGGTTCTGCCATGTCGACAAGCCGAAGAACCCTTAAGGGTTCTTGTTAGAACCCTTTCTTCTTAGAGTGTGTGTAGCCAAATGGACCCATGCCCCCGTAGCCACCTAACGTTGTGGTCAGATATAACCACTAAAGCCTCTCATTTTATCATTAAAACTTAAAGCTCCTGGGTAAAGACCATAAAGTGCCTTTCTGTCTCTTTTTCTCTGTCTCTACCTTCTTCTCTATCTCTATTTCCTGGGTATGATCCTAAACTGCCTCTCTCTCAGCTCTCCGGCCCTTGATAGAACCTTCAATGTGTTGATAAAGGCGTAAAGCAACCAATCCCACTCACTCACTCATTTACACCGGAATCAGAAAATAATCGAGACAGAATCCAGCTTTGATATCACGCCAATTGATCATATAAAGATCAGGTTGACACGTAAATCTAAAGATTCACCCATATATCTCCTTTTTGATCTCATTGCCGCCCTGCATAAAATATAACACCTTTTCTGCAGTCCCGTACTGAATATTAGCTTCCGTTAGTCCCGCACTTTATTTTCCTTCTGTTGCTGCAGAACAAACGAGGCAGACGACATCCGACCACCCAATTTCCCGCCACAGGTGGATCTGTGATCTTAAAGTCTCGCCACACAATTTCCTACTTTTCTTTAGTGTGACAGCGACACCTGTGTACGTGTGATGAATTAATATTCTATGGGAGGTGATACGTTACCCCCTGGCGGTAGCATTGTTCATCAACATTCTACAGTCAACACATGAGAACAGGACATAGCTATACATGTATAAATATATATTGCAATTCTTGATAATCCTAGTTGCTCCAACTAACTAAACCAAACTGAATTAGTGATATCAGAGCTATACATATACATGTATATACATGTATATATAGCTCTGGTGATATCTTCGCAGCCTTAACAATATTTCATGTAATAAAGAAATAAATGTTAATTTGAAGTTGTTGTTGTTGTTGTTGTTACTATTATTTTGACGAATGGACAATGTCAGTGGGTCAAACTCCCTGAGTTGGGAGGATCTCAAGCCCTACTGGACACGGTGGTTACAAGTATATATAGGGGTAACAATCAACCATTAGGTCAACGATTTAATACCGCCCCTATAAGTTGTAATAGCTTTCAAACAGTTGATGAGATAATGTTCAGTTTCATATCCATATCTTTATTATTTTGACATTTTGATTAATCAAACGTTTCAGTTGGACATTAAAACATTTGTATTTTCAATTTTTATCTAATCTAATCCACTACAAACCCTATTTGAAAAATAGCATTTCTTGATACTTTAGAGGCATTTCTCTATGACACATACCATAAGGGTGAAGTCACCAGAAAATGTACAACTGTCCTTCACCAATCCCCTCAAATAACCCAAATTTAAGACGAAAATCAGGTTCAAAATACAGTTCAACAAAACCAGACAGATTTATTGAATGAATACAATATACAATACACTCAGATATGCCCAGTATTTATCAATGTTCACTCTAATTTAGCAGAATTTGATAGATGTGTAGAAGTGTAGGTTGTGCATTTTCTGAAAATCTGACTCATTATATACATGTCATCCCCAGTAGGAGCATGGGAACATGGTGCTGCCATACCGCAATCAGTCTACACGCAAAAACATCCTTCAAATATTGAACAAAAAGATATTCCCCATAATATTCTCCCTCTTTCGCAGATATCAATACTAATGTTTTCCTCAACGTTGGAAATGAGATATATGGCAATCTAAGTATTTCACCTGGAGCAGATACAAAATAAGCCTTTATAAGACGGCTAAGTAATCAAGCTTCTTAGGGGGTTTACCCAACTGTCTCATAAGGAGGTGACAGCTGGAAGACCTGGATTTTATCCAGAAGCCTTGTCACCTATTTGTACTTTCATACTTGTACCTGTATAACCTCAGACAAATAAAGTATTTTTCAATTTAATAAATGGCTGAAGTCGCCTAAAAATGACAATTCGCCTCCACAGATACAGTTAAATGACCATAATGAGGTTAAAACACATATATATATCGCGGATTTTCTAAATCAACGAAAAAACAATACTCAGATATTCCAAATAACCCAAATTTAAGACAAAAATGAGGTTTAAAATCCCCTTCAACATAACCGAACAGTTTTTCAAAATGAAACCAACACCACAAATACTCAGGTATACCCCGTATGTATCATAGTTTAGCCGCATTTAGCAGCATTTACTAAATGAGAATAGATAAAAAAAAAATGAATATCATAAACCAGATGATCATATATCCATCAACTCATGTACATACTCCATTTGAGCAGCTCTAGGATATCCTGGAAGACTTGCATTGCACTAAGTGCAGAAGGTCGATCCTTTTTCAAACAAAGGTGTAATTGCATTGTTAAGGAAATACAAGCTTATTATTATACGAATGCTTAGCTGCTTGGGAGGGTTCCCCAAGTATACAAATGAAGTAGCGCGTTCATTGTTCCAAGCTACGCTATAAACGTCAGCTTGCTAATTATCATCATAGCTCCACACTAATAGATACATAAACCCTGCTGAGTAGGTGAATGAGTATAGTATTAATCCGCAGTGGAAATGAAAGGCCCAGACAGGGGTGTCCATTTTCTGTGTAGGCGGAGGGGACGAAACTCTTACAACTTATAACTGTCCCTGATTGGGTAAAAATGGTTATAGTCTAATATAGCAATAATACCCGAGGTTTTGGATGGTCTGGGTGGTCTATAGCCTGTTAGAAACGATGTTTTAGATTCACTGGAAAAGCTAATTATGATGGTGTAATAGGGGATTTGCATGTCAACCATATTAAATCCCAATTCGCATGGAATTATGGAAGTTGTACATGTCAGTGTTAAACCTATAGAAAACATGTTATGTTCAGCATGGAATACTTAACAGTGATCTCATGTAAATGACCATGTGTTCCATCCCAGCATGCACTGTAATAAACATGTTGTGGGACATGGAGGAGAAAGGAGGAGAGGGGAAGGAGGGGGAGAAGAAGGTGGAAGAGAAGGGAGGGGAAGAAGGGGAAAGGAGGGGGAGAAGGAAGATGAAGTGGGGAGGAGAAAAGGAGGAACAGGAGGGAGAAAGGAAGAGGAAGGAGAGAAAGGGGGAAGGAAGAAAAGAAGGAGAAGGAAGAGGAGAGAACAGACCTTCATACAATATACTATACTATACACATATATATACGCTCTGGAAACAAGACTCAATTTAGATTAGACCAGGTTTGGTCAGATTCTGGGGTGTATTTTTTTACAATAGACCATGGCAATCACTTCCGGCAACTTCCGGGGGTTATAGACCTCGAAAGAACTGGTAAATAAAAGGTCTAGAGGTCGGTGAATCTTTTTTTCTTAATAGCCCTCAGTCGAATCTGACCAAATCGGGTCTAAAAGCACTAATACCCTCGATTTTCGAAATTCTCGGGGCTAACGCCCCTCGAATTGTCCACTAGTGAATAATCCACACTGGGGTCAGATTTTCAGAAAATGGACAATCTACAGTCCTATACATATCTATCAAATTCTGCTAAATTAGAGTGAAAAATGATAAATACTAGGTATATCTGAGTGTATTCTGTATTGTAATCATACGATAAAATCTGTCTGGTTATGTTGAACTGTATTTTGAACCTGATTTTTGTCTTAAATTAGGGTTATTGGAGTGGATTGGTTAAGACAAATTGTACATTTTCTGGCGATTTCACCCACTGACTCCCACTTCCCCTCTCCTTTCCCTCCAACATCTTTTCTCACTCCTCCATGAAATTAGCTCTGAGACTTTCATCCATTTCCAGAAGCTTCTAGCTTCTAACTTTGAACCCCAAAGCCGATCCCTCCCCCTGAAAGACAACCAATTTACATTAAGTAATCTATTAACCATTGTCCTTTGATGAATTAATTGGAATTTAAATCATCACATCTTGTTAGAGCCAATTTCACTTTCCCAGAATTCTAATTAAGGATCCCCCTCGACGCCCTGGTTATTTCAAGGGTCTTAGTTTCTTTGCAGTGAATTTGGATAAAAGGGAAGGGAAAGTTGAGCTCTCAGAACGTTCCGGGGATTATTTCTCTCCGAATTTGTTTTAATGTTCCATCAACTTGGTAATCTTCACTTTAAACTGAATAGGCAGTAGAGATGATTAATATTAGCAGCTTACACGGGCGGTACGAGCCCTGTACTGCATGCTCAGGCTTGGTAGAGGAAATTAGGAAACTGCATGCTTCAAAATTCTATAACCAAGCAATGCAGGGGGAGAAATTATTTGAGGGTTTTGTTCGCCACCAACTGCTTGGTTACAAACTCATTCATTAAACTGAATTCCCAGCTATTATGACAACACAAATCCTACCAAATTCACTAATATTATGACTGATAGGACTGCATTTATCAATATTCTGCTGCTGGTATATATGTTTAAATATACAAATACAAATAAATAAAAAAAGTCTAATCACCGAGAGAAAGCGGCCACTGGTGAGCGATAATAAGTGAAGTAATCGCATGAAAGGACTCGGGCGGGTCATCCAAATAAAAATGAGATATCTTAGAAGCCCTGTAGCAAAATCATCTGAACAAAAAAGAAGTAGAAAATGTTCAGTTTTTCACTGATGTAAACTGCGAGTGCAGCTTTAAAGGGCAGCTACTGTATTATCTAGAAAAAACCCGACACAATGACACAATAATCACTTATGGAACCAAGTTCGTAGCGGGTGAGAAATGCAGAATGAGTTTGGAGGCCGAGTGATATAACATGAAGCCGAAGACTGAGTGTTGTATCACTCGCCAGAAAACAAGTTCTACATTTCCCTTGCCAGTGTAGAACTAGTACCATAAGTTTATCAGTATAGGTGCCCTCTTCTACCTTTATATGTGACGTCATCAAAACAAGTACCGTCGATAAAGCCCTATAGTTCTAGATCAGTTCACAGATATGGAAACCTTGGTTATAGAATGTGCATATATACTAATAAACTTGTTAATTACACAGGGAACAAAAGCAACCTAGCCTGAATACCCTTTTCTGACCCTGAAGAACTCGTTTCTTTATTTTTAAAAAAGAAACACAAAAAATAACTCCCATCTTACCTAATGTGTATCCTGTCTGAACAAAAAAATACAGATAATTCAGGTCAGTGACTTGTTGCTAGACGGCTTAAGGTGTAGAATGTACCTATAAGTAGCCTCCATTCATCACGCGAGTAGCTCGTGGGAAGCTCTTACCTGGAGATAATTACAGGCATAACCAGGTTGTATAATCCCCCTCTTTACATCTTCATTAGCAGTTTAGATCCATAACGTGTCTAATGGTCTGGTGAAACTGCCATGAACCACCGGATGCAAGGAGCTCTGCTGGCTACACAGATATAACCAGCCACCTCCCCAGCGGTGGGGGCAGAGAGGGTGCAGAGAGGTGACAGAGAGGGGACAGAGAGGGGGCAGAGAGGATGCAGAGAGGATGCAGAGAGGGGACAGAGAGGGAACAGAGAGGGAACAGAGAGGTGACAGAGAGGTGACAGAGAAGGAACAGAGAGGGGGCAGAGAGGGGGCAGAGAGGGGACAGAGAGGGGACAGAGAGGGAACAGAGAGGGTGCAGAGAGGGAAACAGAGAGGGGCAGAGAGGTGACAGAGAGGGAACAGAGAGGGAACAGAGAGGTGACAGAGAGGTGACAGAGAAGGAACAGAGAGGGGGCAGAGAGGGGACAGAGAGGGGGCAGAGAAGGAACAGAGAGGTGACAGAGATTCGATTGGTGAAAGAAGTAGAGAGTCTTAGATAGAATTAAGTGAGAAAGGTGAGTTTGATGGGGTTTGCAGATACATAGGTTCTCTGTTATAGAGGTATGGGTGGCAGTTGTAAGCATGTGTTCATTTTCGTCGAAGAAGGTCTTCGCATGGGCCTGATACATCTAGAGTGAGTTATGCATAGTGCGTATTTCACTAGTGAGTTACAGGTGCTTCCATTGGCATGCTACTACTCTCATTGCTAATCCTGTTACTTTGACGTTTGATTGCAGGCATTTCTTTAGAAGCGGGAGCAAGTAACGGAAAGTAAACGGTATGGGTGCCATTGGCATGTTACTTCTATGTTACATCTACCGCTACTCTGTAACGTTAGCAGACAACATTTTTTTCACTTTGAAATGAATGCAACAAGTCACGTGAGTAATAATGGAGAGTGGTGCCAGTGGCCTGCTTCAGCTCCCACTACTCCCTGTTACTTCACTTCCAAGTAGCAGCCGCTTCAATCAAACATGTTTGATAGAAGCGGGACCACTCTACGTTTAAAAAATGCGTCATAAGAAACAAAACACCCATCCCCGTTACACCCATGTTACTGCTCTCGCTTCGATAATTAAGTAGCGGGAGTTAATAGCAGGAGTAGTAGCAGGAGCAGTAGCATGGCAATGGAACACACCCTTTATGTGGGATTATCATGGCAACAATTTTTTTTTTATTAGCGTTACTGACGAAATTCATATTTACGACTCGATTTTGTTCTATTTTCATGATTAAAAGAATATTATAATGAATCATTTATATGTATCTGTGCTTGTATTATTTTTCGTGTCGTATTTGTATAATCATAATATGATGCTTTTTCTGGTCACAACACAAGACCTGATTGACAAGTAGATGTTGCTAATTGCTATGTTTGTTTCGAGAAATGAAAAATCAAATTAAAAAGAAATGGGTGACCAATGCTATGCCTCCCCTCTATATCCCCCAACTTCTCGCCTATCTTGAGTGCAGAGTTCCAGTATTGAGAGGGAGCAGACATTGCACTGTTATATACATGCCTTGAGATTGCCTGTAAGCGAGATGTTTAAGATGTGCCCAGTCAGCACAGATTGCCATAATTGCCCTGCAATGTGTGGTAATGAAATGAATGTCTACCGGACCCCTGCATGTAAATGTTTGCCCTTATTTAGATTTAATGTACCCAGGCATGGGAGGAGGAGGCAGGCAGGGGAGATATTAGGAGCAGGTACTATCCGCCATGCATGGTGTTGGTTCTGAGAGGGGTTAATATTTAAGTAGCATTTTCAGCTACTATAGCAGGATTCCTAGTTATTGAAGTTGCATTCTCAGTTACTAAAGCTGCATTCACATCTATTAAAACTATTGGCCTTAAATGAATAAAAAAAAAAGGAAACAAAAAGCAGCATTCCCTGTTTTAAAGCAGCATTCTGAGCTATTGAAGCAGCATTCTCAGCTATTAGAGCAGGATTCTCAGCTATTAAAGTAGCATTCTCAGTTTTAAAGCAGCATTCTGCAAATTTTGAATCTCATTTCGCAGGTTGGGGACATTTTTTTAGAGGAATGGCAAAGGTGAATTGTACATTTTCAGGCCAAATTACCCATAATTATGCTGGAAGAGTGAAAATTGAGCTTTGAATCAAGCATTGATTACTCGATGTGACAAGGGGAATAATTTATTATTCATGCTTTCATCCTATTAGTCAGGTAATCAGAATAAGTACAATAAATTATTGGGCATCTCTACACATTTAGTAAATTCTGCTAAATTAGGTTGGATACTGCTAAATACTAAAGGTATACCTGTGATTAATATTTTGTGTTACGTTGATAAAAAAATATCTGTTTCCTTATGTTGAATAATATTTTGAACCTTATCTTTGGTTTACGTTTCTTTTTGTGGTGAGAATTGGTCAAGGTACATTGTATATTTTCAAGCGACGTCACATGTATGTGGAGAAAGGGTAACCGCCTGTTATCAGTAAGAATAATATTGTTAACTTATACTGAGGAATACTGGTATGACATGGTCATCTTTTTTATTGGTATATATTTTCTGGACAGACTGGAAGAATTACTCAGTAGAATCTTATCAGAATAAAATTTCAATAAAAACAGAATTTCTGTGGTGTAGGTTATCAGGGCAGAGTAATACATGTCATGGCATGGCTTTCCCAGTCCAGAAGTAGGCATCCCAACGGGATAATAATGACATTTTGCGGTTTGGAGCGAGAGGCTTTGCCTCAGTTTGGAGGGACTCTCTCAACTCTGAGCCCGGCCAGAGAGCTGCTTTGTGGACATTTTCTCACAATCTGACCCTTATGATATTATGTGATGTGTCACAGAAAAGTGCCATCTTAAGGTTAAGACCACAGCTGTCAGGAACGCATTGTTTATCCTCTACCAACATGCCAGAACCTTAAATCTGTTATTTTCTTTCTTATCCAACTGATGAAATGGAGTCAGCAACTTTATATTAATAACAGAGATGCAAGAGACTAATTGGATTGAAGTCAATTATCATGATCAGGCTTCCCAAATTGTCATGCATCATTTTACCATTTTGACCATGATTGCCAAACGATTCTCCCCCATTCGTTAATTAAATTAATTTAATTGATTAACTTGTGGCTGATCGGGGGAGATCAAGATGTACGTTCCTTTTGCAAAATGAAATTCCCAATCAACACGATCGTCATGTTTATGGGTGAAGTAGGTTTTTAGAATCTAACCAAATAACCCACATCCATGCAAAACAAAATGAGGTTCAAAATACAGATCAACGTGAGCTGTCACCAACATATTTATTAATAGATGCAATGCTCAGTACGTTATTCATTGTATTCATCAGTTTTCAGCCCAATCCAGCAGAATTGACTAAAACCTTTTTAGCTGCAGATTGTACCTAGGCAGTTGTCAACGCATTTGGACGTTTGCAATATTTCACGAAGGTGAGGCAGAAAAGGACAGTAAAAATGATGTAATTCGATGTCGTCATATTAAAGGCAAACGCTACTATTCACTGCCACGCCCCCCTTTTCCATATATACCAAATATACGGGCATTTTACGCACTATGCCTTTAGCATTGCAGTCTATGGAGAAACGGCCCATTTTTTCACGTTTTATAGCATAAAATAAACCATTAATGGCTACTCCTACTGTTCCAAAATTTTCTACACATATAGTACAGGTTATATAGTACATATCAAAAGGAAAAAACATATATATGTCATCGCGTTGAAAAAATAATTGTAGCTGTCTAAAGTAGACATGTTTGGGAACAGAAGTAGCTGTAGGTACTCTCAGTTGTACCCATTTAGTATACAAGACTATTGGGAAATGCTGCATTTTTCATTCACGGTTTTGGGAATAAAACAAAAACGAAAACTCCTAATGTACCAAATTTTTCTACACATATAGTGCAGGTAATATTCTAAATATATAAATTATAGGGAAAAAAGTGTATGTCATCGCATTCAAAAAATAATTGTAGGTGTCTGAAATAGACATGTTTAGGAAATATAGAACACGTTGAAAGCAGCAGATTTTTGGGTTGTCAGCCATGTTTCAAAGCCCTGTAATTCAGAAAGTAGCACGGCGACCCATTATTTTTTTTTCAGTTTCATGAACACACATACTTCAAGAATCATATATTAAAATATCAGAAAAATGACATCTATTTTCGATGGGGAGAAAAATAAAATTGTTTTTATAAAAATAGTGAAAAATAGTGGGTTTTTTCGAGTTTTTAATTTAAAATTCGCATCAGGTATTTGTTGTTTTCAGAATAAAAATATCAATGCAATCTATAAAAAAGAGGCATAGAATTATTGGCCAAATAATACTCTCTCCACATCTATTAATTTTACTTAAATTGAGTGAATATTAATAGCAAATATGAACTATGAATTCGAAGTACTGCAAAATGAGCCCCCATTTTGGTTCTCATTGGTTCTTTTGAGATACCAAATTTTGAAGCCCTGTAATTCAAAAATGAGCACGGCAACCCATTGATTTTTTTCCATCTTTATGACCAGAAACACTTCAAGAATCAAATACCAAAGTTTCAGAAAAATGACATTTATTTTCATTTTCCACAGAAAACATTAACATAGTACACTTTTTGCATGTTAAAACAGGTTTTAAGTTTTTATAGCTACTAACAGTGATTTGATTTCTTCATTTTATGGGAGAAAACTACAATTATAACGAGGCTTCTTGTGGCTTTCTTTAATGAGATAATTTACACTGAATGGAAATGGTAAAGTGTTTTACAAATAAAGATGCGATGGGTATTCAATGTGATCAATAGAAGTATCAGGAATCAAAATTAAATACAATTGGATTTTGAGATTTGGATTTGGATTTGCATATCTATGGAAAATGAGGTGCAAAAACACAACAGTCGACTGGGTGTTATCCATTAGGCTATACACGAACATGAAAAGCATAATTGTACTTGGAATTGTAATAGGAATTTCGAAGTCGTGCATAATAGTTTATATCCGAAAGATTCTCAATTAATATTGATCAAGAACTACACAGTGCTTTTCACTCTTTTCCGTTCTTTCCCTACCCTTCTGAGAGTTATTTTCCCAAAATTATGGGTGGTTTTATTTTCATATTTTGATACAGAGCTTCATAATAGTCTACATTTATATTTTCGGTGACCCGCCGAAATACTTTGCGTCAGTGGTGTCATTCATTATCGCTCACCAACCCCGTTTTCTTTCGACTTCAAATTCTTGTGCAAACATATTTACAGCAGTACATTAGGGTCAAACAAAGGGTCGAGTTGCTTTCTTCCCAACAGCTGAGAATCAAACTTTAACAGAGAATGCACAATGATCTTCTTGTCAACAATAATGCACGCAATCTGGTAGAAGTCAAACAAGAAATCTCCACCCACTAAACTGCAAACTGCATGAATAAACAATTTATAATTAACTCCTGAGCTTCGCGGCATCGATTCCATCTGTCATAATTTAATTTGTCATTTGATAGGAATGGAGATCTGTGGTATAATTACATTTAAGCACCATCCATTACAGGAAAAAGAGATTGAGCGGTGAGAGATAGTCTTCCATTTCTATTTAAGCAGTTTGTTAGGATCTGACTCCAGGGTATGGAGAGTGGGGGGGGGGGAGGGGGGGGGAGGGGGAGGGGGAGGGGGAGGTGGAGGGGGAGGGGGAGGTGGAGGGGGAGGGGGAGGTGGAGGGGGAGGGGGGAGGTGGAGGGGGAGGGGGGATGGGGAGGTGGAGGTGGAGGGGGGATGGGGAGGTGGAGAGAAGGTAGAACAATGAGAACATATTTTATTTAATTGGTCTGTTATTCACCTTTGGATGATGTTGTCAGTAGTTGCACAATTCTCCTTCACCAATCTTCTCAAGAATATCTCAAATTTAGGAACAAATTAAGGTTTCAAAATACAATTTTTCAAACTTGAACAGACTTTGTAAATAAGCGTAGGGGGCCTAATACGAAATATGTTCAGTTACACCTAGTAGCCATTACTTTAAACTTATATGGTCGTCTAACACAATTCAGATTAATTGACCTAGGCCTATATGGAATTTTGCATAGCGGTATTCAGGTTGCAACTAAAGCATGCAACTGGTTTCGTATAAGGCCTTAAAACGTTGCATCGGCCGGGAATCGAACCCGGGCCGCCCGCGTGGCAGGCGAGCATTCTACCACTGAACCACCGATGCTGACTTATTCTGATACCATTTGCAACATTTAATTTAATTACTGTTTGCACTAAGTTTGGGATAGGTCTACCAAGGAAAATAAATGACACCAGGAGGGTACGTATAACAATATAGCCTTCACAGTGTGAGAAACTTGGAGGAAGATTATTTTCATCAGTGTAGAAAGCTAGGATTATAAGAAGGGAGGCAAGAGCCACTAATCCTTGGCTGATTATACTCTCTGCATAACCATTGTATTGATCTTCAGTGTTGAATATCTTCATCTGTCTGTGAGCGACTCTACCTTATCTGATTTACATCTCTAATATAGCCGCCATGCAGCAATAAAAGTCGCCAGCCAATATTCCTGTTAGTCATGCTGGGCCGTAATCATTGCTTCTAATTACCCTCCCTCGTCTTACTGAAAAAGTGCTGTAAAATGTGCACTCGACCATGACTCTTCTAACTGACAGGGATGTGGGGGATGGTGTGAGAATATGTACAATCGGCAGCTCTACACATTTAGTCAATTAGGCTGAATTTGGTTGATGAACTATCAGCACTGGGTACATCTGAGTATATTTGCTGTTGGGTTGATTCAAGTAATCTGTTCGGTTATGCTGGTCTGTATTTTGAACCTCATCTTTGTCTTAAATTTGGGATATTCGAGAGAATTGGTGAAGGTGAATTGTACATTTTCTGACGATCTGACCCATATACATACTGAAAAGGAAAGAAGTATGAAGATAAAGCTCTTCTATGTATATATCTGGGTATATTTTCTGTTGCTTTGATTAAAAGATCTGTTCGGTTATGATGAACTGTATTTTGAACTAAGAGAATGTCATGTTCTGGATAGATTCATGACAAAGAAATCTGAAGACAACTCAATTGTTAGAATCTAAAGTTAAGCACTCAGGGATAAATATTCAATCTTTGTTAAAATAAATATTTTCTTCGGCGATTGCTGCCACTATCATATAATCGACTCGCTTTTAAAATAACTTCTGGCTGAGTTGCTCCAACAACAGTGTGCTTCACAAGATAAAGTAGCTGTAGGGAGTTCAACGCCCGTCCAAAGGCAGGTCAATAATTAGAACAAACGTGGCAGAGGGGGGCGGGGGAGGTAACACAACTCACAACTGTTATCTATTTAGCTGCACGGGGCCTTGTAATATAGACTGGTTTGGTTTATGGGAGTAGTGAGGCAAGGGCCCCGTTGCATAACAAATTCCTTACTTTATGTAGTGCTTCTTCAACTACTTTTACTTGTTAAGCAGCTATCAAGGAACCTTTATGAAAGGAATTTGCTATACAGACAATGCTAACTTTTTCTTATTTTAAATAATTTTATTTGGGCTCAATTTAGACTACAGAAAGAAATACATAACAAAAGATATGTAGGTAGATTATGAGAGTATGACGCCAATAAATATCTAATAATTGATGAGATATGATGTATCAATTAAAATGTCGAAGGGCGGTCTGGAAGATATGCATAGCAGAAGACTCCAGGGTCAGGAAAGCCTTTAGTGCAGTAGGCGTCCACTCACTGACACTGACACTGAGAGGTTGTCCTATTCCATGTATATATTTTGATGGAAATAAAATTCAATATAACATAATAGATACTGGACCTTGATAAATATTATAGTCGTTAGAATTTATAACATAAATAATCAAGTTCCCAGTCTAGGTTCAGAGTTGAGAGAGTCCCTCCAAATTGAGGGAAAGCCAAAATGCGATTATAATCCCATTAGGACGCCTACTCCAGGGCCAGGAAAGCCATTGGCGCAGTAAGCGTCCAATCACTGGCATACCATTCTTATCTGATCTAAGAAGCTGTGAGCCTATAGACTGGTCCCTGGATGTTGCTATTATCGCCCATGCCCCAGGTAGGACATTACCCCGCCCCCGCCATCTACTCCATCTTACTGAAGCTCACTCTGACATCCGGGCATTGTTTTACACAGCTGGCTCACTTAAAACCCGGGATCAATCAACCAATATCGTCTGCTTAATTAAGGCATAGTTTTCACTTTCTTTAATATTTTTTTAAAATTTCAATCACCCTTGACTTGTGATTGCTAAATGTTATTGCTATAGAAGACCCTTTGGGGCTTTTCTAATTGGGAATTAGACGATAGTCAGGCAATTTAGAACTCCCTATAGACAGGCAAAAAGAAACATATTTGAATCGAACGGTTTGTCCCAATCAGAGCAACACCAAATATACTCAGTTATACCTCGTATTTATCATTTTTTAGCCTAATTTGGCAGAATTTACTAAATGTGTAGAGTTGGCGACTGTTATTTTTTCTGACATTTTCTCATTGTTTATTTCCTTAAAGCTGAACTCTCAGCATTATCAAACAATGCTCTCTTCCTTTTCTTGACTAAAACCTATTGACATTATTTTTAATTACTTGAGTTTTTCATGAATTCAAGGCTGTTCCTCGAATTCATTGTTGGTGTGTTTTGCTGGTTTATAACTAATACATCACAAAATCAAGATTTCTCTTTTAAAGGAATTCAGATGGTAAATAGCTAAGCGAGGATCATTTCAAGTCAGAATCTCTTATGCAACAGGCCCCACACCCATCCTTCTTAGTTCTATTATTAATAAACGGAATAGGGCGATTATACACAGGTTAGATAACGTTATTTAGTAATGTGTATTGCTGTCGCTGTGCTTAACAAATAGTTAATTATTCATTAATTCATTAAATTAAGTTTTAACGAATGGAATGTGACAGTTTTTCTGTTTACGTGCCACCTCTGTCAGACATAATTCATTATTATGAAACCAAGGTCAATAACAATTTGTTTTAAAAATATTTAAATTATTATAGAAAAACGCAATATCCCTGTAGCAGATGGTGTAACACCTTGTTGGATTAAACCATAGTGAACCTATTTTAAAACTGGTTAAATTAAGCACAGTCTATCAAAATTATATATCTAAACCATTTTCTTGTTGTCTCAAAAATACCATTTCGAAAATATGTGATTACAAATTCAGTGCTTCCTATGGGTGCGTTTGAATTACACTAAGGATGTTAAAAGCATTAACATAATAGTAATACATAATCTTTCGAGTTTAATCTCAGGCCTACATAGTACTGCATACACACCAAAATAAGTAGAGAACATATCTTTTGTAAGCACATCGATGTAGAACTTAATTGGAATTTTATGTATGAAGGGATTGGGAACTGTAAGGCTTCCTACGACAGCAAGTATAAATACTTCTGTCTTTTTAGCTAGGATGATTTACAGGGAAAGTCCCTACATTGAGCATACCAATGCGAACACGAGATAAAGTTAGTCGACTTTTTCCTCCCCTTTTTGCCTCAAGTTTACCATCTTGATCTATAGTGTTACGCTCTGAGGGACCAAGCTCACATGGGAGCAGGATTGAAAGCCTTTCCTTGCCAGCCCCGGCAAGTCTTTTTCACCAGGTCCCCTCCCTTTACAGCCAGCCCAACAATAAGGCCCCTGACCCGAATCCAACCGGAGCGGGCGCAAATGGCTGGGATGAAAGGGAGACGGGCGCAGATGGATTGTTCGCCGGGCTCACAATGACAGGCAACACGCGCCCTTGTTGTCCCTGTCGGGATCCCGCCACTAGCGCCCGCTGCCATCTAGTCACAGGGAGGTTGGAGTCAATAGGCAGGCTTTATTTCTTGAGCCATTAATGCATTTTGATCGTGTCGCGCTTCAATTGAGACTTGGAGGTGCGAGGCTGGTCTGGGGATTTCCCATGAATGAAGAGATATTGTAATCTTTTGCCCTCCACTGTAAAAAAAATAGGTGTTTACTTTTGCCGTCGGTGCTTGGACTCTGGCATGCAGGTCTCTCTGGTAATATAAAAAGGGTTAAGTTTACGGGAAATTGATATAGATTGTCCCCAAAGAAGCCCCCTCCCCCCTCCTAGGCACCCACACCCACAGGGGGAAATATTGGACCGGATAAAAATGAAATATTGAAGATGACGAATTTAGTTAACCTTTGTCTCACAGAAATGTATATGTTTGAGAGAGAGGGCAGAATAGAGGTTATGACTTTATGTCATAACACTTTATGTATACTTGGGGTCGGTTCCTGGCTAGATTTCTGACTGGATAAAAACACTTAAATACATTCTATTACATGTACATAATGATTCTGGTTGACACCAGGTTAATTCAGTATTTCTCTTATAAACATATTATGATATCTTAGTTTGGTAAGAGGTATGTTTCACCTATGATAGAAAAAAATCTATTTAAAATGATTATGAAAATAAGCATAACAAGATTTATAATACAATGTAATCAAATTTTGAACAAGATTCGTGATCACTTGTATTTATAAACTAAACTAAACTATCAATTATCTACCGACCTAATCGAATAAAGCGATCTTCTACCCTTCTAAGATGGATGATGGTTTATTACCAGGTTGATATTATTACTTCTGCCCGATCAACACTGCGCGTATGTGTGGGTTGATGCAGGTTAAGTGGTAAATAGGGAGCAGGACGAGCAGATGGGCAGGGCTTGATGTAGGGAGACTCGTGTAGGGCTACACGCCTCGTCTTGTTGATGAGATATCACTGAGAGAACAGAGGACTGCGGGGTGGAGTCGGGTACAATCGATGGGTCAGAGGTACAGGGGAGGAAGAAGAAGAAGAAGAAGGCAGAGGAAGTGATAAGATGAAGAAGAAGAAGAAGAAGAAGAAGAAGAAGAAGAAAAAGGCAGAGGAAGTGATAAGATGAAGAAGAAGAAGAAGAAGAAGAAGAAGAAAAAGGCAGAGGAAGTGATAAGATGAAGAAGAAGAAGAAGAAGAAGAAGAAGAAGAAGAAAAAGGCAGAGGAAGTGATAAGATGAAGAAGAAGAAGAAGAAGAAGAAGGCAGAGGAAGTGATAAGATGAGGAAGAGGATGAGAAGGAGAAGAAGATGAGAAGGAGGAGAAGAAGAAGAAGAAGAAGAAGAAGGCAGAGGAAGTGATAAAGATAATGATTTACCGGAATAGATTTCTTTAATCAAAGCAATACCAAATATATGAGGTGAGACGAGGCAAGAAACACCTACAATCTACTTTTAGGGTATGACACATCATTTAGGAGACACCGAGATAAATTACAAAGCAATACCAAATATATTCAGATATACCTAGTATACATACGTATTATACAATTCACCTTCACCAATCCTCTCACATAACCCAAATTTTAGAAGAAAATAAAGTTCAAAGTACAGTTCAAACTAACCAAACAGATTGCTAGAATCAATACAATGCCAAATATACTCGAATTTACCTATATATTGACCAAATCGCAGCTGAATTTAGCAGAATTTACTAAATGTGTACAGCTGCCAACTGTACATTTTCTGAAGTCCTGATCCACGTACGCTATCTGACCCCCTACTCCACAGTCCATACTACATGCTAACCCCTCACACGTATGGAACACACCCAAAGTCTCCTTACCAGACAAAAACTAAGCTGACAAAAACAAGGAGAGAGCACTGGGGAAGTCAACTCATGTAAACAATAATCTACACAAAGTGGTTAAAACCCCACAGGAGAGGTTCCCATCCCACTCAATGTAGATAGTAGTAGAGCTTTTCTTTCTGAGGCAGTGTCATTGCCCCTGCGCTAGACTATATAGTGGTCAAGGAGGGAGACAGGGCGGTGCCAACCTTTCCCCTATAGAGGCAATGATTGATTATTAGCGAGATTTCTTAAAGCTGAATTCTCAGTTAAAGTTGCAATCTCAAATAACATCGGTGAAATACTAAATGAATTATAAAATGAGTCACACGTTGCAAAAAATGTTGAGATACCATCAGATTTGAAAAGGCGAAACCAAGCCGATTCCAATGATGGTAACCATTAGGACATAATAGTAGGCTATATGTTATCTTTGTTATTTTTATTTTTGAAAAGAAAGTTTGCAATATTTTTGGATGGACAACTACTAGTTAAGTAGGTAAATGTACTCTATAGGATGACCTTAGAAATGGATGGATATATTAGATGAACTGTCTTGAAATTTAGCACATGTATTCATGTGACCTCAAGGACCAGAACCCCCAAAAAATGAGAACATTCCTACAAGGAAATCTTATAGTATTTGAAGTAAGCGGAAGACTGGGTCTGACCCAAGCCGTAAAATACCTTTGGTAAATGCCACATATCCTTCTGAATCAAATTTGTCCAAAAAACAAAAAAAAAACATAATCAAACAGATTGCTTGAATCAAAGCAATGCCAAATATACTCAGATATACCAAGCATTAACCATTTTTTTCAGATTAATTTAGCCGAGTTTACTAACTGTGTAGAGCTACAATTTAGCTGAAGATCTGACTCATAAAGAGAATATGAAAACAATTTTATGACTTGTATTACTGAATTTATCAATATTCTACTGCTGTTAAATAAATAATTTGAAGTCGAATCAGCCGAGAGAAAAGAGCGATAATAAGTGAAGCCATCTCAGGAAAGGGTTTCAGGAGGTCTCATATAAATGTCGACTTTTATGAAGCCCTGTAGCAAAAACAAACAGACGAAATCCTAAAAAAAAAATTGGTCAAATAACTTTTAGATGTGTTGGAAAAGAACAGAACAAAAAGTAGGAACTCTTTAGGTTTTGACCGAAATTAACCGAGGGTGCAGCTTTAAAACAAAACCCCACTTTCCCTACACTACTTAGCTCATGTTCTTCATGGGCGATAATCCAGAGAGTATCCCCTATTTCCTTATACTACTAGCCAAGTTTACCTTAAAGAGGTGTAACAAGCTAATTTCTGCCACAAAATGAGTTTGTGATGTCTCGCAGAAAAATTAGATGTACAGTCGCCAGAATGGTATTTTCTGAATGTTATTTCCTGAATATGTTGAATATTTTATAACATGCTTTTATAGCTTTTACACCAGGCATGCAATTTCCATAATTCAATGCGAATCATAGATTCAAGATGGCGGACATCAATGGAAAGCTGGGAAAAGCAAACTTGTTAGCTCATAGTCGGAGTAGATGTATTAGTCCACGTGTCATCTATAATTACCAACGTAGTAAACAACATTATGTTACCGTATATGGTCAATTCTCACGAAATGGGGGCAATGGGTGGTTTCAGAAGTCATTTTTTCAAACTTCTTAGAATTAGGAGATTTTTGTGCATTGATAAATATGGTATTTGGGGAATGTAAACTGAAATTCGCTACTGGATTGGATGAGTATTTCTTTCTCAGCATCAATTTGAATTTTAAACTTATTTTTTCCTAGGTGCCTACATCGGGGTAAGCCTTGTTGATTTATGGACTAAAGCTGTGAGGAATTACTGTCTAATAAGAATAGGCTATTATCATTATACCCTTCCCAACTTATTGGATGACATATTTGATGAGTTTTGAGAGGGTCTGTAATGTGTAGAGGATTGGAAAACTCAAAAGAAATACCCCGACGTAGGCACCCCACCCCGACGTAGGCACCCCACCCCCGACGTAGGCACCCAATCCCCGACGTAGGCACCCCATCCCCGACGTAGGCACCAATCTCAATCCTTCACAAAAACGCCTGGAAAACATTTAGATATTTGTCTTTACATCTTGAAGTCATCACACTGAGAATCATGGGTAACTTATTAGCACTAATTATAGTATATAAAGCCTACTTGTTGCCACCTTGGGTCTACATTAGGGGCCTACTTAGGGGGGTGCCTACGTCGGGGTGGGGTGCCTACGTCGGGGTAAGTTTTTCTGGCCATTTAGTTAAATATTTTCCACATATATTGTTCATATGCTCAGAATTTGAAGTCGTTAACATTATACATTGCTCAATAGACACAAGCAGCTTGAAAGATGAATTGTAACAGAATAATTGCTTCAATTGTATCCCGACGTAGGCACCTGCAAATTTTAGCCAAATTAATTTCTTTTCAAAAGAATTTGCCTACCATGAAGACTGAAAGGATGAGTCACACAAATTTGATTTTTTTCTTTCAGGAACATTATTGGCTTCATATATATATTGTAGTTACGCCTACTGAGGGATAATTTTATATACTTTTTTACAGGCTTTATTGCCCCGACGTAGGCACCCTGTGATTTTAGCCATTTTTTTACAGCCAATAATTGGGAATAAAAATAATATCTCCTATATTTTCCCCAGAATTTAACAAATAACGCTTATTAAATGGTCGGATCCCTTTTATGAAGTAGAAATTTTTATATAAATTCTTCGTTTTCAGTGTCTGCGGTCTCATTTTATTTATTTCAGTTTTTAAAAACGTCAATTTTCAGCTATATTTTCTCTTTTTATGTACAAAATGCACATTAATAAACAATTTCAGATCAATAAATTATATATGGCCCGAAAGCGTGAGGTGGGATCTAAATGATGGGAAAGAAAAATAAACAAAAAAAATATAATTGTAAGCTCAGGGAACCTTGGAATTACAAAACACTGACTGCCCCCATTTCGTGAGAATTGACCATATATATATTATGTTCGCAGTTATCATATACATACATTCGACTTGTCATGCAAGCAGCAGTCGTGGCCGAGTGGTTAAGGCGATAGACTAGAAATCTATTGGGCTCTGCCCGCGCAGGTTCGAATCCTGCCGACTGCGGAACGTTTTCTTCCTTTATAAAGTAAAGCCACCGACTATATAATTATGATAGCTTCTATCTCCATGTACAGCTCTTGTAGATGTATATATGACTGTTGCTAGCCGGTTTGTAATGCATATTTTCTGACTTTTTAAAGGGCCACAGACACCAAGAGAAACAGGCAGAGACAAAGACAAAGGGAGCGAAAGAATGGAGAAAAGGAAAGAGACAGGGGAATAGGGAGGAAGAGAGTATAATGAGAGAGACAGACACTGCGCCGAGAGAGAGAAAGTGGGGAAAGAGAGGGAAGTCCAGAGAGAGAGAGAGAGAGAGAGAGAAACGAGAAAGCGCGAACTTGTTCATCACATCCTTCCTATATAATAACCTCCCTATATAAGGACCACTTATAGTAGGCTATACTAATATATATTATAATAATACCACCATAATGCCAATGTAAATAGGAAAATACGCCAAGAACTGGGTCAAATTATGAGGATGTCGCTCCAATTTCCCCTGCCTCTATATATATATATAGAAACTGAACCCGCGCATACAACTGTTTCCATCAGTTTGAGGACCACATTATATTAGGTTACACACATTCTTGTTGCATTCATATAATATGAGGATTATATACAATATATCAGCGTAAGGAAACGTATTGAAAGGTCAGCTTTCTCAACCAGCTATCAATTTTATCGAGCGGGGAATAATGACAATGTATATAGTTGTCACTTTGTTGGTTGTTCTGGTGGGAGTGAGTGCCGGGAAAGAATGCGAGCTTATATCTGTGCCTTTGTGCCAGGAAGATATACCCTATAATATGACAGTGCTTCCAAATCTACTCGGTCACAAGTCTCAGGACGACGCAGGATTAGAAGTCCATCAGTTTTCCCCTCTGGTGAAGGTTGCCTGTTCTAAAGATCTCAGGTAAATTTCTCGACTAAAAAGTCTTAAATCATTAAATTATTCCTTGGATGTTTTTTTCGGGAACAGAATCAGGATTGTTTATGAAAATTTAGAACTTGTCAGGCATGACTATTGTTTCATCTATGAGAGAACTGTATGCATTACATCTCAAACGGTACGTTATAATCAGCTTTCATTAGCATTCTCTAGTTACTGTTACAGGGTCTAGTCCACTAAACCGATCCTCGTGCGATTCTCACATAATTTAGTGAAAAAGAGTCCTCTGCGGCGCAAAATCGCATGAGAATCGGCTTAGTGGACAGGCCCTTAAGACTTCTAGTAGAGGAGGTACATCCTTTTGGGGTTCGGTACATTGGTTTGGGGAAAGTTTCTAATAGAAACCGCGGGTGGACATAGTAAATTATAGGAAAGATTCACAGGGTTTAATACAAGTAATACGAAAAATGCCATCAAAATTGTAGAAGTTAAGAAATAGCAAAATACTTTCAGTGCGATATGGTGTCTCTGAGGAGCTTCCATAAAACAAATGTTGTAAAATCAGACAAGATAGTAAATGGACCATATATATAAGGGCCTAGTCCACTAAGCCTATTCTCATGGGATTCTCCCAGAATTTAGTGCAAAAGACTCCTCTGTGGTGAAAAATTGCATGAGAATCGGCTTAGTGGAAAATAGGCCCTTATATGCCAAGCATCTATATAGAGTATAGGCCATAGTTTCATGTCCACCAGCTTATGCACATAAGTTATTGTTTTAAGTGGTCGGTGATTCAATCGCAATTGCAGCCCTCCAAATGATCGGCATCGACCAAAACCTTCAATAGAGGCCTCTGCCCTATTTTGGCCTTTTTTTTTACAAAGTATTTTCCTAGTGAAACCATGACAGATGGTTACTATTAAAAGTTCTGCGGTAATGACAGAAGCCGCGGTTACTATCAAAACTTCTGTGGTAAATAATTATATTGGGAAGAAAATGTGACTTTTTTTTCAAACAATTCTGACAACTATGTTATTAGTATTATTCAGGATTTTTCTATTTCTGTGGATTCTTTTTGTATCTAGCATGTCTGTTGCAGTCCATTTCAGTCTGGGACATTTTTTCTTAATCGAAACTTGACTTCTAATTTCCATGAGAAGATGATTGGGTATTTCTTTTTAAATTTAAATTATCTTTATTCAGCAATAGCATTATAACTTTTGGTACTTTTCTCAGCAACAAGGAGGACAAATAAGATACGGCCTACATGATAGGAACAATTGACATGTCTCGCAGTTTAGATATGGGTCAGATTTTCAAAAAATGTAAAATTGGCCTTCACCAATATTCCCAAATTTCCGACGAAAACAAAGTTGAAAATACATTTCAAGCTAACCAAATGGATTGCTAGAATCAATGCAATGCCAAATATAGGCCTACTCAAATATACCTAGTATTTCAAATTTCAGCTTAATTTAGCAGAATTTACTAAATGTGTACGGCTGCCAATTGTACATTTTCTGAATTTCTGACCAATATACACATGCTAGGGAGAGCCGCTAGATATAGGCCACCCGGATATAGAGAAGAATCGCTATACTTGGATTTGAAATCAACATGTACATGTAAAATGTGACACACAGGAAAATGAGTCACATAGTAGCTTATAGTGTCATGCCTAATATATATATTATTATTTTCATTCCGATATATGATGGATATAGATGAGACGTATCACTGTTGTGAATATCTGACAATAAAATTGTTTAAAAAAAAATATATATAATGACATCATATAGGGTGATATCGCCAGATAATGCCTTCACCAATCCTCTCAAATAACCCACATTTAAGATAAAGATGAGGTTCAAAATTCAATTCAACATAACCAAACAAATTGTTTGAATCAAGGCAACATCAAATATACCCAGCTAGTATTAACCATTTTTCAGTCTAATTTAGCAGAATTTACTAAATCTACCGATTGTACATTTTTGTACCCTATAATATGGAAGCGTGCAGTAGAGTCCTACATAACGACAATCTCGGTAATGCGACCAACTCGTTATTAAGACCAGTTTTCTCAGTCTAACCTTGTAACGTATTGGCTGCTTTTAGGGGGTTGGAGGATTCTCCATCTATAAAAGCTCTCCACATGGTATACACCTACACACCTACCTCCCTGTGTAACTACTTAAATTTGATTCTTCTATGATATTTTTCAAATGTTTTTTCCCACAGGAACCTTTAGTCAGAATGTTTTCATTTTTAGGGAGATTGGCGCTGCTAGTAGCATAAATACATGTGCCAAATTCCAAGACTATAATATTGAATATATTTATGCATATCTGAGGTTATCCTAAGGAGTACATTTAACTACTTTAATAGTGATTGACCATCAGAAAATATAGCTAACACTTTTCTTCTAACAAAACAAACAGAACATAACAAAATGCAAAATGCAAATTATTCAACGTCCTAATGATTACCATCATTGGATTCCACCTGAATTCATCTGTTCCAACATGTGGTGTGTCACAGGAAATTGAGTCACAAAAAATAGTGTTTGAGATATCATCGTATTTGAAAAGATGAGATCAAGCAGATTCCAATGATAGTAAACAGTAGGACATTTGATAAGTATTTCTATATTTTAAGTGTGATATTTTTAGTTTTGAAATAAAAGTTTGCAATATTTCTTGTTGGATATTTACTAGTTAAGTAGCTAAATTACTCTATGCGATGGCCTGAGAAATGCACGAATATATTTAATACACTGTCTTGGAATTTGGTATGTGTGTTCATGCCACAACAAGCGTGAAGCAACCCCCAAAAGAAAACATATACAACCGATACATCGGTGCCCATATGTGGGTAGCCAAGAGGCGGTTGCTTGGCTCCGCCTCTTCTCACCGTCGACCAATCAGGTCGCTCCTGGGCGGCGCTTATGACGTCACGCTACGAACATAAACATTGACATTCGTTCACCTAGATCCGCACTGAGCGGACGGTTCACTTGAACATTTTTTTCTTTTTTGATTCTTATGTAGTCCTATTGCTGAAAATAAAACCTAGCTTCGTTTGGTTTAGGCCATTCACTTGTCACGCGTGTCATATATCTTAGCATCCGACCGACAACGTCATATTCCCAGAAATACATTTTGTGAATAAAACACATGCGACTTGTGACTCATTATCCTGGAATACATCAAATATGATGATTTTTCAAAATCCAACTTCTGTGACTTGTGACTCATTTTTCTATAAGAAATTACATTTGCTTCCCTCTCTGATTTCAGATTCTTCCTGTGCACAATGTATCTCCCCGTGTGCACTGTCTTAGCAGAGCCGATACCACCTTGTAGAGCCTTGTGCACGCGCGCACGCGAAGGCTGTGAATCCCTGATGAATAGATTCGGTTTTATTTGGCCTGATACCCTTAGTTGTGATCTCTTCCCTGTTAGCGGTCTTTGTATCGACCATCACAAGACAGGGGAGAACCCGTCACCAAGACTAAGACCAAGACCAACACCAAGACCAACACCAACACCAACAGAGATACCGTCCACCACACCACCGGCTCCAATAACGGAGAAGATTCAACCAGAAAAAGAGAATCCTGGAGGAGATTCCAAGTGGACTATGTCTAACAACACTGTTTACATGAGGAACTGTCATTGCGAATGTCACCCCTGAGCTCTTTCATAGGGGACTTGCTTGTCTACCATCTTAAATCCTGATTCATATTCAATAGGAGATTTGGCCAGCCGCCATTTTGAATCTTGATTGGGACTGATGGTACAGGATAAAAGCATGGCACCTTCAGCATGGTCTATTTACTTATCAATGTTTTTTTTGTTTCTTTGTTTTTTTTCTACTTATCAATGTTCTAATGCTAAATATTTGAATGTCAAACCTGAATTCAATCCATCCAAGTGTACACGTACTGTAACTGCTGTGGCACATGCAAATCCCCTATTGCTTTCAAAATGTTATTCCACCTTTTGTCAATGTATTTTATTTCCCACTTTATTCTCTTCTGGGAGATTTGGCCGACGGATTTAAAACTTACCAAGCTTTTCCTTTTAAGACAAAAGTGATGTTCAAAATACAATTCCATAAACAGAACCAGATATTCTGAATGAATACAATACGATATATTATACTCAGATGTACCTAGTATTTTATCATTTTTCAGCAGAATTAACTGTAACTTTTCCGACGACCATATCCATATACTATGACCTTTCTGTGTAACCCCAATAGAGCAAGTCCTGAAAACAACACTTGGAACTATCCTGATAAGGGTTCGTCTATAAGAACCGAAACGTTGGAATCAACATCAAATATATTAAATAAAAAAACACTTTACTAGCAATGCTGGGATTCTAGTTTTGGTGTAGGCCTACTATTAACTTAATACCATCATCCTGATAAATATTTTCCTTGTACCACATGAAAATACCAGGTTTACCTGCAATTGTGTGCAATAAAAACTTTTATAAAAAAAAAAAAAAAAAAAATATTGCAGCGATTATTTCGATCAAGAGCGACGATCCTGTATACAGTGTGTAATGTATATATATATATAGCAATGTGCATTGCCCATAGTTGCACGTGCTTGTTAATGACCTTCTCATTTTGATGTAAAGTGATGTTGACTTGTTTGTAATGTGTTACACCGATATGATGATAGATTGGTTAAGAAGGTACAAACAGACCTCCAAGAAGTGACCAGACTGCCAATGAGCTCACCTGTAAAAATTTTGTTTGCAACATTCCTTTCCTCTTCATATATCCTTGAAATAATTATTGTATGATGTTTTACCAGACTGTTTAGCGCAGCCCCTATAGCTGGTCTTCCATTAACCCCTGTGGTAGTATACTAAAATCTATTATCAGCCATTAATCCTATAATAAACAGAGAAAATTTCAACTTACCCATCTAGAGGGTCCACCAGGATACCCCGGGGCCACTTGAGGTCTTTATCAATGAGGATCTTCCTGTTGCGGCCATCATAGTCACTCATCTCTATGGTTTGCCGCTCCTCATCTGTCCAGTAGACATGGGCACCGAGCCAGTCCACTGACAGACCATTTAGTCGGCCCACATCTGCAATGTAGAAATAGTATTTGGGTCAGATTTTCAGAAAATGGAAAATTCAACTTCGCCCATCCTCTCTCAAATAACCCAAATTTCAGACGAAAATAAAGTTCAAAATACAGTTCAAGCTAACCAAACAGATTGCTAGAATCAATGCAATTATTGTTTGCAGAATTTACTAAATGTGTACAGCTGCCAATTGTACATTTTCTGGAAATCTGACCCATTTGTCATTATTAACTGGTCAGGAAAATATAGAGGGACGAGTTAAAGAGAAAAATGAGTCATGAGTCGAGAAAAATGGATTTTGGGATGGCATAATGAATTATTATTTGAAAAGAAGAGATTAAGTGGATTCCAATGATGTTAACGTTCAGGAAATCGAAAACAAATATTTCTGTTTTTATGTTTGAAAACGATTTTCTGAGTGGACAATTACTAGTAAAGTTCCAGGTAAATATACTCCATATAGGATGACCTTAGAAACACATGGGTATTCAATACGCTGACAACCAAAGTGCTAGATACTTTAAAATGAGACCATTCCAACAGAGAGATCCTCTAAATAAATCACTTTGAAAAATATCAAGTTTTGCGACTTATGACTTATTTTATTTAACACATCACATACACACACACACTTATTGGAGATATACCTCCCTGTATTATCAGAATACAAGAGGGAATTAAAATCTGCATAGTTTGGACTAGACCAATTACCTAACATATATTTAATGCATAGGTGGTATGAGGAGATTGATGTGATCTGTAATTGAGAAAGTTAGAAAAGCATCCTGTATGGATATCAGGACTTCCCAAGAACAATAACTTTAATTTGGTAATGCATTTCATGAATAAAGCAACTCATGAAATTCATGCAATAACAAATATTTCCGGCACCAATTCAGAAGAATTGATAAACACAATCGAAATGGAAAGTGTGTCAAATTAAAATGAAATTGCTAATAAAGTAAAGCAAATGAAGCAACACCCACTTATGTATCTCGACTCACGCTATACCTGTTTATTTATCATATAATACTTTTACACAAGTTTCAAATGTCATGCCGTTGACTGTTTATGATTACAACTTTTAAAAGCACTCAATACATTGTGAAAGATAAGCACCTGATTTTACAGAAAAGCTGGGAAGTCTTATTTATTTACCATCACCATCTCCCATCACAAATGTCTCGTTAGCTTAAATACATTTGGAAACATTAAGCTTTAATGACATTCATAAATCTCAGAGTCATGCGTTATGTAACACCGAATAAGAACATGTCAATGACATTATCCTGCTACATAGTCCTTCACCTGAATAATTAATCCCGAATTTACTCATTGTCCGATCTGTAATCTTGATGTGATTGCCATCTTGATTTTATGTTGCTTATATATTATAATATAAGGGCATGCAAAATCCCAAGTCAGGGTTCAGTAAGCTTGCCTCTGATTGGTCAGACGTCAACAATGAGAGCAATTTCGACCAATCCCAGAGGAGCTGACATCGGCAGCCACAACATTTCTTATTACATGCGTTCAGATACAATGAAACTATTCATACGGTGCATTGCACTATACACGGTAGGACTGTGTCTTATAGGCCTCGTAAGACCCTCTTAGATTTACGACTTACGGGCTTGTTGCATTGGAACTCATGCATTTGAGCGAGGTAAGAGGTCTCTCAGAGGTCTCTTAGAGTCCTCTCTGACTAGTCTCAGAAAATAATTGTATATTGTGCAATGCAACTTTTGCTGAGAGGGAGTTACGAGGCCTCTAAGAGGTTTAACCCAGAATCGTATACATATAGTGCAATGCACCCAATAGCTGTATTCTTTCCGCTTTCAGGGAATATCCCATTCAGTCGCAGTATACATCCCGGTGTTAACCATTCAACAAGTGCGATCGTTCCCACAATTATTTCACGCAAAAATAAAACATTTGAAAAATGATTGGGAAATGAGTCTCAGTACATTTCCATTACATTGTTTCTACCTACTCACATTCTACAAAACATCCATGAAGAAGTAGGGAGACCTGGGAGATGATAATTATTTATTGGATCATACTGAATTTAAGATGAGGAACACTGGATGTTTTGGTGGAAGAAATAAAAGCCAACAATGGAAGAAAGTGAGGTACCAGGAGGGGATGGATGGATATCAGAATTTCATTTGGTGTGGGGGTATTATGTACAGGGTGGCAGTGGTTAGGTTGTCTTTCTAGCATACAATAATCCCTTAAAGCTGCATTCTCAGCTATTGCACCAAAAACATTTTACCAATAGTGGGAAGGTAGATCGCTTTATATCGGGGGAACCGGAGATGAAATGGATGATGGATGATTTTCTTTAATATGTACATGTATACGCATTGTGTAATTTCTTTTCATTTTTAGTCCTCTACTTTTAATCAAATCTATTCTAAAGTAGAAAGAATATTAATGATATGTTGGTAGGTTAGTACTGCCATATTACACAGTTTAAACATACTATTCACAGGGGGGGGGGGGGGGTGCGGGGGGGGGGGGGGGGGGGTGCGGGGGGGGGGTGGGTGCGGGGTAAGGCCCTTCTCCCACCGTTCCTGTTATCAGATCCAGCAATTAAACACGTTGACTTCACTTCTCAATGATTGATGAGAAAGGAACCTGTGGCACTAAAGCATACTAAGAAGAGTGATGTTCTTGATTTTTTCCTATTGTTAAATTCAACACTCTGAAACAATGAAGGCCTATAAAAATATATATATAAATATAAAATATAAAAATATAAATATAAATATAAATATAGAATATATAAATATAAAAGATTCTTCAATTTATTCTCAATAAATGTGCCTCACTAACTATACCTATTACTTTCTCTCTGTTGCTGACCAATCATAAGGTTCGCAACACATGTGTACACATGTGTAACACATCTTACGCTATATAAACCTAAGGAACTCTGCTGTTGTTATGAACAACCCTTAATGAAGGCCCGTGTTGGGCCGAAACGCGTTGGGTAAAGAATAAACAAAGTACTTAAAAAAAACGTGATGGAGTGATATTTACTGGGGTTCCTATACCTTATATCAAATATATAAATACTGGGTATATCTGAGGATATTTGGTATTGTCATGATTCAAAAAAACTTTTTGGTTGTTTTGAACATTTTTGTATACCTCACTTTTTATCTAAAATTTAGAACTAGAGTAATTTGAGGCGATTGATGAGGGCGAATTGTACATTTTCGATGCACTGATCCATTTATTGTTGTACAAATTTAGCGTCACCTATTTGGTTGATGACTGAGGTTGAAATGATTGATTGATTGATTGATTAATGCTACTTCTGTCACTGATTGAGGAATGGGAGTAGACTAAGCAGAAAAAAATAAACACTCAGACTTAAAGTTACAAATTGGATGTAGTTTAATTAATTCTTTTTCAAAACTTTAGGGTTGGTAAGGTTAATTCAGTAACTTTCTTTCTTTCTTTGACAGAGCCTAAAGTAATCTCCAGTGGTTTTGTTTTCAGTTAAAAGGTCAGGACCTCAAATTAAGGCTTCAAAAGAATCATTAAATGTCATGCCTTGAATCCATGGGAGAGGAACACTGACAGTAGTTCTTTGAACCACTTATTTTAAGAGTGGGGGAATAAGAAGCATTGAGTATGGATGACATTTTGGAGATTGTTCCCATGACGATGAATCAGTCTCAATTCAACATTTTTAAGACAATAAAACTTGCTCCTGTCAGGTTATAAATACTAAAGGGCATTAACCATAACGGAAATGGCGAATAATTCAACGATACATTTTATGCTTCTTAAATTCTGAGAATTGTTTTGGGAGGTGACTGACCAGAAAATTGTATTGCTTTGTAATTTACAGGACTTCTCGAGAAATGATGAAATTGCCATATCGACCCAGTTTAGGCAAAAGAAGGCTTTTAAGCACTATTGCCAAATGGACATAATCAAGTGTGTAAAACTTCGAAGGGAATTATTAAGTTTTCAAGCCAGACACCTACTGGCAGTCCAAAGAACTATCCCGGACTTTTTAGGTACTGGCTAAATACTAGGCGTCAGGCTACTAAAGTGGTATATCTACTACCTGCACTGACGTAGAACCACCAATTTAGGGTTAAGGTTATATTTAGTATTGGTATCAATCCATGCACTCTATTCCACCTCACAGGACGCTGGAAAAAACAAATGCATAATGGTAACATAGCGGTGTTAGTAGCCTGGCGCCTAGTATCTAGTCGCTTCTGACTTTGTATGAATCATGACTACAATAAAAAGATTCATTTACCCATTCAATACCTTCAATAGTTGGAATGACTATAATAAAGAAATCAATTATTTATTAATTCGAGATGACAAATTGAATCAACTCAATTAAAAAACACCTCACAGAAAATCCATTAAATTCATTAAATCATTTATTACCTTCAATAGTTGGAATGACTACAATAAAGATTTTATCTACAGGTGTACCTTCAAGGCATCCAGTATATCAATCATGAAGATCTTCTTTAAGTTGAACATTTGATAGTTTCCTTAATGTGTACAAGTTTATTATCTAGAAATACTCATTTTAAATTTCACTTAAATAGAATAAAATTGAGTATGTGGTAGCCCTGACCCCAGAGAATATTCTCTGCACTAAAGACCTAGACCAGGCACAGTGGTGCCACCTACCACTACCAGAACCCAGCTTAGGACTGGTTCCAGCAGGTGGCAACCTGTTTCATAATGAAACCACCCCAGTGGAAACACCTGTTTGTCAACGGGCCTAACCTGATTGTCTAATCTTAACCCTGTTCTTCATTTCTTGCCTGTGTTGCTATCTTGTCTGTTTAAATATAAGTAATGAAACCATTAAACCACCTCTGGCTCCATTAGCTGTGATTATTCCCAGGTACATTACAATTACATAGTCATAGCTGTGTAGTTTTTTTTATATTGATGTGTACTTTTACTACTCCGTCTGTATAACTTGAAGAAAAACTAAAAAATATTATAAGCCGGTCGAAACGACCCTGGATTGTTGTGTAAGACCTTTCTGTAACCTATGTGAGGTATACGACTGTATAAGACTTATAAATTAACCTCTTTAAATGATGAAAGTATATTAGTAGGACCAATAGGACCAAAAGGACCAATCTCGATGTGAGAAATCTACCCACGAGGAGCCATGCTGGAAATAGAAAAAACCTTATACTGACTAACCCTAAGTCGGCCTTTTACCATAATTGCTTCCTCTATAAAGCCAGGAAAGCCTGGAATAGTTTAAATCAAAATCTACAAAACCTTGAATTAAAGAAAGAATTTCGAAAAGGTGTACAATCTATGATTCGAACACAGATGAGAGATGGCTAATGCCTAGGATATGGACCCCCCTACTTATTCTAACCTTGATTTTATTACTACCACTGGTAAAAATGTACTCAGATCCACTGGTAAAAATGTACTCAGATCTACTGTACCACATATGTGAATAGAGAGTATATTCTGGTCATATCAAGCACCCCAGTATAGGGGCGCAGAGTAACACTATGTACAATTCGATGTTCAAAGTAATAATGTATTTTATTACGTTCTCATGCTCTTTTGTAAACCTGTACATAATACATACCTCCTGTAATATCAAATCGTATTGATTGATATTTAAAGTAATAATGTATTTTATTACAGTCCCTCCATGGATTTTATGCACCTGTAAATACTACATGTACCTGTAGTATCAAATTGTATCGTACTGTACTGTACACATGAACAATTTAAAAACACTTGCCATTTGTTATTATCATTCTACTATAACTCGAAGTACCCCTATGGTATATTCTAGTGCCTTACTGCACATTGTCGTTCTACTTTATATTACACTTCTAAGTCACTTAGTATAGCTTACTTTCATATCTTCAAAATTACGGTAACAGCCGGAAGAAATGTACTCCATGTAGTCCATAATATAGGTATGTCAACCCTTTTGTCTGTTTATATAGTACACGATTGTACTCTTTTGTACTCAGCGAAAAGGCAAATAAAAAACATCTTATCTTATCTTAATAGTGGTTAGACTTGATTGATTAAATGTCTTTTGAATTGTGTAACATGAGATTATCAGGTTCGCCTGAAAATGTTTCGCAATAAAATAAATTAAAAAAAATAAAAATAGGCCTATATCATCTGTAGCTAGCTATTAAACAACATCAGAATTAAGCATGGTAAACCATACATACCAACACCACTTGGAGTTAGTTGTTAACCCAACCATTTGGTCTTATGGCGACCTTCGTCAGGGGTACAAAAACAGTTATGATTGAGCTGTCTAAACACAAACACCCTGTAAGGGAAGAGACCTTATGTAAAGTCTAGTTCTACAGCAGTCCAATTCCAAGATGATCTAGTGACCTTTCTATTTTATGATCAAATTAATATAATATAAGTGGTCAAAAATATAATCATATAAAAATAACCCCAGGGTTCAAGCATCTTATATTCCAGACTAACTAAACACACCATATTTCTAACTCAGATTCCATAAATAAATCCCAACCTCCTGAATATAGGCAGCCATATTAGAGCCCTAATATTGGCACCGCAGCAGGGAAGATGGCATAGAAAGTGGCCTAAAGAGCCTCAAATCATATCACACTTGGCAGGCACTGAGTTTATGATCAGTCTAAGGCCAGTCTCTCACAAGCACAGACTTAGTATGTGTAAATTGGTCTTATTTTGTATTCATGGGACCAGGGTGCCAGCTCCTGCACGATTGATTCTTTTCCTATGGCTCCCGCGGTAGAAGGTATTAGCGGTTTAGCCTTATAGGGACATCCAACCTATACTCTAAGCTGAAGGGCCCCATGGACCATTGCATAAATTTGGGATTTGTTTTTTTATTTAGCACAGGATTTAGTGGAAATATAATCATCAGAAGATGGTAAAATTCACCATTTTCTGTCAAAATGTTAAGGCAAACTGGCTTATATTCTACTTTTAATACTATACTCTGTATCTTGCAATATCTTTCATCTAAACATTTTTCCTGTGTCTGAGATGTATGTCAAGAATTGGCACATGTGCCTGGTGGTGATTTTATAGCATTTCCGATGCATGATCTGTGTAGTTTACTTTTTCTTACACACATTATATATATAGTTAAAATGTTATTAAGAGAAAGTGGGAAGGGGAGGGTTTACCTAATTTTATTTCTCATGGTATTTCAATGGTACCTGGGGGAAGCCAACAGATGATACAATTGACACAAATTTGAAACAAAAAGGAAACATCAGTTAAACATCACAGATTTGTTTAGATCAATACAATACGAATTAAACATGAATATCAAATACATCTTATCTTTTTCTTTTTGTTAGCATAATTAAGCATAATTTACTAAATGTGTGGATGAAGTCCGGACCCATATGACATTGTTCAATAAAAGCAGTTGATTGGACATCACTGAAATACAATTAATTCAGTCTATATATTATTATCAAATATATAATTCTACATTAATTTTATCAGAGACTTCCGATTTTAGAGACAGCCACCCATAACTTTTAATACTAGCTCTACACCATCTATCTCTGACTTAAAATTGAACTAAATTGAATTCCATTTCCGGATGGAACTGGTATGATAAAATCATTTTAGGGAGAAGATTAGAAGTAGACTCGGTGTTAAACAATGGTCGCTTTCAAGGAGATGGATTAGCTAATTTTCTCTCAAATAATTTGTCCTTAAAGCTAGCCGTCAGACTTCATTAATCAAGGACTGTGCCTTGCCTTTGTGGAAACTTTCCTTTTGTCATAATTTCATCCCATCTTTCTGGGAGTAATGGCTGTTAGAAATTTCATTGGAATAGCTGATAGCATTTGGTGGAGGAATAGACTTGGGGAAGGGGGGTGGGGGGTGCTGGGGGGGTGCTGGGACGGGGTGCTGGGTAGAGGGTACATATTTTGAAGCTGCATTGTAGAGGGTACATATTTTCTATTCTCAGTTAGTGTGACCAATATAATGTGATGTGTTACAGGAAAAGGAGTCAGAAGTCGCACAAAAAATGTTTTTTGAGATATCATCGTTTTTTAAAAGTTTATTCCAACGATGTTAACCTTTATAGCATATCTAATAAGTACTTACATATCTTGGTATGTTTGAGAGATTATCATTTTTCTGTAATACATCACAAATCGTACCAAATCTTCTCATTGTTTTACCTTTAGGACTAAAGTTACGAATACATTGCTGCTGTTATATTTCTATTCAGCAGGGGAACATTTAGTTCGGTATCAAAATAAATACGGTAAAATTGTCCAAACTCGGACCTCTTGATAGTGTTTATATGTAATACTTTGTTAATAAAATCTGAGAACAATACTTTGTATAATGATTTTGCTGTCATGAAACTTCTAAACAAACAAACAAAACAGTATTTCCTGGGCTGCGATGTTTCACCTGACATGGAGCAAGGAGCCATCTATAGGGACCCGAAGATTAAGATTTTCCTTTCTTTATAGTAATATATAAATATAAAAAAATACAAATGTATATATAAAAAAGCAAACAACCGTAATCAGTAAGGAATTCTCGCAAAGGAATCTCCGACACACACAATGCAAATGGGTCAAGTGTCCAGAAAATGTATAATTGGCCTTCACCAATCCTCTTACAAATAACCCAAATTTAATACGGAAATCAGGTTCAAATTACAGTTCAACATAGCCAGACAGATTTATTGAATGAATACAATACAGACTATACTAAGATACACCTAGTAAATTTGATCAATTTTCACTCTAATTCAATAGAATTTGATAATGATAGATGTGAAGAACTGGAGATTGTGCATTTTCTGAAAATCTGACCCAAATTGTATTCCTGCAGTAGGAATTTCTTACTTCAGCAAGGAAAACTAGCTTAGCAAAGAACAATGGTTTCTAATGCAATGGGCCCCTGGATCCCCCTCCCATAGAACAACTTCTAGCCAACCACTACTTATTGTTAGATTAGATCATTGCCTCGCAAAACTTTAAATCTAAAAAGAATGTTCTCGTATATATATCGTCTCCTTCTGAGGAACTAGCAGCTGGGAAGCTAATAATTTGATTTATATATGATAGATTTCCAGCCAAAGGGTGTTCTTTCGTATATTCATGAAATATTACTCTTTACTCATTTATTTTGAAATCTCTTTCTCATTTCTTACATTGAAGGATCTATGTCTAGAATTATGATGCATTCCTAGCTATTTAGATGAGATATCAGTTTTGGTCTTCATTTTGTTTTTATTCATATCACATATCTGATGTTGAAGCTATGGACTGTGAGTGCTATAAGACAGAATATTTGTCTTCTGAATCTAATACATTCAGTCGAATATTCATACCACATATATAGTTCTTTGCTCATGAATAAATATATCGCCGAATAGATTTGATTTAGATTTAGGATATTTTCATTCAGCATAGGCTGTGTAATTGCTTTGATACTATGTTATTCGCAATTATACGATAGATAATAATAGGAAAACAATTTCTGGACACATCTCAAATGAGTGAGTGTCTATATATCATAAAACAGAACCCCCCCCCCCTCTAGTCTTCCCTAAAAACCTGCCCACACACAGCCGATTTGGCTCCCGATTGCCCCCCGATTTTGGTCTCCCGATAAATCCTATGATTTCATTTCAAGTCCTGGTTTATGTTTTTGAAATAAAATCAACCAGGATTGGAAATGAAATCCTAGGATTCATTGGAAGACCAAAATCGGGGGACAATCGGGAGCCAAATCGGCTGCTTGTGTGTCCACGGCTTTAGACGGGGTGGGTGGGTGGGGGTGGGAGGCATCTAGTAATGTATTAATTTTGTATACAAATCTGTTTAGTTACTTGTATGATAATGTTAAATATTCAGCGGGTGTGATGCTTGCGAGGGGATCATACACACTTGGAGTGAAAGGATCCAGACAATTATGAGTGACGGTAGCCACAAGTGGTTATCTGGATCCTTTCAGCCCAAGTATATGAACGATCACCTCAAATGAATCATCCTCGAGTTTGTATTCTATCTTTATGTCACGTCTGCCATTGTTTAAATGATCATTTATCTTACACACTGGGCCAACTATATCGTATATCGCTGCAAGCGGAAAAATGCCCAATTAGGGGACTGGCTTGTCCGCCATCTTGAATCTTGATTCGCATGGAATACATGTCAGTGTAAAAGCTATAGAAAGCATGCCATATGTTTTCTTTTTTTTTTAAATATTTTTATTGGCCATATTACATTACAAATATTTATTTCATTCTTCATTTCTAAATACGCATAACAGACATCACATGTCATATTGTATTGATTGTAAAGATCTGTTCAGTTATGTTAAATTTCAACTTAACCTCACTTTTTGAAAACAAGTTGGTTTATTTGAGGGAATATAGATAAGTGAAGAAACTGCACATTTCCTGACGACCTGTCTCACACAGGCTTGATAATAGCAAAAGGGTAGAGCTACTTTGAGGTGAATTTGATTGAACTCTTTCCTTGACAGATCGGGCAGATATTGCACCTTAGGGAGAGGGCTTCTTTTTGTTAAGGATCTTGCTCAGATCGGGGCGGTTCATTATGAGTTCTCACAGGAGGGAAGGATGGATTTGCTCAACAAGGACCAGAGGAAAACCGGGAAATACGTGTGTATATATATTTGCATGCATGTAGATATTGATGCAGTATAGCCCAGTATATATACCCTCTCCTCCACGCAAAATGATTTTGAACTAATCAGAAAAAGAGAGAACGGTAGAAGGATAGGCGAGATAGAGGTGAAACTGAGAGAGTGGTGGGGGAGAGAGTGTGGGGGAGAGACATGGGGAAGGGACAGAGAGAGCCGAGTGACAGAGGGATAGGGCGGGAGAAAGGGGTAGAAGAAGGGAGGTATAGAGAGATGGAAGAGGCAGAGAGAGAGAGAGAGAGAGGAGGGAAGGATACCGAGAGAGAGGGGGAGGTACATAGAAAAGGAGCTAGCTAGAAACAGAGAGACAGATAGAGGGAGTGAGTGAGAGAGAGAGTGACGGAAACAGGGAGAGTGGAAGAAGGCAATTGAAACAAAGACAAGATACGAAAAGTATCCTCATGAACAATTCCAAACTGACTGACCCCCTAAGCAAGAGGAAAATAGCCTAGCAAGGACTATTTTAAGCAATTAGGACTTATGCAACAGGCCCCAGATCCTCTCAGCCTTGTGTCCCTCCCTCCCCCTTACCATATACCTGGATCCACATTTACCTTAATCCTAAGTGCACCAAAGAGATTCTTATCACCATTTCTGTGATGTCTGGTGGGTCTAATAATGGTGGTTTTAGTGTCACATCAGGTTCAGGTTAGGGTGTGTTAGTCTGACAGGACGAGGCATCAAGAGGCCTCCTCCACTTACCTACATCCATTTACCTGCAGCTGCAGCTAATATAAGGGTCTGTCACACTAATTGGTTTTTACACTTATGCCCTTGATTCACTAATCAGTTTCATCATTAAATCTGCATTTTCAGCTAAATGCCACACACAATTTTAATATAATTCCATTTTATTATAATTCTTTTAAAGGTTTCTTTAAAGTTATTCTTTTATTTAGAATTTGTATACAACCAATCTTCCGTAAAATGGCAGCTAGTTGAAACATCTATAGACACACATGCACAGTGTACACAAAATGCTGACAACAACAACATGAGAACAACTTTTACAGATAAATTATGATCATCATCATAACACTCAAAAGTAAAGCTTCCATCTATGTCAACACATATATAATACAGTACAATACGTAGCTATACTCAGTATACATTCTCAATCAGATTGTGTGGGCACCAATCTCAATTATAATTTAAGGTTTCCCAGTACTAGCGCCTTCGGTGGAGGAAACCTTATATAGGTTCCAGTTTTTGCCTACTGTAGAAACCTCCGCGTTCAGGGTATAAATAGAAAACACAACTCAGCATCCTGCCACCTGAATTTCAGATGCATTTGTGTACACATCGCAGGGATTTTATGCTCCCGCAAATTGATAGAAATCGCTATTTCTACTCGAAATACGTTACCAAAATGTTGGAATTCAGAAAGAGCATGCTTTTCTACCCCTAAATATATGTGTTTATATCACGTTCAGCCTTTAATATGATATGAGAGAAAGCTTTCAGTTACATAAGTAAACAATAAAAAAGCTTGCTGATGATTGTAGGATTGTAGGCACATCGCAGGGAAATTACGCTCCAGTGAAGTAATAAAAAATGCTATTTCTACTCAAATACATTGCCAAGATGTTAAAATTCAGAAAGGGCATGCTTTTCTACCACCATGTATTTAATTTTATCAACATTTTTATTCAAATAAGGAAGATTATATTGGTGGAAGTTAGGAAAGTCTATAGGGAAAGTCTAGGGCTATTGATGCTGATGCCGACAACAATGCAATAATATACGTCGTGACGTCTTCTGTCTTCTAATTTTCACGTTAGTAATGCACCATGACAACTAAAGTCCTGGACAATCCATAATAGCCATTTTCCTATGTGGAGTGTCGGAGGAGGAGGGGGGGAGCAATTTTTTTAGGCCTATAGGCTCTATAGTAGAAACGGAATGGGGGGGGGGGGGGGCACATTCTAGAGAGTAGAAACTGTGGATCGAATTAGTCGGGGGAAACCTTTTTCTCCTTGGTCACAGCCAAATTCTTTTTATTATCAAATCTATTCCAATAATATTTTACCAGAATTGCTATGAAGGAGTTAACATCCTCAATTTCTCTGGTTTCCCTAATCAAATCGTCCAGAGCGGACTAGGTTTGGCTGTTGCAATGTTTGATACTTGCATTTTTTTCACCTCCTTATTCTGACTATTTACTATATATGTATGTCTTATTCAGTTCTCTAGGCACAGGAGGTAAAGATAGGCATTTCCCTCCTCTTACCAATTGTACTCATTGCATTGTTTGACATGTTTGAAGTTATGAACATGTTGCTGCTGTTATATAGTTATACAAAAGAGTTCGAAGTCAAACTGATCGAAGGAAAAGCAATACTAGGGGCAACCAATGCGGTAAAGTGTTTTGGCCGGTTTCTGACGGGTAAAAAGTGATGCAGAAAATCCTTGATAATATGTTATTTATGTTAGCTGAGAATGCAGCTATAACCCTTGATCTATTATCTTTTGGTCTTGTTTTAAGATAAAGAAAGAGAATTATTCTTTATTCTATGTCTGTCTATCTCCCTCTCTCTCTCTCTATTCTCCTTTCCGTTCTCTAGATCGCCCTTTTTTTCTCACGTTCCTATTTTTTATAACACAACGTGTTGTTTTAATTGCTTAAAACCCTGCCCACACAGAGCCGATTTGTCCCCCGATTGCCTCCCGATTAGGGTCTCCCGATGAATCCTGTGAATTCATTTCAAATCCTGGTTGATTTTCTTTCAAAAACATAAACCAGGAATTAAAATGAGATCATTTTTTTTTAAAGACATAGAAGACATTCAAGAGTTAAGAGATGTCAATATGACTAAGGGCGGAGCATCTGTTCATATGGCGGGCTTTTAACAAGATAGTGTATTGAGACCTTAAGCGTTTGACACACTGCTGTCACATGTGTGATGAGTTATGGAGATGAGGTATCCAGGCAAACAGGCTGTGTATATCACACGCATAACACCCGTAGCATCTCTGTGTGCAGGGGTGGGGATGGACCTTTCTATGGGGAAACTGTAAGGGTGGAAGGTGGTGAGGGGGGCAGTAAGGATAGGGGTTAATTGGGGTCATGAGTATTACTTTTTATTCAGGTATAGACGTGGGTTTACGCAGGAATTCTCTGTTCATACAAGGGGCGAAGTTGCCTGAAACATGTACCATTGGCCTCAAATGATCCTCTCCTCAATCCTCTCAAATAACCGAATTTTAAGATAAAATATACTCAGATTTGCTCAATATTCTTGCTTTTCCAGCGTAATTGAGGAGAATTGACTAAATGTCTGTGTAGTGCTGGCAGTTGTGGGCCTATATTTCCCGATGCCTTAATCCATACACTAGCTAGAAAAACACCGCACATTGCCCCCAGGCAGCCCTCTACACAGAGAAACATAAACGAGTCATTTGACTCTAAATCCGAGTCCAGCACCTCATAAAAGAGTCAAATCAAGTGACTCGTTTTGCCTGACTCTTTTATGCCTATTATTGACTCTAACTCAGAGTAATATTGACTCGTTCGTTAGGTGCTTCATTTGTGACTCTGTTTTTACTCTAATAATCCTGCAGATATGTACAATAAGAGCTTGATAAAAAGAAAAGAATAATCAAGGTAGATAACAACGAGAGAGTTTAATACAATAAATACTGTTTGTAGGTTTTATAACTATGTATTACCAGCTGCAGCTGTTTGTATACAACAACAAATTGGTGATAAAAATATACCTAGTCTTAATTGTAACTATTTACACATTCTGGTTCAGCTCGTCAGAATATGCACAATTGGCTGCCCTACACATTTAGTTACTCCTGCTAAATTAGGCTCTAAGAGATCAATACTTGACCTGTATCTCTCAAAATATGTTGTCTTGCATCGATTAAGCAAATATCTGTTCAGTTATGTAGAACTGTATATTTGTAACCACACACTTGTCTTCAATTTGAGTTATCTAAGAAGATTGGTGAAGGCGGATTGAACAACTTCAGGCGATTTCTAAATGTAAAAGCAATAAATATGTAAACATTAATCATTATAAGGCACTCGTTGGAGGAAATGATACTGCTATCATGATAGACGCAGCTACCTGTATTTGTATGTAACACCTATACAAAATAAAAGAATTCTTGAATTGAATTGAATTATTACTTGTACTCTTTTTGTTATTGGCCCTTTACACCCGCTGACTGTGTGGTACAATAGGACTGTCAAGGAATATTGGAAGTGCAATCATGGGCCCATTTGCATAACAAATCCTTACTTAAGGGTTTTCTTCCTTAGCTATATATTCTTGCTATAAGCAGCTGGTAATAAACTTTCAGGGAAGGAATTTGCTATACGGACAAAGCTAAATGTTATTCCTACAGTAGCGATTCAAGGAATGTTCAAAATAGCCAACAAGGAACATTTTAAGTGAGGATTTGTTATACAACAGACCCCTGGAAGGGATTCTGAAGAGATCCATGTTAATTCCTTAAGGGTCCTTGTGTAATTAAGGGAAATGGTGAGTTATGTGATGTCACATGGTTTTATGAGAGGCGTTATCATAAAATCCCAACAGGGAAGGTCATTGACATCATAACATGGTTTGGAGCGGCAAAATATATGCATTTAGCGAGGAATATGTGCATCCATTTTTATTGATGAAGTTAGGTATTTTATGGGTATCTTTATGGGAGATCTTTGCCCTGAAGAGGTCAGACTGGAATGGGTGTTCCTAAACCCGCCTTTGAAAGGCATAGCACCCACAGAACTGTTGGAATACATTAGGTCAATATTGGGTCATGGGCCTTTCACGATTTCATTGATTTAAGTGGGGCCATCCGCGTGGAATTCAATTTTATGGACATCCTATGGCATCTTGATTATTGAATTTTTCTGAAAATGTATGTTTGCAAATATTGATGTGAATTGCAAACGGAAGCCATTTTTCTTGCCCAGATTCAGGTTGCAAGACTAGATTCTAAATCTGACGGGCATTACCATATCTTTTGTTATTATTATAGAATACACTAGAAGGAGAAACCATCATTGATTGATGTAGTTCGATATATTCTGCTGCTGTTATATGTTTATACAATATATTGAAGTCAAATCAGCCGATAGAAAACAAACGCCGCAGTGAAACTGAAACCACCGAAGCCAAGGATGCTGGCAGGTCTCCAAAATAGAAATGTGGACTTATATAAAACATTGCAACAAAAGTAACCGGACAATTGTAGTCAAATGCCTTTCGGATGGTGGTAAAAGGAATAGTCCCATCTATGTGGTATTAAGGTGTATACATGTACCTGACCGAATTTCAAGATAGTGTATTATACATCCTTGCATTTCTACGGTCATCCTATGGAGTATAGTTAGCTACTTTGTTAGAAATTTTCAAACATAAAACAAATCAAACATAAATAAACATAATTTACATTAGATTTACTAAATGATCGCTAAAACATCGCTGGAATCCACTTACGTTAATCTCATCTTTTCAAATAATCATGATGGTATCTCAAAATCCCTCTTTTCGACTCAATTTCTGTAACACATCACATACCATCCACTATGATATACCCTTCGTCCCATCACTCCACTATAACCACCATACCTGACTGGTTGGTGAACCCCTGCCCTAAGTGACTTGGGTACAGGTCCCCTATGACACACCTTGCTCCCTATTTAATTTTCCCTATCTGACAACCTTTCACTTTCAGGTCACTAAGCAATATTCCTTCATTTTAATCCATTCACCCGGGAACTGCCTATCCAAAGTTTACTACTGCAGCTTCTATAGTCGCCTGTATGTTAACACTGGTTCTGGGGAAGTGAGGACTGAGGGGTTATTTTGATCCTGTAGATCTAATGCGTTATCTTAAATAGATTTGGACCAATATATATGAGGGTCTGGTCACCTAGAAATGTATAATCGGTATCTCTGCACATTTAGCCAATTCTGCTAAAAGCTTGGTTGAAATGATGAGTGCCGGTAGATCTGAGTACATTGGGTGTTGTGTCGATTCAAAGCATCTGAACTGTCTTTTGAACCTCACTCTTGTCTTAAATTTGGGTTATTCGAGAGGATTGGTCGAGGTCAATTGTACATTTTCTGACTATCTGAACCATATTTGTCTACTGCAAATAGATCAAGGGTCTGGTACTTGTATCAGAGTCATACTATATCAAGTTTCGCAATAAAATCAACGTGTAGCTATAGGATCGTTGATAAAATGGATGGGAGTGGGAGCGTGATCTATCCTTATTTCTCTGCATCGTTCTATACATATCCATGTCATTATTATTACTCTTAAACACCCCAACCTATCGAAACAGAATGCACCTCATTCCTTTTTAAGCACTGATATGATAAAGGTAGCCATTTATTCTAGTATTTTATGGATTCCAAATCCCCACAATAATGATGATTTGGATATTGTGATTAATAATAATAATATTTAGTAATATTCTCTTCTCAAGCTATTGTTACTGTTATGTCATTGTAATCGCTCAAGAGCTATCGTAATAATTTAATATCTTGTAAAGTGCCTCAGGGTGTGCTGAAATCAGCACTTTGTATAATTCATATCCTGAATAAAATACCTTACAAATCAAAATCTATTTCAATTCCTTCTTTCCTTCCTCTCTGACGGTTCTCCCTCCTCCCTTTCTCTTTCACTCCTCTCTATCTCTTTTTCCTGGGTATGATCATAAACTGCCTCCCTCTCAGCTCTCCCACCCTTGATATAACCATATTGAATGTGTTGATGAGTGCGTGAAGCAACCAATCTCACTCACTCACTCTTTCACTTCCTCTCAATTTTGAATCCGTTCTTATCTTTCTCGGTCGTTCATCTCTCTGAATTAAACCAAACAATAGCTATGAAGTCTCATAGCCTACACTTTTAACCATTAAAACACTACCATGCAGCCTTTTCCCATTGAAAACAGCAGGATTTATGCCGATAAAGAAACGTAATCTTACTTTCGTCAGTACCACCGCCGCCGCTAGGTCGCGCTGGCCATAAAAGGCCCTCCATCTTGGAAAGAACCAGGTCCCTGGCGCTAAGAAAAACACAATTCCCATTGAACACAATGGCGATCCAGAGTGCGGGGAGTGGTACAAATACAATTTTCTAATGTTCTGAAAAAGCCATTGGTAATTTCACAAAACCCACAGCGAGAAAAAACTTAAATATTCCCGATGCGTTTTTTACCCTTTTTGTTCTCAGCTCAGGCCCTTGTGGGAGCTCTCTCTCTCTGGCTCTAAACCGTTACAACGCTGCTTGGAACGCCGCCTGGCGAGTGTCTGCGCATGCGCGACGGATCGATTGAATTGTATTGGAGGCTTTGTGCCAATTTCTGTGATTACCTTGGTGAGGAATTAGATTTTCAACTCGGCAATTTGCTGAGAGTCGGTGTGGTGGAGGTTGGGTGGTTTCAGGTGTAGCGATGGCTTGTGTGCGGAATGAAGGAACGATATTGAAAAGAAGGGCTTTTATATTGATGTATAAATGTGGAAAGGTTATTTGTTTTAAAAACTTTTAAGTCACCTTATTCAGCACTTTACATCATAGCAATATTGCTGTAGATTGAAATGTGAGTTAAAGTTGTGGATAATAGCCCATTTGCGCGGACGCCATTTTGCATATCAGTTAGAAAAGTTTCAGAAAACTAACAAAAATAAAGTCATGGGATTTGAGATCCCATTCCAGTACAGCTCAGAATCGCCATGCATGATTTGGTACACTGTAATGACCTCAAACAATCCCATATTTAAATAGAATCCGTTCATGCATGCGCTCTTTGAAATACAAGTTGGCTATTATTAGTTTTTTTTAAATTTATTATGCCTTTTTATTTATTGTAACAAAACGTAATTTATATATATTTTATATAAGTCCATGATTTGTCATCTGGATACATTTTCTGTGTATGTATCGTGATGGGTTTTCTTCTCGTTGGATAACTACAATTGATGTAGTACATGTATACGTTATGCCTGAGGTACATTTGTAGTTTTGATCCATTGCACTATTTTCATGGGATGGCTATTGGAACAATTGAATCAAGAGGAGATTTCACAAAGTGCTTGAGTGCCCTACCACGAGTGGTGCATGGCCTTGACCCTATGTCAGGGTCACGGCCCACACTGCTCCGTTTGTCATATATACCTTGACTATAGTTTATAGTGTATAAATCGAAGGATCAAAGCAACACTTTTGATTTTACCAATTTCATGAGTCATAAGTCGATTTCTATAAATTCTTCAAGCATTGATGTGATGCTTTCCGAACCAAGCAGTGAATTTCGGAATGGCTAACGTCACAAGAATATATGAGTAAGGCCTAATGCATCCTGTTAGAAGTGCATGATATCTAATATTGGCAGTAGAAAAAGAAGTAGAAATGGATTATTTTAGCTTTGTTGAGTACTCTCTACATTGGAGGTAGTCATAGGCAAGAATGCACGTGGCCGGCCTTTAGCAATGTCAGTCCTGTCGATCATCTTGATTCTTATTGCCCCCTATATTGGATCAATAATCTCTAGGATTCGTTATACCCGGTAGAGTCATCCTTCAGGTACTTCTGATATTTAGGAACAAGTGGGCTGAGAGGGGAAGGGGGAAGGGAGGAGGAGGTGGGGGAGGGAGGAGGAGGAGAAGAAGAAGAAGATGAAGAAGAAGAAGAAGAAGAAGAAGAAGAAGAAGCGAGGGCAGGGAATAGAAAATATTGATGGACAAATCGGACAAGGACAGGAAGAAATTAAGTTGGGTCATGCTAAAAATATTGGACATTTTCGGGAACTTCGTGTTATTTAGGCGGCACATTAACATGTTAAACTGATGTACAAACAGGCATTTCGATTTTGAAATCAGAATTATAATTCTTTTTAAATTTGGAGAATCGTATTTTAATTTCTGTGAAAATTCGGATGGAATTCGACTTTAAATGGAATTTTCTCTCTGTTTTCGAAACTACTACTGATTTCAGTAGAAATACTGAAGACATGCACCCCTGGCAAGAAGGGGTGGGAAAGGGTAGTGGCAGGGGTAAAGATGCGGGGGAGGGGGAGGGGGATAAGGTTTGACATGTAGAGGCAAGCAGTGCCAAAGGGTAATCCACCTAGCAAGGGTCTGTAATGTGAGGGTCGTGTACCCAAATATGGCCAGGGGCAGTCTATAGATACCAGTGCATCATGGTAGACGCTCAGCATCTGGGTCACATTTTCAGAAAATGTACAATTGGCAGCTGTACACATTAAATTATGCTACATTAGGCTGCAATTTGGTCAATACTAGGTAAATTCGAGTATATTTGGCATTGCATTGATTCTAGCAATCTGATTGGTTAGGTTGAAGTATGTATTTTGAAGTATATTTTCATCTGAAATTTAGGTTATTTGAGAAGATTGGCGAAGTTGAATTGTACATTTTCTGAAAATCTGACCCATCTATACATGGGTGAAGTGGTAAGAACATGTACAATGGGCAGCTCTACACATTTAGTAAATTCTGCTAAATTAAGCTGAAAAATGTCAGCTTTTAGAGGTGCATCTGAGTATATTTTGTTTCTGGTGTGCTTGGAAGACCTGTTTGTAAAGTTCTGTTTGTAATTGGTATTGTATTGATTCCAAAAATCTGTTTGGTTATGTTGTGTATAGGACCCTATTCTGTCTAAAACCTGGTTTTAATTGAGAGGATTCTTGAAGGTAGATTGTACATTTTCAGGCGAATCCACTCCTATATTACCACTTTTGTGGTATCCACAGTTAGTCCCGATCTACATATAATATTATTTTAGCGTTATGGTATGTAGAGAATAGACTGTTTTAGCGCTCCACACCTATCACCCTGACGCTAACCTATCCCTATCTCTTAGGGATGCGTTGTAACTTAGCGCCGCCCACAACCAAAAGAGTTTTAGTGCTAGGCCCATCGCACACACAATGAACGCATCTTTCCTCTGCCCTCAATCACAAGAACATATATGTTGAAACACTTTTTGAACAAAGCTGATGATTATGTTTACTCTTTTCACACTATGATAGTCCTGATGACAGTTGATAGGGATAATTTTGATGTCTAGCATCGGGCCTCAACCTCAGCCAGTCCCGTCGGCCTGACGTTCTCATAGCGAGTCTGGTATTGCCAATCACAATCAGGTGTTTGGAACTGAATAAATGGGCTTTGAGCCTCAATTACACTACAAGGGGACAAAAACTATTTCTCACATGCCACCAGATAATTTTAGTTCACCAACGTTATTTAAAATGTTGCTGAGAATGATGCGTAGGTCTTCAACGTACAAACATGCTCTGATAGGGTCCCGACGTATGCATCTAGCTCATTACCTAAGCAGCTGCACATGACGTGATGACGTAGTACGCTCAAAAGATAGGGTTAGGTTAGCGTCGGCGGGATAGGTAGGGTTGCTAAAACAGTCTAATATCTAACATTCATTTTTTCGCTATGTGTTTCCATTTCCATTTTATTTTTAAGATTTTATTTTTACTGGGAGTTACACTTCCTGAACGAGCAGGATTTTCTAGTGTCCCCAGCAGGTGATTAAAGCAGTAGAAAATCTAGTGGGCTGAGGGGATAGATAAAATGTATGTCATGTATATCAGACCTGAACTGAATCTATCCCAACATGTAGTGTAATAGACATGGGCAGTGAGACACGCAAATGCTCTATTGATCTAATGACTGGTACTGAGAGATAGAGGGAAATTCCAAGAGAAATTCTGAATGGACCAGACGTGACCTCACGAAAAGAATTGTCGACGGGCACAGAAGTAAATCTGCAATGTCACCCACAGACTCACCCCCTGCCTGGTTTTATCGTGTTTTTATGACGCACTGATAGTGTTGATCTGGTCGTCTCTAATTCCATGCCCTCCATTAAATCCCAATGCTGGAAAACCTTCTGCTTTAATGATCAGGCCCTTTTGTAATAGCCTTCCCCTTCAATAGATTGAATCAGCCACTGCATATTTTGTACTAAAGCTGTGTCCTCACGTTAGCGATTTCACTAGCGATTTTGGTGTTTGTTTGCATACCGTTGCACACTCAAACACAATTCACCAGTGGAATAGCTGATGATAGTACAGCCAGAAGATGTTAAATTTAATGTGGTTTCAGTTGCGATTTGACACTATAGTACTACCCAAATCGCTACAGTGTGGGTGTTGCTTTATAGAGGATTTGGATTGGTAACTGCGCAAGTCCAAAGTGAAGGAGAAGGACTTAAAAGCTGCATTATCAGTTATCATGACAAATCAATCTTAACAAATGTACTCATATCATGACTTATATAAATAAATAAAGTAGTATCTTATCTTATCTTATGACTGAATTTATCAATTATCCGTCTCCTTCTGTTAGGCGTTTATATAAGGGTTTGATGTCAAATCGACCAAAAAAAAGAGCCACCAATGAGCGATAATAAGTGAAACCACCGCAGGAAAGGATTTCGGCGGGTCCCCGAAATATCTATAAACATGGACATTCATAAAGCCTTGTAGCAGGAACAACAGCTATGATGAACTCTTCCGTTGATTCTGATCAAATGCCTTTTCAATCGGTTGAAAAAGAACGGCACAAAAAGTAGAAACTCTTTAGTTTCTGACCGATGTTAACTGAGAGTACAGCTTTAAATGGACTATTGACCAACACAGAGTGGAGGCAGTGGATGATATTGATGTAACAATCTGGCTAAAATAAGCCTCCCTCCATCCGTTCACCTTGTCTCCATCTCCGGCCAGGAAAGGCCCCATTACTGTCTGTCCCCACCAGAAAGTAAAACAGGCAAAGTAGCCGCGACAAAAAGTCAGTTCCATTTGATGCTGGATCGCTTGTCGCTTTCATCAAGGCTTTCACATTGCCCGGACTGCAGTGGCCCAAAGTAGGAATTTAAAGTTGCACTCACTGCTATTTTTCACTTATATTTTTCTCTTTTTTAAAAAAAGAATCCTTAGCTCTATAGAATGGTACATTTAAGTACTGAGAATGAAGAAAAAATGGAGTTTTTTTTTAATTCTTTGACTTTGTCATGAGTTCACCGCTTTTTCTCTAATCTTTTTAGGACATCTTTAAACGGATGGAGTAAAAATACACATTAAAAATAGGTTACATTTAAAATGGGAAGTAAGGGAATCATTTCTTCCCTACCAGTTTATGGAGTAATTTGAACACAATTTAAAAGATGTCCTCTTGTGCCTCTCTTCCTCTTGTCCCTCGTATCGCTTCCTCTTTCTCCCTCTCCCTCATCTATCTCCCTTTCTCTTCCTCCTTTCTCTTCTCTCTTTCTCTCTCCCACTCTCTGTTTCACGGCCTCAACTATTGAACCAAGGAACCAATCGATCGTAGCGCCGCCAGTGGTCCCCAGGCGAACTATTTCTCTTTGATTGCCATCTCAGCCTGCCCGTCCATACCTGCCATACCCTGCTCCTATATCTTACTCTTCAATAATCACAGCTATTCCTGCTTGTTGAGACTTTCCATTGTAGGGGAGCTGACTGACTTGAGTGGGAATAACGACATCTAATATATATAAAGCTCTAGAAGGGTTTCCTGTGTTTTGTATAAAGTTAATGTATAAAGAAAAGTATTACCCGACCCTCATATCTTTCGCTTCCACCTGTATTTGCCTACACTCCCGTGCATTTCCCGTCTCCCCATTATGCCACTCCTTATATTGCCCTCTACCCCCTGTATTTCCCTCCCCCTCCCCCACCTACAGACTATTAAGGACATGTTCAGTGCCAGAGTGTGAGAGAGCATGGTCGCCTGCAAGAATGTAGTCCGCAAGTGTTTGCGTATTGTGTTACACTATGCACTGACCTCACAGCCTCAATAGGGGGATTTACATATACACGGGTCGTGGCATCAGGAATTGTACAATCGGCAGCTCTACACAGAATGACCTGCATGATTTTGATTATCTCCATCTAGCTTAGAACGGCAATAAACATTTGGCAACTCATTTTAAATGATTCTCTAGGAACAAATCTCCTATTTTAGGATAAATAAAATTGTTCTTTTCCTTTGCAAATAAATCATTCAAAGTAATGAGAGTCACAAGAATAAAGAAAACGAATCTGTCTAAAGCCTTATCACTTCTTGCAGATGAGAGGAGAATTGATCCGATTAAGAACATCCAGTAAAAATGGAAGTATTAGTATGGACATTGATATAGGTATAGCCAAGTGGAGTGGGGAGGTATTGACAGAGGAGGTAAACTACGTCTGACAGGGGAAACAAGTTCCATTGAGCTGTAATGTAATCCATTATTTCATATAGGCTAAGGAAAAAACATGGCAGTGGGAAGTGAGCAAATAGGTGGAGGTAGGACGGGTGAAGGTGTGGGGTAGAGAAAGAGGGAGAGGGTGGGGAAAGAGGGAGGGAGTGGGAGAGAGAGAGAGCGGGAGAAGGGGGAAAGGGGGAGAGAGGTAGAGGGAGAAGGAGGGCGAGAGAGGAAAGAGAAAGCGAGAGAGAAGGAAAGAGAGAAAGCCAGAGGGAGAGACATAAAGCGAGAGGGAGACAGACAGATGGAGACCGAGGGAGAGAGGAACGGATTGAGAGAGGAGTATTGAATGAAAGTGAGAGTATGGGATAGTGGGGAAGGAAACATAATTGCCCCCTTTAGATATTTCAAAAGTTTCTCTTGAATTGTCTCCATAAAGCCTGTGTCACTTAAATATTAACTTGTAAGCACGACGTCTATTGTAAATACCATGATATAAGGTATTTATGCTACACTCTATGGTTCATGTTTAGGGTAAGATTTTCAGAAAATGTACAATTGGCAGCTGTACACATTTAGTAAATTGTGCACGATTAGGCTGCAATTGGGTCAATACTAGGTAAATTCAAGTATATTCGGCATTACATTGATTCTAGCAATCTGTTTGGTTAGGTTGAACTGTTTTTTTAACTTTATTTTCGTCTGAAATTTGGGTTATTTGAGAAGATTGGCGAAGTTGAATTGTATATTTTCTGAAAATCTGACCCTTTAACCAAGAGTGTTAACTGCAAGAGCTTCAAGTACCAGAATAGGACGTTCACTCAGTTCCATTATTGTAATGGTTCTATACAGAAATACAGGTCTGCCACCATCCAGGGTGACGCTATATATAGGGTGGCAATGTGTTGGTGATTAGGCGAGGTGCTGACAGTACCAGACATGTTATTGTCTGTCACAAGTGTGTGTACCGCCTTGTCTAGACCATAATTACACCTTTACATTGCACCAGCCACTATACCCTAGTCTCCATATACCTCCAGTCCCCACCCCCTCCTCTCCCTCAATATACTCCCAGTCCTCTCCCTCAATATACCCCCAGTCCTCAACCCCTACCTCAATATACCCCAAGGCCCCACCAACTCCTCTAAATATACTCCCAATCCCCACCCCTACTCTCAATATAGCCAACCCCCTACCTCAATATACTCCCAGTCCTCCCAGTCCCTCTTTGAATATACCCCCTGCCCCAACCCACTCATCCTATATACCCCAAGCCCCCACCCTCTCCTCTCAATATACTCCCAGTCCCGACCCCCTCCTCTCAATATACCCCCAACTCCAACCCCAACTCACGTCCCTCAATATACTCCCAGTCCCCACCCCTACTACTCTCCATATACTACAGCCCCCACCCCCTACTCTCAATATACCCACCCCTTTCTTTCAATATACCCCCAGCCCCTACCCCCTACTCTCTATATACCCCCAGCTCCCACCCCTTCATCTCAATATACCCCCAGCCCCCACCCCCTCATCTCAATATACCTCCAGTCCCCACCCTTTCCTTTCCGTCCCCACCCTCATCTCAATATACCTCCAGCCCCCAGCCCCTGCTCTCAATATAGCCTCAGTCCCCAGCCTCTACCTCAATATAGCCCGAGTCCTCCCAGTCCTCCTTTGAATATACCCCCTCCCCAACCCACTCATCTTTATATACCCCAAGTCCCCACCCAACCACAACCACCCCCTACCCTCAATATACACCCAATCCCATTCCACTCCCCAATATACCCCCATACCCCAGGTTCCTTCCTCCCCATATCTATACCCCTACACCCCCATCCTGAACCCCCTTACTCTCCCCTTTGAATTTGAAAAACAATTTATTCAATCAAGGATTGCTATAAGTGGGAGATTCTCCAGCAGATGTTTTCAGTCTTAATTTGCTATTACAGGTGCCAAAATCCCTTTCCTCAATGACTGAAAGTGACTGACAACTAATTTTTCAGTTTTAGAAATAACCTTTTTTTAGCGAATACCGCGTGAAATTAATAAAAGAAATAGTGATACTTCAGTCAATACAGTTGTCGTCTTACCATATTGATTTGTTAGGAATATATTTCTTAAATTGTCCTACTTTCTCTTCCTCTTCCTACCCTCTCTTCTTTATTTACACCCATATTAGGCTAAGGGAAAAAAACAATCCACTTCCCCCACCAAAACGGATTTTGATTTAACCTTAATATTTTTACGACCCAGCAAAAAGAATTATTTGACCATTGAAATTATTTAATTAAAGCAGGAACACAATCCCCAAAACAAAAAGAATCATAAAAGGTAAACAATTACCCTCCACCTCCCCTCGTCCTCTTCAATATCCCCATCACCTCTTCCCTACCCTTCCTCCTACACATCCTCCTCCCACTCCCCTCCTCCCCCTATTCCATACTCGCTCTTTCCCTCTACTCCCCTTCCAGCTCCTCCCCTTTGCTTCAATATCCCCGTCACCACCACTTTCCCTCTATCCCTCCAGCTCCTCCCCCTCCACATCCTCCTCGCCCTCCTCTTTATCCCCCCACCACTTCCCCTCTACCCCTCCATCTCCTCCCCCTCCACATCCCCTCGCCCTCCTCTATATCCCCCACCACTTTCCCTCTACCCTCTAGCTCCTCCCCCTCCACATCCTCCTCGCCCTCCTCTTTATCCCCCACCACTTCCCCTCTACCCCTCCATCTCCTCCCCCTCCACATCCCCTCGCCCTCCTCTATATCCCCCACCACTTTCCCTCTACCCTCTAGCTCCTTTCCCTCCACATCCTCCTCGCCCTCCTCTTTATCCCCCCACCACTTCCCCTCTACCCCTCCAGCTCCTCCCCCTCCACATCCCCTCGCCCTCCTCTATATCCCCCACCACTTTCCCTCTACCCTCTAGCTCCTTTCCCTCCACATCCTCCTCGCCCTCCTCTTTATCCCCCCACCACTTCCCCTCTACCCCTCCAGCTCCTCCCCCTCCACATCCTCCTCCTCCACCTCTTCCATATCTCCTCTCCTTTCCCCCTACTCCTCCCCCTCCCCCTCCCCCTCCCCCTCCCCTACCCCTACCCCTCCGCCCCACTCTGCCTCTACCTCGACCTCCCGCTATCACTTGTTAACCTGGTTTTGCAAGGCCAGGAAACCAGGTGCTGAGGGCATTAATAACTAAAAGTACCCCATATAGCTTATTATAGTCATATTGATCCCTTCTCTCATTCATCCTCTACTATACCAATCATGGAGGCTCTTCTACTATAGTGCAAAGGTTTGTGATGAACATAATACTTTATACATACAGTTGAACCTCTCTATTGGTCTCATTAGAGGGGCTATTTTATTAAGAGGAAAGCAATTCCGGACTGAGAGAAACTGGTCTTAATAGAGGGGTGGCCTCTATAGAGAGGCGGTCTTTATGCGAGGTTCCACTGTAGATATACATGGAATGTGAGGGATAGAGCTCATCTAACTAGGAAATAGTTCACCCCACTTTACTCATGTAACGTTCTCTTGTGCAGGGAATTACCGAAAGCTTCAGAAAATATCAGGTTTGAATTCATATTAGTTCGTTTGTGTTCACACTATTTATTGATATCTCGGAATCTAAAAATGTATTAGCTAATAATTTTGTTCATTCAATTTTCTCTTAGGGAAAACCTGAAAGACCTAATAACTACTAGTAAGAAGAGTTCCAACTGCTTGTTAAATTTTCATCGTAATAAAACAATTCAAATAATAAAAAGAAATTTCTGATTGTTCTGATAGCCAAATGCCTCTTCACCTCTGTCTACGCCGTGGCCAATGTCAGCTCTATGTACTCTGACCCCATAGACTGGGTTTATATGACATGACAGCCTCACCTCTGTGGTGGGGCTGTGTATATATTTACCTTATTACTACCAGCCTCCTGAACAGGTGTTCTACCCTGGAGCAATCCTCCTGCTACTACCCCCTCCCCTCCCGACCTTACCCCCGCCATAGTCCTCCTGCTGCTTCTTCCCCCCCCCTCTATGCTATCTCTGTGTCCCTCTCCCCTTTGTCCCTCTGTCTCCCTCTTTCTCTGTTCTTTCTCTTCCTCTCCATCTCTGTGTGTATCACTTTCCTTCCTCTCTCTCTCTCGCCGTCTTGTTTCTCTTCACTATATCTCTCTTCTTTCCTCTCTTGTTCTCTCCCTCTCTTGTTCTCTCCCTCTCTCTCTCTCCCGCTGTCTCTCTCCTTGTCTCCCCCTCTCTCACTCCTTCTCTCCACTTCTATTCTCTCTCATTCCTGTGTACCATTTTCTCTCTTCTTGTAACCTCCTTCTTCCTCTTTCTGCATAAATATTTATTAAATGAAAAAGTAATAAACCGGGAAAGGCCACATCTTCATATATTTCTTTCTATTCCGAGTAGTAGATTCCCCTCCGAAGCTTTCACATATTCACCCACTCTTCCCAACCTCCTGCTCCCTTCTCCCACCCACCTCTTACCCCCAATCCCTCTCCTCACTACCTCATCACCTACCCATCCCCGTCTAAACAGACCTAAACTATGAAGGCAAAGGTCAATAGCCGTGGGTACATATGATATATCATGTATGTGGGCTGTCCTTGATGTGTCTGCCACAGATTCCGCCAGATTGTATGGTTTCGCCTTCACCAATCTTCTCAAATAACCCAAATTTAAGACAAAAATTAAGGTTCAAAATTCAGTTCAACATAGCCAAACAAATTGTTTAAATCAAGGCAACATCAAATATACTCAGATATACCTAGTATTGACCATTTTTTAGTCTAATTTAACAGAATTGACTAAGTGTCGATCTATCGATTGTACATTTTTTGAAGATCTGACCCTAGTACCAAATTTCAAGACTAGATTTTAAGATCACGCTAAGGGAGTATATTTAACGACGTACCAGCCGGATGTACTACTAACTATTTTTTTTAAATATATAAAAGCATGTATTAGATGTGCTTAAGTTAATCATAGTTGGAATCTGCCTTATTCCATCCTCTAGAAAAGGATAGCATAGAGAAATCTTGCGACTTAAGAATCATTTTCTTGTTACACATCATATTTAATGTAATATGTAACTCATTTGGAATTTAAATATATTATTTATATATTTATTTATCTATTCTATAGTCAGATATTAACCTATATATAACGTTATAAATCATTTTCCATCAGAACCATACCCCCGAGAATTCCTCAGAAGGTGCTCTATATGAAGCGCCAGCCCATGTAAGAGTAAATGTTTTGCAGGACTTTGTAAATATCTTAGCTAAGACTCTTACACATCACGTATCTGTTTTTCACAGATATATTTCCGTATAATGTTAAGCATGCCTTGGAGCACGTTCATAGGTCTGTCATACAAAGATTTCTTTTTACATTTATAAGATATTTAAGTTTAGACTCGTATATGGGTCAGATTTTCAGAAAATGTACAATTCACCTTCCCCAATCCTCTCAAATAATCCAAATCCAAAATGCAGTTTAACACGAAGAAAGAGATAGTTTTAATCATCACGATTGCGATTAGCCACGATTAGTTTTAATCATCAGATATACATAGCATCTATTATATAAGAGTCTAATTTAGCAGAAGTTACCAAATTTGTAGAGCTGACAATTGTACATTTCTTTTGAAAATCTGATCCATATACTTAACTTTCTTTGCCATTTTGTTCATGGCATCTTCCTTTAAAATGTCAAGCATGCCTTGCAATTGTCAATAAGGGATTTGATCCAGGCGTGACTTACTTATAGTATTACTGACTGTATAGTAATTTCCTTTCCTAAAGGTTCCTTACCAGCTGCTTAGCAAGGGCAAGTAGCTAGGAAAAGACAGCATTAAGTAAGGGTTTGTTATGCAACCGGCCCCTGGTATTTGATCTTATTTCCTGATACTCCTCTCGCTATCCTTTTCTCTAGTGCCGAGTAGCGGAATTTATCCTCCCAATTCTTACAGATGGTAGTATACAGTGTAATCCGTTTATTGTGGACACATTGGGCCAGAGGGTTTTGTCCCCTTTATGCGACTGTCCCCTCTATCAGGAGTCCTAAATGCTAGTGCTAGTATGGTGTGAGATACACAATAATTAGAGGCACAATTAATAGCAACTGATATGGATTTATTTAGCAGATATTGAGAGTAGGCTACACATATAAGAGAATCTACAATCCACGTGAAGCCTTCTATCATGTTTGTTTTACATGCATTTGTATATCAAATGAACAACCCGGATTATAGGGGATTAACTCTCCTTATCAATGTGTTTGCTGCTCTCCGTATGGGGGCTGTTTGGAGAAAGTTAGAGGAATTACCCTTTGTACTGTTGTTTGTACACGCAGGGGTGTAGACAGATGCCCACCACTGGACTTGCTGTGATCTGCTAATCTGATATGACATTGGATACATGTGATTTCATCATTTCCTAGAGGAAATGGGTCTGAATCCGTCCCAAATAGCCGAAAATTATGTCCCCTTTATTTGGTCAAAAACACTACTTTATAATAGAAATGATTTTGTCCCAGGCCACCTGTCCCAAAACAACGAATGTACCTATTATCCATATCCACAATAAACGGATTACACTGTACTACCCATACTTAAATCAGTAAAAGTTCAATTCTTATAGATCAGTGGTTTAACAGATATTTCAGTGCAAAGTAGTCTGAATAACTATGAACGATAATAGCTTGGAGGTGACTGAATAAGCAGGATACAAAAGATATCATCTGTGTAAACCAATATGTAATGTATTACAGGAAAATGAGTCACAAATCGTACAAAACGATTATTTTCAAATGTCTTTCCACAAAAACCCTTGCTCAGAATGTCTTCATTTCTAGAGTGCTTATCGCTGCTAGTAGCATAAATCCATGTACCAAATTTGAAGACTTTATAATATTGAATGTATTTATACAAAAACTCATTTTTGTCTTAAATGTGGGTTATTTGAGAGGATCGGTGAAGGAGAATTGTACATTTTCTGAAAATCTGACCCTTATACAGGTGTACTAATATGTCAGGCTTGAATTGAAACCATCCCAGCATGCAGAGCAACAGACATAGGCAGTGGCACATGCACATGTACATTCACTATTGTAAAACGTTTTAGTAACCTGAAAAGGATCTATCTTGGAGGCTGACATCAAAGAGTGTTCTCTCAGAGAGTTTACATTCATTACACTCAAAAAGGTGCCCTTAATACATATATACATGTGTCACAGACAAATGAGTCGAAAGTCGCAAAACTTTTTCAAATGTTTCTCCACCGGAAATCTTTTTTTTTAAATGTTTTTATTGGCCACATCATTTCTAGTATCATTATCATCTTTCGGGGAAGCTTAAGGGTCTCGGCTATAAAGTCACATATACCAAATTTCAGGACTGTATTGAATACATCGTTGCGTTGCTAATGTCGTTCTATGGAGTATATTGAAACATTTTAGCAGTTATTGTCCATACAGAAATATCTCTAACTCTTTTTTCAAACATAACATGAATACAAGTACTACTTATTAGGTTTCTAAAGGCATATATACAATATAGAATATATGATACATGTATACTCTTCGTGTATGAAATATATGATAGATGATTTGAGAAGATATATTTAAATGTAAAAGTGCAGAGTATATATCGGAATATATAAAGCGCTTTCAAAACAGAATGACAGTTCGTATGGCATTGCAGTTGTGCCAAGTAAAGGCCTAAATCCATTGACGCCCAAAAACCATGAGCGACTGTACAAAATTCAACCAACTATTTAATATCTTTTTAATTCGGCGACATGCATTAATGATGCGGTGACTTTACACATATTGAATGATTCTGAATGAGCGACAACATCCAAGTCGCCCCTAAAAATCGGTGTCCACTAGCGATTTATCTTTGGCTACATGGTTGTGTCGCCAAACTGTCACGGCTGAAATAAAAATATTTCAGTCGCCCAACTACTTGGGGATTGAGCGACTTCAACGCTTTCTAGGCTTGTGATTGGCTGAAACACCACAAGTCGCTGAGTTTCAGTTCACTGGCCGGAATCCACACACAATATGCAGCATATCAAACCCACTTGGGCAACCTCCCGACGGGCGACTTCAGGCTAATGACCCCCGCTCATTGTTTGGGCGACTGGAATGAAAATGTTTAATCTAGTCGCTCATGTTGTGTCGCTCATGCAAGTCGCCAGGGTAATTAGCCATGTCGCCAGAACACTTTCTTATTTTGGGAATCCACACAGCAGCCAACATGGGCGACAAACCGGGCGACAGGGAGCGACTGAAAACTTGGGCGACTTGGGTCGAAAATATGGGTGACTTGGGCCTGAAGTCGCCGTGTGGATTCCCGGCTTAAAGGCCTAAATCCATTGTCGCCTAAGAATGGTGAGCGACTTTACACGATTCTAGAAAACATTTAATATCTTTTTAATTGAGCGACATGCATTAAAGTGTGGCGACTTGGGACATTATTATAGGATACAGGATGAGCGACAACATGCAAGTCGCCAGCCAAAATCGGAATCCACTAGCGATTTATGTATGGCTACTTGGTGGTGTCGCCAAACTTTCACAGCTGAAATGAACATATTTCAGTCGCCCAAACAATTCCAACTACTTGGAGATTGAGCGACTTCAAAGCTTTCCTGGCTTGTGATTGGTTGAGACACCCCAAGTCGCTGAGTTTTAGTTCACTGGCCGGAATCCACACACAACATGCAGCATATCAAACCCACTTGGGCGACCTCCCGACGGGCGACTTCAGGTTAATGACCCCCAAGTCGCTCACTGTTTGAGCGACTGGAATGAAAATGTTTAATCTAGTCGCTCATGTTGTGTCACCCGTACAAGTCGCCAGGGTAATTAGCACTGTCGCTAGAAGAGATCCTCATTTTGGGAATCCACACAGCAGCAAACATGGGCGACAAGACGGGCGACAATGAGCGACTGAAAACTTGGGCGACTTGGGCCGAAAATATGAGCGACTTGGCCCTGAAGTCGCTGTGTGGATTCCCGGCTTAAGCGAGGGAAAACATACAAAAGGGTATATAAGTCTTGGCGTTGAGGCTGATATGTAAGATTGTTCTTAAAGAAGTTTAACTTTATCATAAGAGAGATTTTATACATACCATTCCCATGACAAAAAGTCTTTAATGTCAATGTACATCAAGAGTTTATATTTCTATTAGCTATATGTAATTCACCGATTTCCGATTGAAATGTCTTCGTATACGTCATAACTGAGACTCTGAGGTCTATACAAACTTTGGAATTGTATTTAAATATAAACTCCGAGGCAAGGCAGAGTGTGTTCAAAGTATGATGCACGTTCAAGACAGAACAAATGCATCTTTTTTATTCATTTTCTTTCAGGTTCGGCGAAACAAGACATTGACAGAATGTCAAGTTACAGGAAGAGATGGAATAGCAGGATTTCACCGCCGCTATCTTGACTACATACATACGGGTCACATTTTCAGAAAATGTACATTTTGATGACAACTTCTGCTAAATTGGGCTTGAAAATGAGACAAACAAGGTATATTCGAGTATATTTGGTCTTGCCTTGATTAGAAATTATTATTTTCTTGTGTCAAACTGTATTTTGAACGTCCTTTGCCTCTTAAATGTGGATTATTTCAGACGATAGGTGAAGGTGAATTGTACATTTTCTGACGATCTGGCCCATACAGACAAATAAGTCATACGTCGAAGAGAAAATTTTGAGATATCATCATATTTGAAAAGATGGGATACAGCGGATTCCAGTGATGGTAAACATTAGTATGTCTAATAAGTACTTCTGAATATTGTATGCTCGAAGAAAAACATTTCTTCATTAAAAAGAGTTTCTTGATAGTCATTCAATAGTAAATAAGCTAAATACAATGCCCAGGATGACCTCAGAAACACATAAATACATGTAGCACAGAGTCTTGGAATTTGGTATATATGTATTGCTTTAAAAAATGAAAACACTCCTATAAAGAGTTCTTGGGATAAATGTATTTAAAAAATATCATTTTTGCGACTTGGGACTATTTACCGATTCACACTAAAGCAGAAATGTGTGTGGGTGAGATCATCCGAAGATGTACAATTGGTCTCCACCAATCTACTCAAGAAAGTTCAAATTTAAGACCAAGATACTGTTCTAAATGCAGTTCAACATGACTGAGCAGGTTTCTTGAGTCAACGATATGTCAGAATTACTCAGATATACCTAGCATTTATCATTTAGAAGAATTTACTAAAATGTGTAGAGCTGCAGATTGTACATATTCTGACGACCTAACCGATGTCCTAGTCTTCAAACCATTTTGAAAAGGAGGGCAGTTATTTAAGTATTAATGGCTGACATTGAGGGGCTGCTGGTGCACTGTTAGGCACACAATCCTGAGGAAAACAGTGCACCAGCAGGTCAGAAATGGAAGTTATTAATCCTTTTAGTCTCTGATTCATGTTGTTATAGCCCCAATATCTTTAGGTCAGTTAATAAATGAAATTGACATATCCCCACAACCGTTTAAGCATCTTAAAAACGCATGTATACATACATATAATTATATATGTATACAATCCTGTCAAAGTAGCGTTAACATTCAATTCACCTATTAGTACAAGTGGCACTCTTCCCCCCTCCCGCTATCCCCCCACCCCTTCCATCCCTCCCTTCCATCCACCTTACTCCCCCCCTCCCCCCTCCTCCTCTTATCACTGCTAAGGTGAGTTGGGTTAACCATCTGGACATCTGGAACCTGCCGAGCAGAAAATCCCTCTACAACTGCATTCAAATTAACAGTCGAGCCATATTTCTCCCCCCGCCCTGGCATCCTGAATGTTCCCTGTCCAGCCTGAGGAGCATCACTCAAGGCTAGAAGTACTGGAGAGATTTAGCACGTATGGGAGGGTGGCATGGAGGAGGGGGGTCGGGGGGGGGGGGGGCTGGGGGTGAAGGTTTGGGCGCAGGAGCAGCTACATTATGGGTGAACTTGTCTCATAATGCATACAATTCGCCTTCACTAATCCTCCCAAATACCCAAATTTTAAGATTTAACACAACCAACATATTTATTTATTCAACTCAATTCCAAATATATTCAGATATACCTATAGTATTTATAATCTTTCGGCAGAGTTTACTAGATGTCTAGAACTATATTTTCTGGCGATCTACCCTTGGGAATGACCATTCAATATTTAACATTTAGGTCTCAACATTCTGGCATACAAGAGCAAATAACACATAAGTCTTTACAGATTGTTGCCATACCTCCTGCCCCTTTCTCCCCTGTAATTCCCTCCCCTTGTATTCTCCCTGTTGTTCCTTGACCCCCTGTATTCCCCTTCTGCCCTGTATGTATACCCCCATCGTATGTCTCTTCCCCCTCCACCTACAGACTATTAAGGACACGTTTAGTGCCAGAGTGCGAGAGAGCATGGTCGCCTGCAAGAATGTAGTCCGCAAGTGTTTGCGTATTGTGTTACACTATGCACTGACCTCACAGCCTCAATAGGGGGATTTACATATACACGGGTCAGGGCATCAGGCATTGTACAATCGGCAGCTCTACAAATTGAGTCGATTCTATTAAATAAGGCTAACAGATGGTAAATACTACGACTATCTGAGTATTATTTGGTATTAGAAAAATATGTGTACATTGTATTTGTATAATGTGTATTTTGGCCCTCATTTTATTATTTGTGTTATTTAAAATGATTGTTGTAAGTGTGAAATGTATATTTTTTGTTCATTTCAAATATGGTAATACTGTTATTTAGCAACTTGTATAGTAACCATTGGCCGATTATGTTCACCATCTTCTCTGCCTGTATGAAAGATCTGAAACTGTTTCAATATTTGGGAATAACATTTTGAATACGCCTTATATAAATATACGTTATGTACAATATAACCAACTCCACACTTTATCTATATTACCATTTGATATTTCTATTTGTTTAGCATTCATACATAACAGTAACAACAGATGGCAATCTTACGTTTGTCATTATTTTATTTTTGTTGTTATACGAATAAGAGTAATTGACGCTTTCGGGAGCTGAAGGATGCTACAAAATGTAAAACCGTTTGTATCTATTATCTTTTTGTTATGATTAAAGAGAAGGACAAACAGATATTATTAAAAACTCAATTTAAATCTTTAAACCCCTCTATTTAAACCCTTAAAATCCCTGTATAAACGTAAAAGACTATTTGAACTACCTTCTTACGGATTCAGCCATTCTCCCTCTGTCTTCGAAAAGTATCCATCATTCAGAAATAGACCGGCGCAAATTCATTTTGCGCATTTTACAACTTTTAATTAACGAAGATTAAACGGATTAGACAACCTTTAACCTTTTAATTACATTCTTCATTAAAAGAAATGTGTTCTGAATCCTTTATGAACCTCCCCCTATTGTTAATACCTTGTTCATGGTTTTATTTAAGATGGTTCTCAATTGTTTATGGCTTTAATGTCAGGTAGAAATGGACCTCCATTCAATCCTTTGGCAAAAGGCTTCCTTTTTTCCACTCGTTTTTTCCTGAATGAATGCAATTTGTAGGAAAAGGTCTATTGCCCTTCATGTAAATGACGACAGAGGTTTTATTCATGAGAGGGGCTGGTGCATAACAATTCCTTCCTTAATATTTTCCCTTGCTAAGCAGCGGGCAAGGACTCTTTAGGGAAGGAACTTGCTATACAGACAATGTTAATTCTTTATTCGAATTGTAGAAATTTCCTACCTTAGCAAGGACATTAAGATGGCTTAATAAGGGAAATGTTACGTAAGGGTATATGCAACACACCCCAGCCCTGTTTCTCTACCTCTGTTTCCCCCCTCCCCAAACCCCCTCCCCACCTTCCACCCACCCACTTGTAAATAACCCATAAATTCATTACTTCATCCACTCATTACTGATTACATCCACTAGACGGACTCTATCAATACATCATTACTACCATTTGTTTCTGTTTTATCGATACATCGTTGCTATCATTTGTTTCTTTAAACAGACTTGGAAGTCAATTCGGCTGGAGAAAAGTAAGTGGTGAAACTCTCCCACCCACCCACACACATATATACCCCCGCCCAATATGACTGATATAAGGGTAAAATTCTGACTAAATTCGGATTAAAAGATTATAAGTATTAGGAATATCTGAATATCTGATTTTACTATTGTCTTGATGCAAAAGACCTGCTCTCGGTTATGTTGAATTGTATTTGAATCTTATTGATGTCTGAAATGTGAGTTATTTGTGAGGATTGGTAAAAGCAAATTGTACATTTCCAGGCGGTCTGTATAATAAACATCAGCTGAAAAATAAACAGGAGCAAGTATGAGATGCAGAAAAAGAACTGTTAACTCGATATGGGTCAGATTTTCAGATAATGCACAATCTACAGTTCTAGACATCTATCAAATTCCACTTAAGTAGAGTGAAAATTGATAAATACTAGGTATACTTGAGTATATTCTGTATTGCATTCATTCAATAAATCTGTCTGGTTATGTTGAACTGTATTTTGAACCTGATTTTCGTCTTACATTTGGGTTATTTGAGAGGATTGGTGAAGGCCAATTGTACATTTTCTGGAGACTTGACCCATATAAGAGCTGGATAAGAAGGATCCAATACAAGTGTTCATTCAATTCAATTCTATCATATCTGCCCTCTTTACAGAGATAGGAAGAGACAGAGAGACAGGGATCCACCCCATATCTCCACCCTCCACCTTCGCCCCTCTCTCAGCCCTTTATCCCTACCCCTTCTTCCTCCCCCCCCCCCTCACTTCTTCCCATACCCCTTCCCCATTCACCCACCGACCAGAGACAGAAAGACAGGCATCACCTCCTTATCTCCTCCCTCCCTCTTCTCCTTATCTTGTCGGACAAAATGACCCACAGTGGAGCTGAGTTTTGAGTCCCGTGTATGTTTGATTAGAAGTAGCCACGAGGGACCGTTCACTTTCTCATCCTTTGAAAAGCACCCAGAGGACTGCCAGATCTTGGGATTTATTCAAATCAGAAAGCTTTGCATTTAATCAAATAAAAAAAACTGCAGTAGTTGCTTTTTCAAACGGGGAACTTTTCCCCGCGGAGCTATAAAATAGGCATTTACTGAATGGAAAAAGAACCAGATATTACTTTTATTGATTTCTTTTGTAACAAATTTGGGGAAAGGTTTTTTAATTTGTTTACACTGGAAGTCTAAGATGGTCAACTATCTTTGTTAGGATTTCGTTATAACATTAAGGAAATTTGATTAATTAGAGCATTAAGAACTTTCCCCAGAACCCTATAACAACAAGTGAATACGTACGAAATTAAACGTTAGCACAGTTCATGAATAAAAGTTTTATAATAATTATAATAACTCGTTATTATTTGTTATAGGGTTTTCCCCTTTATTTTCATTAGGCAGCATATATAATATATCATATTGCATAGCGTTCTCACTAATTAAGTTATTTCGATGTATTTTTTTCCAAGATCATTCGCGATAAATCTTGTATTTGTTAATATATATTCATTTATTTATCTGGAATCCACTAGTAGACTTGAACAATTTCGAAAAGAATTAAAAAATACATTCAATTCAATTCCTTATTACTAATATAGATAATAATAACTGTGTCTTCGGTTGTATGTAATTTCAGAAATTCATAACATTCATCAGTGCGTCTGACAGAAATGTGTACCATTGGCAGCTATACACATTCTACCAAATCAAGCTGAAAAGGAGATGAATAATGCTAGCTATATCTGAGTATTTGCTATTGTATTAATTAAAACATCGGTCGAGGGATGTTGAGCTCGATTTTGAACATGATCAAAGGTCTTAAAATTGAGTTATTCGAGAGAATTGGCGAAGGTCAATTATACCTTTTCTACCTTGTATGATCACTAATTAGACATGTAATGCGAGTCCAATTAGACATGATATAGGGAGGCCCTGGTTACACGCCACCCAGTGGGCACGGGAGTAACTAGCCATACTAGAGGTCTGTCAGGTCGTATTTAGGCCAAAAATAGAATAGCAGTATTTCCGGTCCACAACACCGCACCTAAGCGTCTCCTTATTGTATATCCTTATTCATCAACATATTCCTATCACTTATTGTCACATTGGATTTAATACGGTACAGTCATACAGGTTAACTAACGAGTTGGTTGAAGGCGCGTGAATATTGCACGAGTTGCATAATATTTTAAGCGACTGAAACCAACGAGCAGATCTATTATACACGCTTTCAATCATGAAAATAGGGAAAAAATCGAGTCATAAATTTAAATTTTACTGGTAATCTAAGTAAAGAAACAGATTGGTTGTCATGACAACCCCACGTAAATCACTAGTGAAATATGCACTTTGCGTAACTCACTCTAGATACGTTGTTTTCAGAGCAATGTGTATAATAAAGGGACAAGCACAACATATCTAGTATAAGTAGTTTAACACCTGTTAATAATGTTTGTCAAAATAAAAGTATATGTTGGTGTACTCATTGTGTTAAGATATGATTCATAAATAAACGGGCAAGGTAAAAACTTTCCTCAAACCGTAAAATAATGATAAGTTCCGAGGTGCTCAAAAGCACCCCCATGTCCTTGCAACAAGCTCCATAATGAACGCAGTGATGGTCGGGTGCTTCCGCACGGATACCAGTTCTGATTTGGGTCAATCCTTACTAGAAATTAGGTGAAGGTTTCCACCCTAGTTGCCATGACAAATGCAGTAATTAGGGCGAGGCATTAGCTTTTTACACCTATCATTAACCACATCCGCCATCTTGTAATAACGTCAACTTTGTCTTGCCTTAGATCTCCCTGTTTTACAGCAAGAGGACTAATAACTGTTAACAAGGGAATGTTTCATAATAAATTCTAAAGGAAAAAATTTGAAGATTAACCGACTGGCTGAATTTAAGAGAAATTAGGACTGTGCAATGGAATTTGAAAAGATTTACAGAACTTGTTTCGCAATGAATTAGGTACTGCTATAATTGAAAGTTAGTATAATTGAAGATTCTGTCATGTTCTTATTACTGTAGGATCTTCCAAATTATACATTTTAATGATACCAAATTCCTATACATAATTTTTTCAATTTGGCTCAGTTTCATCTTCTGAAATTGCAATATCGATCCTTTCTACCCAGAAATGCCACCATAGGACAGAAAAATACAAACATAATGCAAAGTTTTGAGAGAGAAAACAATTAATGCATTCATGACCACAAAACAAGTGCCGTATTCAAATGTTCCATTATACAGCGCTACAAATCAACGACACTAAAAAACATATAACATGGGAGCCTCTTCTGGCAAGATATGTACCTTTAGATAAAAAAAAAGAAATATTAAAAAAATTGTTTTGGGTCGATTTATCTGGGAATGCAGCTTTAAGGCTCTCTCTACTCTGAAACCCTATAAACAATAACGTACCCATCATTTGTCTCAATCTCCCCTTTAACCTTGAAAACAATTTCAACTTGGAAGTAGCTATTTAAATTATTCAGACCGCCTTGAATAGACTTTTAAGCCGCTTTTAAGTCCCTTTTAACTTCTCAAAGACTCCGTTAATAACTTTTCTCTCAGAACCTAACTTAGGAAGGTTTCTCCTTTAGTCTCTCTCCCATTTTCTCCGTTCAAAATAGGGCGGCTCCTCTACTTCAATGGGAAGGTGCCTTTGAAGTTTAAAATTGGTTTTAAAAGATTTAATAAGGCATCATGGATTGACATTAGGTGTTATTTGCTGCGACGGTGAATGCATGATAAGACATGTTATCTTATTTTAATCAACGCTACATTCTTAGTTAACATCGATCAAAAACTAAATATTTTCTAAACTAAATTCTATTTTCAATCTGTTTTACCCCCCAATTTCCCCCCGATTTTGGTCTCCCGATGAATCCTATGATTTTATATACAATCCTGGTTTTATGTTTTTAAAATAACATTAAACCAGAAATGGAAATGAAATCATGGGATTCACCAGAAGACCCATATCGTGGGACAATCGAGGGGCAAATCGGCTGTGTGTGGGCAGGGTTTAACTATCCGATCTCTTTGGAAACAAACCCCCAGCTTTAGAGAATACATCCAGTCATACAAGTCTAATAGCAGAACTCCACTATAGGTAAAAAACGGCGCCAACAGGCAAAAACGGCTGCGACGAATTTTTTGCGATGAAATATCTAATCAAGTTAGATATTTTGCAATTGTTGGCAACAAATAAATATGTTGCCAACAACCAAATATTTTGCCAACAACCTATTTTACCCCCTCATCCACTACAATTTTTAGTCTTGTCGAATTTTCCGAAATGTCGGCGACGAATTTTGCCTGTTGGCGCCGTTTTTTTACCTATAGTGGAGTTCCGCTATTAGGATACAAATGATTTCAAGAAGCTACTTCATTCCTAATTCAAAACTGCAGGAAATCATTTCTCCTACAATGAGAATGCAAGTCCTTCTCCTATCCTTCAAAAAGCTCTCAATAAAAACAAATTTGCCTGGACCACTTTTAGTGCAAGGAGAAACGCAAACAATAAATATTGAACCAGCAGATTTTACGTCCTTCAGTTCCCAATATCCTGGCTAAGAATTATCTCCACAATTATTTCTTGTAAACTTTTTCTGACAGCAATTCCTCAGGCCGTGAAGGATGAATGATTGAGCAATCTTTGGACCATTTTGCCATCAGGATAATCAATTAAAACCGCCATTAGTTTTTTTGATATTGGTGAATTCTATCATTTTCAGATAAATCTTCGTCTCCAGAGGCTTTCTTCCGGAGATTGAAAGAAAACTCATTACTCATGAAATTTGATTTATTTTCTGGTGTGAAGGAGGAATATTTCCATTTTTCACTCTGTTAGAGATGGTTTCCTATCGGACGAATCGTGACCCACGTTTCAATTATAAGTACAAGAAGATTTTTTTCCAATTTGGTAATTTTATTTATCTTCTGGATTGAAGAAGAAACATTATCTCATTGCCACTAAGTTGTCCATTCTGAATGATTGACGAATTATGAAGATTGGAAACAAATGGATATGGTAATTTGAGTTGTAATAATTATATTGTTGATAAGATACTGACTCATCTGAGAATTCGAAATGAATAATCTACCTTGTTTATCAAAGTACCAGGTTCAAGTACAGGAATGTGCACCCTAGTTGTCATGGTAACCATTGTTCGTGGGGGACCCAGGTAGGGAAATGTGCACTCTTGGGAGACCTTTTGATTATCGGGGGTTCCAAGTATAGAGATCTCGATCGAACTTTTTAAATGGATTTTATTTCTATTTTCAACATTATAGAACCAGATATTTTACCTTTAGAAATAATTACTTTATTTCAAATATTGGACTAGCCTTCTAAAGGCTCAACATCTCACCTCCTGAAGGAGCAGCTGAATATATATGTATAAAATGATTTTTCATTGAATGGCTCTTGATTGATCTCCAGGTATTAGAGAATTATTTCATTTGTGTCACAGACTGATATGACCATATTATTTAGGATATCATATATAGTCCTCTACAACATGGTCTCAGGTATGTTTATTAAGTTTATCATCAAAACGTGGATTGCTCCCCTTTTCAAGCTAAAGATAGTGAGACACAATTTTCTAATACTAGTTTAGGTGATAAGTGGTACAATCACTCCATTACTGGTTAAATATACACTGTTATATATAATCTAACATTGCCCTTACAGTCAGTATGTGTTACTTCTAGGTTGAGGGGGAGGGGGTGGGGATAAATCGAAAACACATCTATTTGTTTACCCTAATAAAACATCGATTGTGAATTAATTCAAAAAAGTAAGAGCAGGTGATAATTGGTCTTCAGGTAGAAACAATCTACTAAGATAGAACCAATACTACCACAGCTAATAGCCATAGATCTATTCCCCACTGTATTAATCCCACCATCAAGGCCAGCAAAGAAGAACCACATCACTATGGATTTATTCTACACGAGTTGCTCAGTGAATTATGAGCTGCTCAGCTGTAAACAATATTTTGCCTAATCACGCAACTGCTTGGTGGCCCGGCCAGCCTCTCCGCTACCACTGCCACCCTCTGCCATAACGTCTGGAAGAATCGATACATTCTAATTGCCGTGGGGGCTGCATGTGATTATAGCACTAATCTGGGTGGCCTATGGCTAAACGTGAAGGAATAGGGGGAATAGAGCAGGTGGGGAGTGGATGGGTTGTGATTGTAGTGAAGTAGGAGACAGGGACAACAACTTTTTTTCAGGGTATTATCAAAAACAGGGCCCGATTCCTGTCCTCAAAGTCAGTCATTAATCCTTTTAGTCTATTTTGGGACACATTTAGTAGTGCAGCCCTTGTTATATCCCCAACACTTTGACGCAATGATTAAAGAAAAGAAGATGAAGGAGAGGGGTGTAGGAGAGAGATAAAAGGAGAGAGGAGAGTCAAGGAGGGAGAGTCAAGGAGGGAGAGTCAAGAAAGAGAAGCTAGTGTAGAGAAGGTAGAGAAGAGCATTATATCGTCGGCTAGTATGGGACTGACTATTTAAAGATCAAATTATTGACAGATATCTCTAAATGACTTGAAGAAATATTTTAATGATTTAGAAATATTAGTTGTTTAATCCTGCATTCTCTCAATATTGTTGATCAATGGTATAGTAAAATAGAAACTCGAAGTCACTCGAAATATGTATGTTCGCTCTGCTTACACTATTGATGTGTACTCTTGATGTGTACCCACCCCAGTAGTTCCCATATGTGATCCGTTTAGGGGAAATGAGTCACAAGTCGCAGAAAATGGATTTTGAGATATCATCATATTTAAAAAGAGGAGATCGAGCTGATTCCAATGATAATAAACATGAAGGACATTTAAGAAATATTTCTATATTTTATGTTTGAAATTTGAAGGTTTTAATGTTTCTGTAGGGATATTTACCAGTAAAGTAACTAAATATACTCCATATGAAGGCCTTCAAAACACAAGGATCTATTTAATACAGTGTCCCGCAATCTGTTACATAGATTCATATGACTATAAGTGCTAAACCCTCTAATAATCAGAACATTTCATTAAAGAGATCTCATGAAAAAACACTTTGAAAATATCAATTTTGCGACTTGTGACTCATTTTCCTGAAACACATCACATATTATCTTATATATCATTATACCAAATATGTCATATATTGTAACTAAGGAAGGCCTGGAGACTGACCAGAAGTGTAGCAGCTTTTTACTAACTTTATGAGGAACAAATAACCAATACTGTTATCATTATTATTAAAGGACATGGATCTATATCTTTATATGATATCGTATAAGATATGTATGGTAGTCTTTACATATATCCTTAAATGTATTAGTCTGTAAATGGTTTAAAGATATCTATAAATAGTTAAGGATATCTTCCAATCAGGATTAACTGCCCGAACGGCTTTCCATAGACTCAGGACACAAAGCTGCTAGTGCACAAGTTCCTACCTGGGGCTAATAACCTTGCCAAGACTGACTCTGCTTTTAATGTTCCCACAATCAGGGAAGGAGGAGGTCCTTAAGCACCTTAATCACGATCAGCTTCATTACATGCTAAAAAGCACTCGTTTGTTAAAGCTGCATTCCCAACTGACACAATTGTTGGTTTTACCCATTTTTCTTGTAATTACCTTCAAATTAGTTACCAAAACTCACAATCAGGGTTCTCTCACATAATGACAAGCTTGCTAAAGCTGTAAATTCAAGGATTTATTAGATTATCTTGCCGCCGATTTCAAACTGGTTTGGCCGTTTTGCTTTTCATGGTGGCGGTAGGTGGCAGCACTGAGTGGACACTCTTGTATTTTGTACAATAGAGCATATAGAGCCCCAACCACCACTCAGTGCTGCCATCTGCCACCACATATGGTAACAAATGGTTTGTGTTTGATAAAACGTTCACCAGTAGCAAATTAATAGATTTGAACCTCTGTTTAATGTCTTTAAAACATTATCAAATCACATCAAACTTTAGGATAAGGTGAAGCAGGGTAGTAGGTAGCTAAAGAAATAGGATAGAAGTCAACTTTGAGATTTTTATCCCAGACTTCTGGGAATGCAGCTTTAAAACATTGCGAGGCATGTAAAAACAGGCGAGACAATGTTGGATAGTAATCCTCTAAAGATATTGGCTTGATAGCTCTTTTTAGTGGCACGATAAAAACTTGTCATGAAACTAGGACAATCTTTGTGGAGGGGGCCTTGTGGTTTCTGAAGCTCCCCTTCTCTTCTGAGTTTTAGAATGCATTAGCCTCCATTTTGTTTGATCCATCCGATCGCTGTTTTTCCACTTCGTGAATTGATCGACATTTCTTTAGAAATTTGACAACACTGTCACAGCGATCTTTAAAAAGTCTTTGATACCAAATAGCCTTGCCTAAGGAAACACCTTTCTAAAAACAAATATTTTTTTATAGGTTGGGAACATGATAGCTGTTTCCATCGGCCTGAAGAAGAGCTTTATAGCTGCCTCAAGTCTAAGTTAACGGCTAAAAATATGTTCTTTGAAAGGTGCTTTGAAGAGCAGTTTCTAGGAACAGATGAAAAGTTGTTTCGAAGTGAGACTTCCTACTCCTCGGGCATCAGATTTGTATGAGCTGGTATAATTGACAACATAGAAGTATTGAAGTATTGGTAGGGGAGGGGGGCAGGGGAGGGGCCAAAGGAGGGGGCAAGGGGAGGAGGCCAAATAAGCCCCAAATTTATTGGGATCTTATCAACTTTATTATTATTAATATCAGTATTATTAATACGACACTACATAACTCAGAAACTAAACTTAAAGGTATTTTACTTATTGTTCTGTACCCAATATCTTGATATTTTGTGGGGTGTTTTTTTTTATTTTTATATTTCATGTAGTCAATTTTCCTATTAATTTAGCACACCTAAACGATTACTGCTGGTTGATTCCATTCTCTCTATTTAATAATAATAATAATATCATATATAAAACACCTACTTCATGTTCTTTGGATTTATACAGGTTAAATAATTACTTGGTTTAAAGGGCTAGAATATCGCACCAGTTATGTACTAGTACACATCAATGAGTGTAATATTCTAAGCAACTGAAACCAACGAGAAAAAAGGCAGAACAAAAAGTAGAAAATCTTTAGTTTGCATCCATGTTAACTGCAGAGCTTTAAAGAACAACTGGCCAAATCTCCACCCCTTATCTCCCCCTATATAACTAATCCTCCTTTCTCCTGCCTGTCCCCCGGGGGATGGCCTGGTGATAAGGTATTATCGTGTACCCAAGGTGGGCCAGGGAGACCGGTGAAGCATGCACAGACTATGCTCCATTACATCCAAACCCTAAAGCCATAGCTCAGGCTGAAGCAACCTTAGTTTGTCCTCGGGTGGTGGTGTAGGTGGTGCAGTGGTGTATTTGGTGGTGTAGGTGGTTTGATTGCTTTTATTCCATGAGCTCTCGTTATTACAATGGTCTTTAGAGCTTAAATAGATCTGTAGGTGGTGAGGGTGGTGCTGGTGTAAGCAGTGGTGGTACCGGGGAGGGTATATTATGCACAGGGTGATACACAACTGATACATTTGCAATGTTCTCCTATATTCACCTACCTACCGGTGTTTCTAGCTCTATTCCCTTTACACTCTAGGTCCCATCCCTCAGATCAGATAAGAATGTTATGTCAGCCTACTTTGTTAATCGGTTTCCTGGCTCAGGACTCGGCGTTTTAATGGGAATATAATGATATTTTGCTGTCTTAATGGAATTATAATGACACTTTGCGGTTTGAGGCGAGAGGCTTTTCCTCCATTTGAAGGGACTATCTCAAGTTTGGGCCTAGACTGTAACTGCTGTGCAGAAAATATAATTTTTCTGAATACAAATTCATGTGAATACTGAAATCGGCTTGGTTGGCTTGGTTGTTTTTTACATTATAACTTTCACATTTGTTTACATTAATTTATTTTCTCTACAGTGACGAGAAAATGGAAGATATATGAATACTAAAGTTTCTTTAAAATCTTCTCACGGAGTAGACATATTGGATTTATTTGTTATATTTACCATTGTTTGCAGTCCAACATGTGTTACATCTTGCTTTTAGGTAAAAGTAAAGTAAAATTTTCCCATGATGACATTTCGAAAAATCTCTTTCAGAACTGCTTTAAGACGTATTCATTTTAGATGGATGGCCCGAAGGATCTCAGCCTGTTCCATTGTGTTATAATTATCTCGGCTAACATTGTCCAAAGTGATACAATATCCTACTTTTTGCTGCTTTCTTTTTCTACCCTTCTGAAATTATTTCAGCAAAATTGTAGATGATTTATTATGATTTAACTCCTTGGTTAGTACTGCAGACCTCCATAACACTCTAAACTTACCATTTGGCGTGTGGCCAAATCGTTTACTCTCGCCACTCTGTTCATTATCGCCTGCCCTCTCTTGTTTTAATCCACAGAATTAACCTCCTTTGTTTGTAATAATTACTTTGTAATAATTCATTGGTCATTATCACAATCATCATAATTATCATATATAGACCCAGCGGTTTTGTCAGGTTATTTATTTCATGAGTTTAAATGACCCGGTGTCTTTTCATGGAAGGTTTTTTATTGGGAACTGGAGTTTTTTTCGGTGAAATACGGTATTACCACTGGGTATAGAACCGGATGATGCAGGTGCCCAATTAGGCATGTGTATATTCCCGGCACATCTTTATGATGTATGGCTTATGGTCGATAAAGTATGAACTAATCTTGATTGATTGACATTTTATTTGATCTAAATCTAGAGGTCTCGTCAGAAGGGACTCATAACTTATGTTAATAGGGGTTTCAGTCTCTTCCACTTGCCTCTTCCGCTTGTTTTCAAAAATAAAAATATTAAACTTAAACTTAATGTTTTTGTGACTCATTTTCCTGGGACATATCGCATAATCATAGTCTCATCATATACACGTTGTAGTATATATATTCTACAGAAAAATAATATACACAACAATATATAGAAATAAGACTAAAAGAATAGTTATTTTTAATTATCTTCATCTCTGTGGCATGGAGGAGAAAAAATATATTTTTATTTTCTTCCTCTCCCTGGCACAGAGTAGACAAAAGATATTCAATTTGAAAAAAAAATAGTTGTTACAACATTTTGAAAAAAGTCGTTTCTTTAAAAGAATGAACACCTATTTTCTTTATAATCAGCTCATATCGACAGTGTTGATTTCAAATTGTCATACCTTGGACATTTCACTAAATTCAATCCAGCCCCCCAAATTAAAAAATATTCTGCAAAATTGTGGCGAAAATGTCAAATATCAAACGACCATTCCTGATTATACCACGTCGACCCAAGCGGTGCAGTAAGCGATCAGAAGCAACCACTAAAACCCTCAAATGTGGGTAAATTGCCCCTGCGTGTAATATTATGTTGGTTATCACACATGTGCTGTACCACCCTGATGGTCCATGCATGACCTGCGTATCGATCTAGTGGATTCCATCCCACCCCTGCTAATGCCCGGGATTACTACAGGGGGCAACCTGTGCCCTGATTTATTAGTGGGATTATGGCTTGGAATAAATATCTCATTTTGAATCGGGGTTGATGTTGGGTGAATTTGGTTTCAGATAATGTTTGTAATTTCAGAAACGAACAAGAAGTATGTAATATGATGTGAACTCATTTTCGGTGCCAGATAATGCTTATGATTTCATAAAAGAACATCATTTCATAAATAAAATAATAGGAGCACCAGTATACCGTTGAAATAGTAACTATATAGGGGCAGCTCTATAGCAAAATACACCCCAGTTTTCCCATGCATGTGATACAATATTACGATTTTTGGATATAAAAACTATACTGGCTACCCTTAAAGGCAAATTATATAATCGGTAGCAGCTTTCCCTCAATAAAAGTTTCAAAGGAAGCCCAAGACTGTGAGGGAAAAATTACCACGCCTATACAGAATCAAAGAATCTGCCTATGTATAATAATGCTAACGAGTTAAAATCGGGGATTCAGGAAAAGATGTCGTGCTTTGTGTTATGGAAATATGTTCTCTATAGCTTTTACACTAACATACATATATATACAACTCCCATAATTCCATGTGTATCGATATTCAAGATGACGGACATGCAAAACCCATATTGCCTTTGGCAACAAAGATTCAAGGTGTAGGCTACTCTCACCAACTCTTCTTAGATTCCTAGATTGGCTTGTGGACTCCCCACCCTCACCCTGCCCGCCCCCCGACAACCCCCGATCCCAACACCCACCCAACCTGACATCTGTAACAGAACTTTCCAGAAGCCCCAGCCAGGACGGGACATGTTGATACGCTGGCTTGACAGACTACCTGAAGCAATTTACTTGCTAAAACCCTCTTGGTACTAGTGACAGCCATCCCACAGGACACAAATGGAAAGGGATGGGCTTGTTATGCCAAGCCATATATGACACTGTCACCGTGTCACCCACATTACAGGGTAATAAAAATATGATACACAACTTCCGCCCCCTGTGGGAAATGTTCGCCCCTCATAACCGGAAGTGACATGGTAGTAGGATGTAGGAGCGAGTGACATGAGTCGGCAAGTGACCTTTGACCCTGTGACACCGACGTCAAGGACACGTGGCCGATATAAGCCAATAGGAGGGCTCGATTGGATGTTACTTCCGGTTAGCAACCATTTAGGAAGTTGGTAAAACAGAGCAGCTTCTCATTTAGAGTGAAAATAATCCATCTCAATGTAAAAAGTACCTCATCCGTAAAACATAAGAGAAGGATTGATCGCAACTGTGTGATATTCCATTCATCAAGATCCCTATCTGTTTCATCTTTTTATCGAGACTATGGATCTTTATGACGGTTGTTTTTCCTGTCATAAGGCATCACATCAGCTCATAAAAGTCTATGTTGTGTGGGGAAAGGAGGAATCGATCAGGGAGTGGATACAAAAGGGCTGAAATGGCTGATGATTGACCTATACATGACTAGCTAAAATCGCCACTAAAATATGATTGTTTATTATACTGTACATGCATTGCTCTGAAAACAACGTATCTAGAGTGAGTTACGCATAGTGCGTATTTCACTAGTGAGTTATGTGGGATTTTCAGGCAACCATCTGTTTTTCAACTAAAATTACCGTCGAAATTCAAATTTATGACACGATTTGTTCCATTGTTTATGATTGAAAGCACGTATAACGAATCGTTCATTTCAGTTGCTACGCAACTCGTGCAATCTTCACTCGTTAGTTAACCTCTATGTAGTTGATATGTTAGGTGCATGGGGCTGGAGCAAGCATTGAGTGACTGATAGAAATATAGGGACGTGGTTGATTATTGATTAACTGATAACGGATATTACTGATTGTACTTGCTTTGAATTCAATATTTCTATAAATACTATTTATTGTTATTTCCCATGTTTTTCACCTTATGGATTCTGCAAGGGTAAGTTAATGTAGGACCATTAAACGGCAACTTTAAGACATTTCTTAAGTCGAGTCTTGAGTAAACTCACTTAGAAATCAATTCCATTTAATATTATAATGGCCAGCGTTTTATTGTCAGATAGTGGTATTGTCGGGCCCCCAATGATATTATTTTTCACCCAAGGAGCTGGATCATTTGCATTTGAAAAAGGCTTTTAAAGAATCAGTAAGATTGCAGTTGTCTGGGCAGCGAACACACTCCAATAAGTTGTCATGCAACAGATTAAAACGATTTCGTTGTGTCGGTTGTGTTGGTTGTAGGTAAGGCCAACGAAATGTGTTTTGGGTCAGATTTTCAGAAAATGTAAAAATTGGCCTTCACCAATCCTCTCAAATAACCCTAATTTCAGACGAAAATAAATATAAATATACAGCTAAAGCTAACCAAACAGATTGCTAGAATCAATGCAATGCCAAATTTATATATTCGAATTTACCTGGTATTGACCGGTTTTCAGCTTAATTTAGCAGAATTTTCTAAATGTGTACAGCTGCCAATTGTACATTTTCTGAAAATCTGACCCTATTATCGTGGTTATCAATCCTTTTAGTCTCTGCCTAAACGTAGTTATAGCCTCAAAACAGTTCATGGTGGTTACTAATTGTTGATGTTGTTAATTAAAGTTTGTATTAGGAATTCGAAGGGATTCCATCCCAGTATCCACTGAAACAGGCTTGTGCCGTGGGTGGCATTGCACATCCCATATACCTTCCGGCCAACCTCCTTGAGTAGACTGCAGGGTATATGGGCTAAATCACCCGAAAATGTACAATTTGCCAACACCAATTTTCTCAAATAACCCAGATTTCAGACAAAAGGGAGGTCCAAAATACATGCAGTTCAACATAATCAAAATATAGTTTGTGTAAACGCAATACCAAATATACTCAGATGTATCCCTTTTCAAACTAATCTAGAAGAGTTTACTCAAATTAATGTGTAAAGCTGCCGATTGTACATTTTGTTGACAACCTGGTCATATTCACACTTGGTGCCTATATCATATAGGTATAGGAGATCTGCTAAGACAGTGGGAAATGAGATTATGTCGTACTTTATGACCTTGAAGACCTTTACTCTAACCTTTTAGTACCCTCCCTTGTGGAATATCACCTTCCTGTTGAGTAGACAGGTGCACTATATATACATGTTGGGTTTTAATAGGATGCAAAACTTTGACAACTTTACTGTGTAGTAAACATCTTCAATGACCTTTAAACCTACTTTAACAGCTCTGTCATTGTCCATGACGTGAGGTGTACCTCACAGGACGTAAGATAATGCAGAAATGGTACTATAGGTTCCTTACAAGTGATTGTCCCTGAGCCTTTGTCGTTTCCCTCATTGTTGTATTGCTGTGTTGCTAAGACTATTTTGACTATTAAATATTGGTACCGTTATCCCAGCTGTCTTACGCATTGTCCGGTAGGGGAGGCCAGGCATTACGTAACATTACGTAACAATGCATTAATGTAGAAAACATGTACGTAAGGGATCGTGTAATAAGGCATCCTTGTGGAAGGGGGCAGTGGATGGGGTTAGGTTTGCCAATCGCCAATCACAGGTACGAGGAAGACAAATCCCTACTTACAATGTCCAATGCTAAGCTATTTAACGTTGCTTATAGAGGAAATTCCTACTATAGGAATGACAGTTAGTATTGTTTGTGTTGCACCTAAAGGTTCCTTACCAGCTGCTTAGCACGGAAAATAGAAGGGGAATATTAAGTAAAGATTAGTTATGAAACAGGGCCCAAGGTCTCTTCCGCAATACTGTGGCTACTTAACAAGGACTCGAGAAATGAGTAAAATCTAATAAACAATAGATTTGTTGAATATACTGTAAAGAATTGGAATCTTTAGATCCAAGATCCGACCTATTTAGCCCTGATCATGGTCGGGGCATGCACGCCACACATGGCCTGGCCAGGAGGGAGGGGGAGATGAGCCACTCAGGGCTCACCCCACCTCCCCCAGCCCGACCTAATTACTTATACACTGCTCTGGGTTTATCAAGAGGGGGGAAGGGCTAAGAGGGAGGGGGGCTGGCACGAGCCATGGGATCTATAAGTAAGGGGTGGGAGGGGGAAGGCTGAGGAGAGGGATCCAACTTGCATGCACTCCATTTATGGTCTCTGCCTGGGGAGCAGAGGTCGGCGTGTGGGCAAGGAAGATCCTCTCTCCCTCAACCAATTAGAGGGAAGGGGAAGAGCCAGTGGAATATTTCCTGGGTTTGATTGTATGAATAATTCATGATTGTGGAGTATAAAATAAAGTGACCATTCGGACCTAGGTACTCTCTTACTCGCTGAGTCACCACCGCCTAGGCCGAATCCAGACGAACTACAACCTCGGACTTCTTGTCTCACTTCTTCATCTTACTGAACCTATGGGCTAAAAACCCTTAGTCTTCTTTACACTGGCGAACCACTTCTGGGACTTGTTGCTAAGTTGAGCAACAACCCAATCTTCTGACTGGAAGTGAGACATAGCCTAGGCGAGGCACAGAAATGCTAGCTTCAACCTAGACCCTTTAGGTTGAAGAATAGCAAGAGAAGGATGGGGCTCACTTCAGCTGGGCTTGGAGCTGCCCTAATGCTAAGGTAGGTGGGAGGTTGTGTGTACATACTTTTCATCTGCTTATCACCCTAATGTTCCCATTTTCCTTCCCTCAAACCCCCACTGATTAGTCCGGATCTGGGTATTCCTCCTAATATACATGGAGGGAGGAATATCTCCAGTTACTAGGGGGAGGTTGGGTTGGTTTGTAATGTGGGGCACAAAGACGGGTGATTTAAATTGGGTCGGCCGACTGGATGCGGCCGGGTAAATTAATTCATTACGGGGGAACTAGCAATCCGATTCTGAATCTAAAAGCGGGGCTGTCTTCCTGACAGTCTAGGGAGTTGTGGGATATTTTTTATATTCAAATCGGATGGTTTTGGAGGGAGATATGAGCAATCTAGTGGGAAGCAATATTTTTGCATTTGTGCAAGTGGTTACGATTGCGGCGATCACGCGCCGTCGTCGATGCCGCTCTTATGGTTAATGCTATACAAATATGGATTACATAGGCCGCTTCGCCTTGAGCTCAGCTCCGTTTTAATAGTAAACACTTTATATTTGGACGGATTTGAAGGGAAGGGTTAGTGCTTGGAAATTCTGCAAGTTTTAGTAGAATGGCAGAATGGGTTTTTTTTTATTGGTTTTGGTGGGAAGCACAGACTCTACTGTTGGTTGCTTGTTTTTCAAGCTGGAGTATTATCCTGGGAGGAGAGGGTATGTTGGGAGGGGCTGGGATAGGCATGGATGGATGGAGGGGAGGCCACAAGAGCCTAGCTAACTTAGGCATTATCCTACACTTATTTTCCCCGGTATTAATTGGTATTTTACTAGTGGGTAAGTTGGGATATCTGATACCTAGTGCTGCAAGGCATTTCCCCATCCCCCTGGCATTCCCATTCACCTTACCCTATAACCCTATGATAGACAACCCCTATATTTTTTCTTCTTTATTGGTTTCTGTGGGAGGCACGGCCTCTACTGTGGAATGGGTTTGGTTGATTGCAGGGGTATATTTTTGGTAAATTACCTGGGATTTGCTTCTAGTGTTGGGAGGGATCTTGATTAATTTGTATTCTGGCAGTAAGGGAAAATAGTTACTGACCACCACTTTCAGTACCTCCAATGAATTGACCTGCATAATGGTTGGGATGGGGATGATGCAACCAGGTCATATAGTTTTGATTGGAACGCTAGTTTTATACTTTTGGAACACGACTATATGACTGTACAGGAACACATTCCCACCCAAGCCAGCATCAATATATTATTGGCCTCAGTAAATTAAATTCAGATCTGGGATCTGGTCTGGGGGAAAAGGTCAAGATTGTGGGATGCGTTGATATGTAACATTTTCAACCATTAACATCTGTTGGTTTACTTATTTTTCTTTTCTTTTTCAAACCTGAGTATTAATTATCCTAGGAGGGGAGGGTGTGGTGTGGGTGGGTGGGATGGGCATAGACAGATGGAGGGAAGGCCCCAGGAGCCTAGCTAAAGCAGGGATTATCCTACACTTATTTTCCCCAGTATCAATGTATATTCTACTAGTGGGTAAGTTGGGTAACCTGATACCTAGTTCTGCAAGCCATTTCCCCGTCCTACTGGCAGTCCCACTCCCCTTACACTGTAACCCTATATATAATGGACAACCCCTATTCTATTTTTGTCCTGCAAAGCAGATGGATTGTGTGTGCATGTAATTCTTCCACAGCTGGAGCAGAGGGGCATGTGGTACCATCTGCTGTGTGGCTGGTGCCCATCTGTATTACAACACCAGTTGCCACTCTGGTTGGTACTCTTGCCAGTTGCTCCAACATCTGCTGCAACATCTGCTGTGACATCTGCTACTGCAAACCCTGTTACCACTCTAGTTGCTGCTCTTGCCAGCTACTCCAACATCTGCTGCAACATCTGTTGTGACATCTGCTACTGCAAACCCTGTTACCACCCTAGTGGGTACTCTTGCAGCTCATCCCATCTGCTGCTGCACCATCTGTTGCAGCTAAACCAAGTCAACATGGAGTTATGCCAGCCATGGGATACCACACCAGTAATCTTGTGGTTGTGGCATCAAAGATACCAGCTGGAGAGGGGTACAACAAACCATTGGAGAGCCCCTTTCTAACTCCCTTACAGCCGAAGGATGATTGGAAGCCCAATTGTCCTACCCATTGATGAGGTACACTCCAGCATGGACCGGGACAGGGAAGCAATGGGAGGACACAGAGGGAAACCTATCCTCAATTGGAGAAAGCTTCCATTCAACACTATGAACTCACCAGCAAGGGAAGAAGCCAACTCCCTGTTCATTGGTGTAATTTTAATTTTGAGATGAACAATGTTTGGGTGTATTAGGATTTTATGACTTTCCTAATATTGTATATGCTCTTTTAAAGATGAGCCAGGGAAGAGGGTTAACACTCACAGTATCTTGAAGTAAGTGCCCTTGGCAGTCAGAGGTGGTCCCCTGTTAGTTCAGTTAACTTAGAGAGAGTATTTTACATGTACCATCGCCACCACCTACACCCCCACCCCCACCCCCACCGTCACCCCCACCACAGCCCCAACCATGGGAGTTCGACCCAGGGGCACCACCAGTGACGGACTTCTCTCAACCTACACCTTCCAGTCCCTCCTCATAATCGCCCTGGCTATGATGGCTAATGGCGATTTGTTTGAGGAGGAAGGGGTGTTGGTGTATGAGGAGGGGGAGGTCAGAGCCCTGACCGCGACTTGGACAACAGTGATCGTTCTACACCCCCCCACGCCCCCTCCTGTCAGTGCTTGGGTCTCCGTCCTAAGAAGGCGAATTGGAGAACTCAGACAGGCGGAGGTTGTGGGAGACAGAGATGTCAGTGCCTGGGAGGAGCACATGGGTTTCCTCCAGGCAGAGATTCCAACACCAGTCCAACAAGACACCCGAAGGAAGAGAGGCCTATTCAATTTTGTGGGCTCGCTAAGCCGTGCCTTGTTTGGCACCGCTACTGTAGGACAGGTGAACGAATTAAGATCTGCAGTACAAGAAGCTCAGGCTAGTGAGAGCGCATTGGCCCATTGTCAGGAAGAGATGGTGTCGGTGTTGAATCAGACAAGGCTCTACATGACAGAGAACCGCTTGGACATCGCGCAGCTCCAAGCTGCAGCAAGTAACATCTCCCGCCAAGTGGCAGACATTCTAACACAGTTAAATGGTTTCAGTAAAGATATTCATAGAATTCATATGAAAAGGGAAGTGGATATTCTATTGCAGCGAGTGAGTAGGGCGGTGGAAAATTACCACCGTCAAAACGAATTATTTTATCGCCAGCGCATTCAGCTGGAAAGGGGATTCTTAACAGACCAGAGTTTACCACTGGCCTACTTATCAGAAATATTGTCTAAATTACAAGAAGGGAAACATTACACCCCACAAGATAACCGCTGGTATTATAGACACCTGAACGTTCGACTATTATTAGACGGCGAACAGGAGCTAATATACCAGACGGTAATTCCGGCAGTTTCAGGCACTCAATTTTTACACTATAGATTAAAGTATTTTCCGGTCCCATATGGTGCTGACCACCTGAGAAAGTTGGTAGGAGAAGAGGAGGTGGCCCTAGATAGCATATCCAGCGCGTCATTTCTTCCTCAGCATTGTATCGGGTTTGAACCCCAGATTTGCTCAGCTGCAATAGAGCATCTAACCCCGACCTGCGAAACAAATATTATTTTAGGTAAAAAGCCAGACCTTTGTAAGGCGCAGATTGTGAAAAGAAATAACTTAACAAACCAAGTGTTTAGAGAGGGAGAGTCCATTTCTTCTGTAATTCTGGCTATTTATGAACCTCTGGAAACAATCTTGAGGTGCCCTGGGCAAAAACCAGTGATACAAACGTATCATCGGCATGCCAGGGTGATTTTAGAAGGCGGTTGTCTCCTGGTCGGAAAGGATTGGCGTGTGAGTAGCATCCAACGCCATGAGTCCCATATAACCCTCCCCATCCCCAAGATTATGCCCCTCCCCGGGTTTAATCTGACTTATGGCAAATTATCCCTTTACCCCCATTTAGATCAGCAATTGACTTTCCTGCCAAGAGCTGAAATACCCTTACTAGCCCTGACAGATTTTCCTAAACCCATTTCCCCCCTGATCTCCTCCACCCCTTGGTCTGAAAGTTCTATCTGGGGTATAGCCACTCTCATCCCCACTCTCCTAGGAGTCATGACCCTGGGAATAATCTACCTCCGCCGAAAGGGGCTCGCCCCAAGAGGCAAAGTCAGCCTTTTGTGTTGTCTGAGAAACCTTAAGCCCCGAGAGAGTATCCCAATAGGACCCCCAACCCACCACCCTGTAGCCCTAGCCCTCCAAGACCTAGATCGAGAGGAGGGAGAGGCCACTCCAGGCGCTAGGACTGGCTCTCGTTCCCTCGAGCATATCCCTGCCCCCTCCCCCGCCTCACCATATTACGCTGCCAATTTCGGACTGACCAGGATGAAATAATTAGTCTACCAATGTTTATTTGGTTTCTCTGGGGTAACAAACACTTTTTGAACTTGTCTGTAACTTACTCTTGTTTAATATTTACTATTAATGTTTGTTCTGTCCTCTTCTCGGGTGCGAGGGAGATCACAGAACACAGAGTAGTATACCTGGGTGAAATCCATTTTCTCTCTCGGGAGGAAATGGTGGAATCCGTGGACAAGGATCCAGCCCAAAAAGGTATTTTTATTTCAACTCTCATTGTGAGAAGTTGTTTTTACACAAACAGAATCGGTCGAGACAGAGGAGCCTGAGAGGAAGCACCATGGAATCGAAGCCCTCACCTTGTCTCCGACCATTTTGCTTTGAAGAGGTATTTTTCCAAGTAATAAGAGTTTATACGTGATGCTACAGTAAAGTCGACATGTGTTCTGTAGTGTTTGAGGTTAAAAATGGAAATATTGTAGTGTTGACTACCCAACCGCTCTCACTCTCCATGGCCAAAGGAGGAGAGAGAAAGAGACGGGCGTCCTGTCGGTCAGCGACGAGGTCCAGCGGGGGCCTCGGCTGACCGGCCGGGCAGAGGAGACGGCGGTGACGACCGTATTGGAGAACTTTGTGAGTACTAGCTCAGTACAAAGGAAGACATTTAACAGTGTTCAGAAGCACACTTAAAAACACAGAGACTTCTCTTACATAATATTCGACTAAAAGACTTTTTAGTGCAGGGTGATGGCCTCTGATATAAATGAACACTCCTTTTTGATAGAGCCACTCCCTTTGGAAACTTTCTATCTTGACCCGTTAGGTCTACAGATATAATAATTTATAATACTTTTACTTTACCCTTTTTATGATTTTGTGTGTGTAAATTATGTAACCTTATTTCTATTTCTCTTGTTTGGTTGGACTGGGTTGATCAGTGGCTAAATATTTTGTTCGAAAGAAAGCTTTCAACAAAAATAAAATATGGGACGAATGTAAAGAATTGGAATCTTTAGATCCAAGATCCGACCTATTTAGCCCTGATCATGGTCGGGGCATGCACGCCACACATGGCCTGGCCAGGAGGGAGGGGGAGATGAGCCACTCAGGGCTCACCCCACCTCCCCCAGCCCGACCTAATTACTTATACACTGCTCTGGGTTTATCAAGAGGGGGGAAGGGCTAAGAGGGAGGGGGGCTGGCACGAGCCATGGGATCTATAAGTAAGGGGTGGGAGGGGGAAGGCTGAGGAGAGGGATCCAACTTGCATGCACTCCATTTATGGTCTCTGCCTGGGGAGCAGAGGTCGGCGTGTGGGCAAGGAAGATCCTCTCTCCCTCAACCAATTAGAGGGAAGGGGAAGAGCCAGTGGAATATTTCCTGGGTTTGATTGTATGAATAATTCATGATTGTGGAGTATAAAATAAAGTGACCATTCGGACCTAGGTACTCTCTTACTCGCTGAGTCACCACCGCCTAGGCCGAATCCAGACGAACTACAACCTCGGACTTCTTGTCTCACTTCTTCATCTTACTGAACCTATGGGCTAAAAACCCTTAGTCTTCTTTACAATACAAAGTGTGGGTGATTTATCGTGGTCAGCGGGAACATGTGCATTTACCTTCATCTTAACTATGAGGACTCCTTACCTTTAATCTCTTCTCTAGTACAAATTGGAAACAGTCACTCACCTGGAACGCAAAAACAAAATATAATCAATTTCAAGCAAAGTAGGTAATGGGAGAAAAGGCATTACATTGCCATTCATCTCTTCAATATAAAACAAAACAGAGCATTTAGTAAGCTTGTATACAACAGGTATAAGACAAAAGACATGGAAAGAACCCCTATTTTGTGCTAACTCTCTGATATGCGCAGTGGCCAACACAACTCCCCTATTACATTGCCATTTCATCTCTTCAATACCACTTGCCACAGAGAGCTGTTACTCGATCAGCACCGCCGGAAATGCAATTTGAAACAGCCTTTCTTACGCAAATGACTGAAGAATAGAGAAGACTCCCATATTTAACAAGACCATGAAATGAGCGGTGACGGCAGTCTTAATTTTACAATAGGACAATGTGCTTGCAAGTGCTGGCCCATCAGTTGGATGTACATTCTGAATGATCGGTGCCTCCTTTGTCCCTTCAAGTAGGAGTAGAGGAAAGTTATTGAGGGATGGATTTAGAGGAGGCTACAGGGAGTGTGGTGGTGAGGGGGGAGTGTGTGGAGGGGGGAGTGTAGAGGAGGAGGCTACAGAGAATGTGTGGAGGGGGGAGTGTGGAGGGGGGAGTGTGGAGGGGGAGGCTACAGGGAGTGTGTGGAGGGGGGAGTGTGGAGGGGGAGGGGGGGAGGGGGAAGGCTGTTAGGTTCGGATCATGAGGATATTTACAATTCCTCTTCAACAATCCTCTCAAATAACCCACATTTTAGACAGAAATGAGGCTCAAAATACAGTCCAACAAAACCAAACAGATAGTTTGAATCAAGGCAATACCAAATATACTCAGATATACCTAATATTGACCATTTTACAGCTTAATTATGCAGAATTTACTAAATGTGTAGATCGGAAGATTGGGCAATTTCTGAAAATCTGCCCATAGGGTATGGTAAGGGGATCTATACGCACCAGGGCCCGTTGCATAACAAATCCTTACTTAATATTTCGTTTTGAAAACTAAGACACAATAAACAACATTAATAGTCTTAATTGGTTCAGTTTATGTTGAGTTTGCCTTTCAGACACTGTACTCAGTCTAGTTATCAGTGCATTTGCACTGAGATCGGGGCTTGTCGTAATTGATTATTACGTGAAAGTTCATGATTTATAATCTCCATTTGTTTGTTGAAGAATTTAAGATATGTTTGATGAATAAAATGGGTGTAGATGCTCCAGAGAATGAACTAATAATTTCCTTTATTAGCTACTTCTCCTTGTAAGGAAGTTGTAGGGTAGGAATGTGCCATACAGACATTACTAATGTTCATTCCTACAGTAGGAACTTTCTACCTAAGGAAGGAAGAATAGCTTAGCAAGAAAGATTGTAAGTAAGGATGTCAGGGCTCTGTATACCATAGGGAACCATCATTCTCTATCATTCATGGGTCAGATCGTCAGAAAATTAATGTACAATCGGCAGCTCTACACATTTGCTTTATTCTGCTAAATTAGGATGGGAAATAATGAATACTAGGTATATCTGAGTATATTGGTTATTGCCTTGATTGAATCAAACAAGTCTGTTTTATTATGTTGAACTGTAGGCGAATTGTACATTTTCTGACCGACCTACATATTGTCTAGAGAATATAATGGCACCAGTGTAGCCGTAGGCCTATGGAAGTCTTGGGCTATTTATTTACTTTACTAAACATGGAATGGACTGTTATTGTTGGCCCACCATCCCGCCCACAACACTGTCAACACCCTACCTGCTTCCCTCTCCCATTGGCGTCTCCCGACGCATCAAAATAATAGGCCTATCGTTTTTGAGCTTCAATCCATCTGGCCTCCATTGCCGATGATACGGCTAATGGAGGCCAGTGTTTGGAGGCCAGTGTTTTGGCTGGTGCTGCTGGTGGCGCTACCTCGTGGGAGGGTGAGAAACCATTCCTGGCACTTGCTGTTAGTTTACCACATTGCCACAAGGTGTAAGGACCACAACAATGTCTGATTTCAACGTCCTCATGCAGATAAAGGGTGAATGTGAGAGGTCTGTTATGCACTAATTATACCAGTAAGAGCTAAAAAATCTTGGTCCAATCTCTCCCTAAGGCTCTAACTTAGGCAGTCATGTAACTTTTGGGTGTTGGACAATGAGAAATAGAGTGGGTTTCCCGATCATGGAGGAAGCTGTATAGTGTATTTGGCATCTCCGAAGGAGTGATGGCGAATGTTCTTGCTTTGGGTATGTTTTACATAATTAAAATTATGCCATTGTCGCCAGCTAGTCCAGGTAAGTTAGGGGTAAGCCTAATATAGCCTTCATTGAGGGGCTGCTGGTACCCTGTTTGGTGCATATCTCTATTCAATGGAGGCTATTAATTATTTCAGTCACTGCCTACTATGGTTATAGCATATGGACTGTGGTTCAGGGCAGAGACTATCAAGATTTATATCATGATCAAGTAGAAAGATTTTTAGATACAAAAGCTACTCCTTCACAGTTAGAACTCCAAATGAGTAGTAGTGTGATTATTCTTGTCAAGTTGACACTACTCCTGTCGTAAAATTATATAACAATTAACAATGTATTATGATATAAATAAACAAAAGAACCCTGGTAATTCCCTTGCCAAAAAGCTGAGCATCATGCTCCCCTCCCCCATTGCCCTCCCCAAAATAGGAGGATTCCTGCAATGGGGGCTGATTCCTCCCTGCTGTCCCCCTGGTGTGAGACAGGGTGTACTCAAAGCCACCTTTATAATGGGTAATTTCACACATTTGCATTTCTGAATAAATTTCCACTTTGTTCTTTTGTTGACTAATTGGTCCCAAAATTTAATCAAGCATGGAACAGTGGAGCAAGTCTCTCCGAATTCCACTCTTGGGAGAAGATGGTGATAGAGAGATTCAGGGAGGCCTGGTTAAAAGTACAAATAAATGATGACAATTGAAAGGACGGGGAATGACATTATGAAATATAACTTGTATGAAATCAATTTATAAATTGAAAACTGCTGGTACGTATTGTTACAGTAGGTTTCAATATGTCACAATTTATTATCATGTCGGCAACAGGCAGATCTGTTTTCTCCCGAATCTCATGGCTTGACGGACATGTATTCTCATTCTGAAACTGACGTATTATGCAATCAGATTGAATTCCGTCATATGGGTCAGATTTCTGGAAAATATACAATTGGCAGCTCTACAAAATTAATTTAGGAAACTTTGCTAAATTAGGTTAAAAATGATGAATACCGGGTATATCTAGCTGAGTATATTTGGTATCGCATTGATTTATAGTATCAGTTCTGTTATGTTAAACTGCATTTTGAAGCTCAGTTATGTCTTAAATGTGGGTTATTGGAGAGCATTAGTGAAGGCGAATTGTACATTTTATGAAGATCTGACCCATATGACTTTTGGGAATGGCCGATGTGGGCGGACTATCAGCAAGGGAATCTCATGACAAAAATAGGCAGTTATAAATATGCAATATAAACACAAGACAACTCCACTGACAACAAAACAACACTCCCTATGATAGTCCAAGTGTGACAGGATAACGTTGAGAACCCAACTTCTTTGTGCATTCCTCAAGTGAGGAACAGTGTATAATTATACTATTTGCATTTCACATATTTGCACCTTCTCCCAACCTATCACCCACCTTTGTGTATACTTATAATGTAAGCAACACGAATACATGACAATAGGAAAAAGAAGAAAAGAAAGAAGAGTTTGATCCTTTAGATCTTTTGTTTTTGCAAATTCTTTATTTTCCTGTTCCTGCCTTTTTGGCTTTTACATCATTTGGATCTTTGGTACGTGAAACATGTTTAGTCACAATTAGCCTTCGCCTTCGCGGGACTTCATGCAGTGATACCTACTGTCCGATGCAACTACTTTTGTTTGTGTATTCATAGGGACTGAACGTAGTTTAACTTATGGGTCCGATTTTCAGAAAATGTGCAATTGGCCTTCACCAATGCTCTCAAATAACCCAAATTACAGACGAAAATAAAGTTAGAAATACAGTTCAACCTACCTAAACAGATGGCTAAAATCAATTCAATACCAAATATACTAGAATTTAGCTAAGTATTGACCACTAAATTTCAGCTTAATTTAGCAGAATTTACTAAATGTGTAGAGCTGCCAGTTATACATTTTCTGAAAATCTGACCCTTATAACCACTTAGGACTAAAGTATTAGCATCATGTTCCCTGCCCGGCCGCTGATTCTCCCGCCCTTGTCTCATTCTCCCTCCCTTCTTCGCACGCTTTTTCTCATTGAGCACTTTTGCCTTCAAAAACAAATTCTGGAGTCAAACCCCAATTTCGAATTGTATAGGTTTTCTTGTATATTACTCATACATACAAGGACACAATTCTGGGTAGTCTCCCTTCTTCTCTATCTCTATTTCCTGGGTATGATCATAAACTGTCTCCCTCTCAGCTCTCCCGCCCTTGATATAGCCATATTAAATGTGTTGATAAGGGCGTAAAGCAACCAATCTCACTCACACACTCACTCTCATGGCTCAACCATCTTCTCTATGATTTGAAATGAGTGGTGGTGGCGGCTTTGTAGCATTCTTTATTTATATTCATTAATCTTTTGTACATCTAATATTGTCATACCTATCCTATATGGGTCAGGTCGTCAGGAAATGTACACTCGGCATCTCTACACGTGGAGTAATCTGCTAAATAAAGCCGAACAATGATACATGGGTCAGATTTTCAGAAAATGTACAATTCACCTTCACCAATCCTCTCAAATAACCCAAATTTCAGACGTAAATAAAGTTCAAAATACAGTTCAACCTAACGTAACAGATTGCTAGAGTCAATACAATGCAAAATATAATCGAATTTACCTAATATTGAACAAATTGTAACCTAATTTAGCAGAATTTACTAAAAGTGTACAGATACTAATTGTGCATTTTCTGAAAATCTAACCCACATATCAGGTGTATCTGAGTATACTTGGTATTGCACTGATGAATTAGATGAAGCTGTTCGGTTATTCGGTTGTTGAACTGTATTTTGAACCTCATTTGTTTTCTTACATTTGTGCTGAGAGGCTTGGTGAAGACACATTGTACATTCCAGGTGACTTCATCCATATTGTTAAACTGATGAGGCTTCAGGATTATTGAATTTAATTAGAAGAACACTTCACACCGAGTAAAATACCCAAGAGCAATACCACATGATACTGTAGGACTTTGGCTAAAGTTCATATTAATAGGGGATTTGCATAGCCGCCATTTTGAATCTAGATTCGAATGGAATTATGGGACTAATTGTACAGTGTAAAATCACGGACTTGTTATGAGTCCGTGGTAAAATCTATAGAATGTCGTATTCAGCATGGACTATTTATCAATGCTTTAATGTCAATATCCATCTGTTATACATGTTTCCATGACACAAGCTCCCATCCGTCCCATCATGCATTTGGTTTACATAAATCATTTATACAAGCTCTGATATTGGTGAAAGAGTTCTTGCAATTTTCGATAAAAATGTTGCCAAATATTTACATGTCACATATCAACAGGATCCATCCCAGCATGCACTGTAGTAGACATGCGCAGTGAAACATGCAACTCCCCTATTCTTGCAATGAAAGTCGAAAGCCAGAACGGGACGATGTTACTCCGCCACCTGCTGGGATTTGGGATCAGATTCCTTTTCCTATTAACCTAAGCACTCTCCAGTTTGTGTTCTCTCCCTATAAGGGTAAGATTCTCAGAAAATGCACAATCTACAGTTCTACACATCTACCAAATTCTGCTAAATTAGAGTGAAAATTGATAAATACTAGGTATATCTGAGTGTATTCTTAATTGTAGTCATTCAATAAATATGTCTGGTTATGTTGAACTGTATTTCAAACCTGATTTTTTGTCTTAAATTTGGGTTATTTGAGAGTATTAGTGAAGGCGAGTTGTACATTTTCTGGAGATTTGACCCACAAGCCTTTTATCCGGCCGAAAGCTCTATGCAACCGAGGAAATATTTTTCTGAGAAATTAGCCTAACTTTCCTCTAAAACAGCCTAGATGTGAGTCATGGCATTATGTTGCAAGTCACGTTTGAAACTATCATCTCTCGGGCCCCAGCATGAATATAGATTCATATAAGATTTGTTGTAATGAGAGCGGGGACAGCAACCCACCCCATAACCCTAGATGATATATACATTTGCCTGCATGCCTTCAAAAATACCATTATCTTCCCACAAAAACTGCACTCAAATATTCATAGGTTGTCAATGGAATTTTTTCTTTGGATTATGGGTGATTGCACTTCAAGAACAGAAATAATTCACATAGGCTAAAAACATTATTTTTAATGATGTATTCCCAGCTATTAGCCCTTTTTAAAATCTCACCACATGTATTCATTGTTTGACCTATAGTAAACGCCCCTATTAAGAACTCAATACACATTATTGTGTGATGAAAAGCGCATACTTCATAATATCTCCACTATTTTACAATTCATGGGTTCTATTACAAGTCCATATCCTATCAATATCCACCTTGGCACACAAGTTTAACACACCTACATAAATGGAGACATTTCTTTAACATTAAGTAACAATATTTCCAATACCTACTGTAATGTAGCCAGTATCATATTCTAATAATATCCATGCAGCGGAATCACACAGGCATTGGTATGGTGTGTTTAATGTATAGTCAACCTTCAGCTAGTAGTGGAAACAGATCCCCCTTCTACCCCTCCACCCCTGGCCCCTCCACCCCCCACCCCCCTCCACCCCCCCACCCCACCTCCACCCACCCACCAATATGACTGTGACCATAGTTACACGTGTGAATACCAAATACCTGCTCAGCAACTGCTAAAAACTGGGTGGACGTGGCTGGATTGCTAACTAAGCAATTAAATAGGTCTGGGATATCAGTAATGATTTAATTAGGGGAACCAGAGTCTGGTTCTACTGGTGTAATGCTACACTCGTGTTTGGGGCTGTCGGTCGGTGAGGGTGGGGATGACTCCGCAAGTACGATCTAACATTAGTGAAAGTGCATACTGTATTGAATAGCTAATCTAAGTGATTGCTGATGCTGATTTATGTATGATATTTCAATATATGCAAGATTTGTTGTTGTTGAGCTGGTTCTGTAGGGTCAGATTCTCAGAAAATGCACAATCCACATTTACACATCTATCCAATTCTGCTAAAATAGAGAGAAAAATGATGGATACTAGGTACATCTGAGTATATTCTGCATTGTATCTGTCTGGTTAGGTTGAACTGAATTTTGAACCTAATTTTCTTCTTAAATTTGGGTTATTGGAGAGGATTGGTGAAGGCAAATTGTGCATTTTCTGGCGACTTGACCCTGTAGGGGTAAAGCGCTGGCGAGCCCCTATACATCCTCCACTGGTATTTTGTTGGTTAAACCTTGTTTGGAGCCCATAGTGAGGCTAATAGATGGAGAAAATTGGTGAACCCAACGTTCAACATTACACTGACCGTGCAAGTGTACAATGGAAATTGGAGATTACCAAAGGGTATTTATTATAATTATGTGTACATTTCATTTGAGAGTTGCGATAAGTGGGGTGCAATAAAAATATTTTTATTGTGCGTGTACAATGAAAATTCCAATTGGGGTTTCTTTTAGCTTTTAGATATTTTATGACGATTCAAAGCCCAAAACAAAGGTTTATATATCAATATAATTATGTCTATGTTAGGGGCATATAAGAAATAGTGAATGGAACTCGGTGGTAGTAATTGAATATTTATTATATTATTCCCAAATGTGTGGTGAAAATGCAATGGGAATTAGTTTCTCCTCTATTCCCCATCCCTCATTTCTCAAGCAGTTCTTTCTCCCCTTCTCTTCCCCCTCTTCTCCTTCTCCCGCACATCTACCCCTCCCTATAAATGTATTGCATGCAACGTCTCTGACTTCTCATTACCTGACTCCTATGCTACTCACTAACTCGAACTGACACTAATCTATGACGGGCCCTATACTGGCTACAGGGCATGCAATATGGGTGCGGTGTAACTTTAGACACGATTTCGGATGTATAGCGGGGGAGGAACCTGTAAGAATCGTGCAAAATGTGATACCTTTTTGAAATTTGGCATGCTGTTAGGTGAGGCCATGGGCTTTTCAAAAATCAACAGCAGCAAGTTGGTCCGCACCCCTAGTGGCCGGTAGCTGCGAAATACAAAATGGCCGCCATCAGAAGCAAATACACTATATCTTTGCCTCTACTGATCGTATTTTCAAGTATGATACCAATTTATTGATGTTTTAAGGTGTGAGGAATCATTTTCTGAAGTTATTTTTTAATTTCAAAGTCTTTTTCACTGTCAAAATCCAATATGGCCTCCGTCTGGGGAAAAAATATCATATCTCACTCCTTTCAGCAATATCCTTGTATAATACCAGCTTTTCTATGTTTTAAGGTTTGGGGAATCCATTTCTGAAGTAATTTCTAATTTTAGGTCATAGATCATGTCAGAACAGTCTAAAGTCTGTGATATAATCTGTATTATATTATCTTGGACATGCCAATAAAATTAAGGAAAACAACACAGATAATCACAGATACATCAGGGCAATCATACAGAATGGTCATCAAGGTTGTTGCAGCAACCACCTTGACATTTACACAATAGTGTACACCTGATTCCAGCCTTAAAACATTTACACCTACCCTTGCAAGCTTTTCCACAAGAGCAGTTAAGCAAAAGTGCACAGGATGCACTGGCATCACCAAGTTCTGTCCAATATAGGACCCATGTCTTGAGGCACCCATTCCATTTCCAACCATATTGTGCAGGATCTGGCACACAGCTGTTTTTCCAAGGCACAATGCCAAACAAAAGCTGACACCAAAATGGTCCTTTTGATGTGCTGGAACAAGGCTGCTTTTGTAGGTGGGATGCTCTCTAGAATCCTAAGTTTGTGAGTGAACATCAGCCACCATGCGTCATATACTGTACTGCAGGAACAGTTCTTACTGTACATGAGCACAGTAAATTGCTTAATGTGTTGCACATGCAGAGAATCCTCTGTCAGCTCTTGTGGATTTTCAGTTAAGCAGATCATTCTGTCAGTTACCTGAGGGAAGTCCATCCATGCTTTCCATCCTGATTTCTTCCCAATTCCCATCATGCTAGATGTTACATTGCAACCTGTAAATGCATGGAAGAAAGGTAGTGCTTTGCATTTATCAGGACCAAGTTGTAATGAAACATCATAGACTGCTATATCTGTGCGTGCTTTTCCAGATCCAAAACCAACCCACAGCTCAGTAAGTCCCAGATTTTGCAATGTGTTGAAGAGGTGAACAGACAGAATGACAACATCTGAATCAACTGTTCTTAGAAAAGCTATTTTATGACCATCCATAGCAGCATGGCACAGGTGCAGCATCATACGTGTGTCTGCCTCCTCATGGTCAGATGGAGTTATGTCAGTCAAATTGATTGCCTTGTTGGACAGCACAAGTTCCCCTTTTGTTGTCAAAATATAGTACTCAGATGAGGAGGTTGCATTCACAAGCCCATCAGCGAGAAACTTGAACAGTTCATCTTTGTTCTCACTGACTATCAGGAATGCCTGCCAATCTTTTCCTTCGGGGATTAGGGACCTTTTTTGATGACTAGTGTCCTTCATGCAGGTGTTTGACCCAGACATTGCACTCTTGTTTGGTTCTTTAGACTGTCCTGAGGAAAGTGATCCCATACTGCATCAATTCTAGTGGTAAATGTGTTCATTTAATTCTCAATGAAAGGCAGGAGGTGCATTCCAGTATATTCGCCAAACACATTGGCTCGCTGTGGTTTAATTAAATGAACCACTGCAGGAATGTCTAAGATGATTACAGAAGCTTGTTTGACAGATGGATTTCTTCCATGTGCAGGCATACCTGGCAAGCAGCCAAGAATCCATGACTTTGTACCAGCTTGCAGCTTGCCTTTACTGGACAATGAAGGTGGATCTCTGGCATTTTCAAACTCATCCATGTAAGAATCAGGGCAAGCTTGAAGCAAAACAAACATTTGAGTTACAATTGCTGCAAAAGCTTTTGATGACGCAAGTTTGGCTTTGCCTTTATCTACGTTCACTGGAGGTAGATGGAAAGGTAAAGAGATTTGCCTTGGGGATGACATCAGAGAGAGGAGTGGAATAATCCTCAATCCGCTCCTTAACGAATTGTTGGTAACTCCTGAATACACTTGCTAACTTCAGTGTCTAATGTCACCAACTTAGATTGTATCGCATGATAAATAAAAATACCAACAACAACAACAACAACCAACTGATTGCCTGTTTCTTCATAAGGGTTGATGAGGACTACTTGATCCATAAGCTCAAGAAGGGATTTGAGCTGGTTGAGGAAATTTTGCTGCTCAGATACAAAACTTTCTGGGTGTTCAATGTTGTCTGTTTTTGTTGTATTGATGCTTGCATATTCAAACTCCTGAATGACATGACACTTCTGCCTTTGAGAGTTCAATCACCAATGTGTATAGTACCTATAATAGTTTGACTCGGAGATTATATAGAAACACAAGTTCTCTTGCCCCAACCCAGGAGTATTAGAGAGTTACTGAGGTGGTGGTGATGGTGGCTATTTATAGGTGAGTGACCTAATCCCCAATCTCAGAGAGAGCACCCTGTGCTCACCCAGGTGTTGTCAACTGGCCTACAAATTTGTGTTTTCTCATAACCACTAATTTGATTGGCATTCAGTCAGAAATTGTCCAACAACAATAGATCTGATATGTGATTAAATCCCACAAATTTCTCTCTCCAATGAGATCATTTATGGGTAGATAGCGGGAAATACATAGCGCACAGACAAGGATAAGTTTATTATTTCAACCAGGTTTAATTATTTTTTTCATACATTTTGTTAATTTCTGAGGTTATTTTTGAAAGACTAAATATTTTGTTTATAGTAACCTATAATGCATGATATCTCTTAATAATTTCTGGCTTTATATTGGTATATATGTAGTTAGATTAACTGTAGAATCAAAAGAATTTAAAAAAAAAAACACAAACTTTTTTGTGCACAATGTCAGGTGAATGTAGTTAAAATATATGATTTTAGTCTCATCATAGTCTTCATAATCATTTAAATGAAAGGCCTAAATTAATAAAATATGTTTTAATCGTGAAAATAGCTTCAGAAATGGATTCCCTATACCTTTAAACCTAAATAAAATAGTATTACACATCTATCTAGTACTAACTGGAGCTGAGATATGATATTTTCATTTTGAGGTGGTGGCCATATTGGATTTTGACCTGGAAATTACCTGGAAACAGAAAGATGGTTCAGAAAGGGTATTTTGATGTATAAAAACCCAGGAAAAGTGATATTATATATGGTGGTATAGCTGCTGAGATATAATACTTGCTAATAGCTGTTAAGATTAAAATGGGAGCTGAGATATGACTTTTTTGTTTCCTGGTGGCAGCCATATTAGATTTTGACCCTGAAAACAACCCTGAAATAAAGAAATCACTAGGTAAATGGATTCCTCATACCTCGAAACATAGAAAAGCTGGTATTATACATGGATATTGCTAAAAGAGCTGAGATATATTTTTTTCCCAGACGGCGGCCATATTGGATTTTGACAGTGAAAAAGATTTTGAAAGTAAAAAATAACTTCAGAAAATGATTCCTCACACCTTAAAACATCAATAAATTGGTATTATACTTGAAATTACGATCAGTAGAAGCAAAGATATGGTGCATTTGCTTCTAATGGTGGCCATTTTGTATTTCGCAGCTACCGGCCACCAGGGGTGTTGACCAACTTGCTGCCGTTGGTTTTTGAAAAGCCCATGGTCTCCTAACCTAACAGTGTACCAAATTTCAAAAAGGTATCACATTTTGCACGATTCTTGGGTATTCTGACAGGTTCCTCCCCCACTATGTGTTGTAATGATAAGGGAGGGTTTTATGACCTTTTTCTCTTCCACTCCTCTCCCTTTTCGCTTCTCAACTACCGTCTCCCTTATTTTCTCCCACTCTCTATCTCCCTCTCTCTCTCCCACCTTTATCTCTCTCCTCCTTCTTCTCTCCCACTATCTGTCTCCCTCTCTCCTACTCTCACCTGGCTCCCACTGGTCTCTCTCTCTCTCCCCATCTCCCTCTCTCTGTCTCACTGTCTCACTTCTCTTTCCTCTCTATCCCTCTCTTTCCTACTCACTTTCTCGCTTCTTCTCCCTCTCTCGTTTCTCCCTCCCTCCCCCTCATTCTGTCCCCTCTGTTACCACTCCCCACCCGATTGCCCCCCCCCCCCCTCCCATCCTCCCCTCATCACCACTATCTTTCTCAGCGATTCTTTCTATCATTTCCTTATTTCTCCTCACTCTCCCTTTTCCCTCAGCGCGCTATATACCTCACTCTATATTTATTATTTGATCGTCTCATCAATACTGCATTCTCAGCTATTTCGAGCAACGCTTTCTTTTCGAAACGTTAGCATAAATACATGATAAATATTGATACTTAAGATGATCAATGTATACCGTTTCTAACCAGCAGTTAACAATTTAAACAGCCATGGAAAAGAAGGTGGTGCTGAGCGACACTCAGTTTTCATGGAAAAGAAGGTGGTGCTGAGCGACACTCAGTTTTGGTGTGAGCATTTAACGCAATGCAGGAAAATAGGGGAGTTCACAGATTGTATGAATGATCTATGAAAACCAAATGCATGATGGGAAAGATGGAGACTTGTGTCAGGGAAACATGTATAACACATGGCTATTTGCATTAGAGCATTGATAAATATTCGATGCTGAAGATGATATTTTTCTATAAATTTTATGCTGTACCATAATTCCATGCGAATTAACATTCAAAATGGTGGCTATGCAAATCCCCTATTGCTTGTCAATCGATATTAGTTGAGAATGTCGCTTAGAAATCTATCCATCACTATTCCATCCCGTCACTATGTACGTGTATGCATAATAATTATGCCTCCATATCCACCACAACCGCAAATCAGACATACACTTCCACGTTAAACCAAACAGTTTTTCCCTTGAAAATCTTTTTTATGAAAACCCAGAAGAAACCCAGGCAGATTGATGTGTCCCTTTAGTCCCAATCATGCAAATTGTATCATAAAATTTCTCCAAATACCAGGTACTTGAAAATACTGATCAGAGTGTAAGGTTTAAAAAACCGATCGGTGGTAAACCTTCTAAATGTTAAGCCTCCTCCCTACTACAAGGTCATGATATGCTGGGGAGTATTCAGCGGTGTAATGAAAGAGGATTTTAGAGATGTCCTCAGGCTAGTCAAATCAGTTCATGTCCACTTCTTGGGATATAAATGGGGATGAATGGATGGGTGAGTAGGCTCACTTTACATGCTCGATCAGATATTTTCCCATTAGAAGCACTGCCAAGTTATGTTTCAGATCAACTTTAGGAAGCCTCTTGTGTGCTTTGAATGCGAAAGTATCCGAAATATGAATTCATTTAAGATAGGAAGTACAAGTGGGATTACAAGGCCATACATTTGACAGAGATTCATTAATTCGTGGGCATACAAGCTTCTCCAAGAAATTTAGTTTGTCCTTGATTATTCCTCAAATCATTCGCAGAAATTAAGTTGTTGTTGTTGTAACGTTTTTATTGCTCTGACAGTTACATCTCGATGTTGCCATCGCTTTTTCGTTTGTATCCTTGATGATTCTTAACTGATAATACTTTTCATTTTACATTAAGGAATGTTTGTTTATAAATTACAATTTATACAAGATATGAGATATAAAAGTATTATACATCATGGTACTAGAATATATGTAATATATATTATGCAAGGTGATAATCTTTATGCAAATTTCATTAGATACTTTATACATTTCTTGAAATCCAGCTTGAACATATTTACAGATTTTTGGTGTTAGTACATACCATTCCTTCAACCTCAACCTAACACCCCTCCCCCCGCCCCCATGTCTTCCACTATTCATTATTAGTTGGTTCCACAGTTTCATACAAAACCGTGGATGTCTGTGATTATTCTATTGTTTTATTATCAAACACAGTTTCCATCAAAACCGCATTAAATATTTTGTACTCTTAAGTAACCTCAATAAACCAAAACTCCAGGTCGATTTTTATTCTTGCTTAATTTGTTGTTGTTAACAGATCTCTACATGTTTCGGCCTGTATTGCTTGCCCTTCATCAGAAGAACCTTTCTATTTTTCCTTTTTTTATTCAATATGTTTAGCAATCATTAGATAATACAAATATATTATAATAAGGCTGTACGCTGTACATTGTCACATTTTCCCAGCTCTCATCAGAAATTCATGTGAATTAGCAGAGAGTTAGTTAAGAAACATCGAACATGCTGACTGAGCATAAATATAGTAAATCGTCAATAGCAATGATCACACTGGTATTAAAGCTGCCCTCCCTGCTGTGTCTGATACTAATCTCAAAGTTAACTTCTATCCTATTTCTTTAGATCACTAATACCATGCCCATCCTTATCCCACAAGTTTGAATTTATTTCATTATGTTTTGAAGACTTTAAATACAGGTTCAAATAGTTAAATTTGAATCGGTGGACACAAATTCAAACTTGGCTACATTTTAGTTGTATTTGCTAACCATAGGGGCATCACTGAGTACAAAGCAGTACAAAACGCCACTCTGGGCTGCCACCTGCTGCCATATAGGAAAAGTAAAGCACCAAAACCAGTTCAAAATTGGCAAGTGCAGAACTGAAAAAATCATTGAATTAACAACTTTAGCAAACTTGTCTTTATGTGAGAGACCCCTGATTGTGAGTTTTGGTTACTAATTTGAGAGTATAAATACTAAAAAAACGTGTTAAATCAACAATTGGGTCACTAGGGAAGGCAGCTTTAACATTCCTATTAAACATAGGTGCATGTCCGATCTAGTCATACACCACTTGTGTTTCTGATCGATTATAAACCTTATCTAGCATTAAAGCAACATTACAGCAGTCAGTGACATGGCCCTACAAGAAGGGCTTGTCAGAAGATCTAATGTTAGAGGTTTTTGTCCAGTTCTGTATATTTGTATGGAATAAAAATTCAATATATATAAGAAAGCCCTGCATGACACACAATCTCTGCACCATCCAGTCTCTGGTTACAAAGCCAATAGTATATGGACAGCAGAGCCACACAGGCGCCATTTCCATTTCCACACAACACCACATGTCTTATGGGTAGTAATGGCCATATAAGTCCACTCAACTTGCATCAACTTATAGTAGACAAACTATAGCTATGTCTAATCAACCTTCCATCAACTTATATTACACAAACTATAGCTAAGTCTAAGCAACGTTGATACAGCTAGGTCTTTGTAAACACCCTTGTATCAATTTATAGTAGACAGTCTATATCTAAATCTAAGCAACCTTGCATCAACTTATAGTGGCCAAACTGTAGCTATGTCTAAGTAACCTTGCATCAACTGATATTACGCAGACTGCTGCTACGTCTATACAACCTTGCATCAATCTATCAAACAAAGACTGTAGCTAAGTCTATACCACTTTGCATCAACGTATACTAGAGAGACTGTAGGTAAAACTAACTTGACATGTTAGTTTGGCCTCAGGTGGAGGCCCTCAGATGTAGAACTGTCACCGCTCCTTCCTAATTACATCCGGGGATTTCGCCCATGCGTAAAACAGGTTCCTGCCAGGAATTCAGACCAGACCATAGGTCCACATATATCCTAATAAACTTCCGTTTTTAAAACGGTGATGTTGAGGGACGCAGTTACCTTAATCAGTTGATAACTCGACTTGGCAAGTGCAGAACTTGTCGCCAGGCAAAAACACTTATTGTCTGTGGGCTTGAAAGATTGTGGGCTTGGCAAGATTTATGTTTCCCTGGAAGTTGATGAATGTTAGGCCCAAGCTATACATTCGGCAAGAATCTTTTTAATCTTGGAATTCATCAATTCATTTAAGCAATATATTGGCCAATTATTTCATAAGGTTTTTTGAAATCGGTTTAACCAAAAATTAAAACTGCATTCTCGGCTACCACAGCACATAGATTTTACCAGATTTACTTATATTATATCCTATACGACTGAATTTATCCGTATTCTGCTCCTATTACATATTTATATTCAATAATTTGAAATTTGAAATCGAATCGGCCAACGGAAAATGGCCGCCAATGAGCGATAACATATTCCATAATAAGTGAACCCACCACAAGAAACGATTTCAGTGGGCCTTCGAAACATAAAAGGTGGACTTTTATGTAATAAAAGGACACGCCAATTCTCCTAACCTTTGGTAAAAGTTAGATAACCTATATATAGCAATGGGTTGGAAAAGTAGAAAATCTTTAGTTTTTGGAATATGTTAGCTAAGAGTGAAGCATTAATAAAAAAAACCCATATAATCATTGTGCATTTGACAAACAATAACTTCATTACTGACTGTCATAATGTATTGGTCCGCCATTATAATTGCCCCCCCCCCCCCCACGGCCCCCCTGGTGGGATGATCGTTGTACACTCGGACCAAAATTGTTGCTTAGACCCTAAGCTTTCATTTGGTACCAAAACGTAAACTTTTACACGAATTTGAACTGAAAATCAAATTTTGCATTAGCCAGGAACCCCACTAATGGTCAAACTATATGTTTAAAGTAAAACACTGGGTTGGAACAATTGCTGGTCATACAGCTCAAGTATGGTAAATAACTGGTATCTTTCATTATATTAGGCATTTCTGTGCAATGATATTGCCAGACTCAATCAAGTAAATTCTATCCCGCTCTCCCCAAAGCTAGCTCTAGGTGCTTCCATATTGCTAGATGTATGACACTAACACGGGCTGGCTAACTACCGTTCTGCTGGTCAGTCAGTGGTCACGGTCTACTTACTTTTACAGTAAACAGTGCTCACTCTAGGGCATGTATGGAAAGCCATTTATAAACATATGACCAATCCTCCCGAATAAACAAACATACTCCAAGATATACCTGTGAGGTAATATTACATAGACATCTTTCTATTTTCTTTATACTATTTCTGTAAACATATTGCTGTAGGAAAAATCTTCTTAGAAGGCTAGATAGGATAATGATCAGATCGTTGAAAATTGCCTATTTTTTTAAACGTTTTTATTAGGAAGATTTCCACAATGTGGTAGGTCTCATCTCCTACCAGACGTATATGTATACATGTTTCACATTTAACTACCGAATCTATACAGCGACAGCTACAAGGTTCATGACAAACTTACTTCAACATACATTTTTTTTGTTTTAAGCCCAAAAATAAAATAATAATCATTATACAGGTTCGCTAGTAAATAAAAAGATTTCGTCAACATATTTTCACCGATTTTTGAAATTCATAGCAATTTCCATATTCTCAATCTGCTATTTCCTGTACAACAGGAGCAAGCCATATACAATCCTCCACTCATTTATAGCATCCAGATCTCCTCAGCCTTCAATGATTTTTTAGGGCTGGCCACGACATGTTCTTTGCTAATAAATGCAACTGATTCCACATCCTAGGACCCTGGAAGAAGGGCGATTTTCTCATTTTCTCAGTTCTGGGTGCTTTAATAATCAAATTTACCCCTTCAGCCAGCCTAGTGGCGCGAGGCATATCTTGTACCATTTTTGGATCATTTTTAAGGTTAAACATTAGATTTAGAATAGCAATATTTCCTTTTTTGCGGAATTTTGTTATTCTTGTTATGCCATACATTTCTTCCAGTGTTCTATCATTATCATTAGTGAATATCAGCCTTACCGCTCTGTTTAAGACACTTTGTAACTTGTTTATTGTGCTTGCGTTGGCCATATTATGAAATAGATTACCATATTCGGCAATAGAATAAATATGACTTTTCACTACTACCTCTCTCATCTTCTTATTTAGACATGATCTTAGTCTAGATAATTTATTTAATTTTGATTGTAGTACACACCGCATCTTGACGAAATGTTCATTAAAGCTCAGGCATGGATCGATTTGATATCCCAGGTATCTCACAATGGGGACCTAGCTTTGGATATGTATATAAATAGCTTTCCATAGTAATGCATGCAATGCTGTCAACCTGACTAGTCAACAACAAGTTGGTAGTGATCAGGAATGAGGAGGAGGAAGTTTATTTATTGCACCTTCCTTTATCCTTCCATTGAAAATGTAATAGAAGAGACCCATAGGGTCTTTTCATTCCTCATTAGTTCTAGTGTAATATCCATGGGCCTCACAGTCAGACAATGTTGAAAAGAAGTGATTTGAGTGCACCAAAATAGTAGCCTACAGTACAGCAGCCTGTATACAATAGCACTAGCTACAGAGTGACGGAAGTTTGCTGTGCTTCGCTGACGTCACTCTCACATAGGTCTCTGGGAATCTGGAAGCTGTCAGCATTCCGGATAATAGCCAGTTTTAACACAAACAATTACTCCTTATTGACTTATAAAAGAATGAATTACATTATACAATGTACAGAACATCATATTATAGTTTTTCCCAACGTCTGAAAACGCATTATACGCAGTCCAGTGTTCCCCTTTAAGGGGTGAGGTTTTTCTAGGTAAGGTGTGTGTATGTTTGGAGGCGGGGGGGGGGGGGATAAATAAAAAAAACAACACTTTTACAGCTTTTGGCCTAACAAACAGAAACACAAATACAACTCTCACAGACTCAATCCAAGGAGATCTCAGACACAGAAACAAGAAGTGCGATATATATATGCTAGGTCATGAAAACCTGCAACAGTAGTGCTTCTCCTGTTCAATTTCTGGGAAGCATTCACTTGAGGGATTGGGAGATAACGATGGCACCCCGGCCACATACGTGCTACCATACTTCTCCTATCACTTCCAAAGGACATTCAAGGTCACGACATGTCCTCTTATTTCAAAGCAAATCTAAGTGTCCCCAGTCGGAATAACGAGGGAGTCTGGTGTGGGGATGGATAATGAGGTTAAAAGGTTTTTCTGCGATTTAAAATAGTATGTCTAGGTATGGCGATGATTATGTGGACCAGGGCGTCAGAAAATGTACAATCGGTAGAATATGGTTCCACATAAGCAGACAGATGTTTTTTTAGATATTAAGGCAATGTCAAGTATATTCGGATATAGCTAGTATTGTCATTTTTCAGCCCAAGTAAAGTTTAGCTGAGTAAATATTGTTATTGTGAAATTAAATGCGTAGAGCTGCCGATTACATACATACATTCTCTGATCACATTGTATACAAAAATGAAGTTTAAAAACATAACCAAACAGATTTTCTCATTGAACGCCACACTCAGATATATTTATAACACCTGCATGGGCCAGGTCGTCAGGAAATGTACAATTCTCAGCTCTACACATTTCCTAGATTCTGTTTGATTTGACTGCGAATTGATAAATATTCAGAATGAATACCTGACAATAGTTGTTGTTCCGATGTTTAACAGATCTGCTTTGTATGTTAACTTCAATTCTGAACCTCATTTTTGTCTTTTATTTGGGGTATTTGGCAGGATTGTTGAAAACAGATTGTACATTTTCAGACGAATTAAGTAGATTTTACTAAATGTGTAGAGCTGCCGTTTATACACTTTTTGATGACCTGACACAATTGTAATTTCATGTATACATATATATATATACCACAAAAAAATATACCAATTTGATGGCAACAATAGCGTTCTTTGAATCGATATCATTCCAACAATACAGACATCTGATATTGATCCACCACCAATGATCCTCCATGATTACATCTCCTTCAAGGTGACCTTGACGTGACCTTGACGTGACCTTGACCCGATGCTGCCATTTGCAACACAATGTCTTGTTAATGGCCTTGCAAGATATTCAGTGCAAGCAATAACCATCTATTTTTTTATTTTTTTTTGTTTTTACATTTTTATTGATCATATCCTGCCGTCTTGGCTTTTACATTTCTAAAATATTTATTTTACTTCCTTGTTACATCTGACGGAGCAAGAAAGACTGTTTTTGTGTTCAAAACACAAGAGTAATAACTCTTCAAGAATACTTGTTTAAAAAGCTCAGAAAAATAAATTCACTATAGAAGGAATGGGTGAAGGTGTCGGAGAATACACAGTAGGCAGGTCAAGACAGTTATTAAATTATGCTGACAAATAATAAATATCTGAGTACATTTGATATTGCATTTAACGCCAAAATCCTTTATTGCACATATTATCGATCTTTTTTCTCAGCTGATTCACCTTCAAATTCTTGTATAAACATATAATAGAAGCGAAATAACTATTGATAACGGCAGTCCAAGGAAGAAATATTGATGTTGCTGTCCCTGAATAATGAACACAAAATTGAACAATTCCGGAACAAAACATTCTGCATTTCACATACTCACGAGATAAATACCAAATAAATGTCAAGCAAGCAATACATTAACATCAAGGATTCTGCCTCATCTCCTCTCTTTCCTTTCAGCTCTGTCAAAACAATGGAGTTTTTCAAATGATGTTAATTGTTAATTATTTCAATAACAATATGAAGGAGTTTGGACAGCTGTACAGCAGTGCTGTATACAAGATTGATGAATTAGCTAATATAAATATCAGATTATGTTCTACGAAGTGAATAATCTCATCCAAAACAAAGTATAAAATTACCTTTAACAATTTTTAGATGCCGGCCACCCAGGGCTTGTCTTTAGTATTTCTGTCGGTAATGCATTATGTCAGATAATGTATAATTATAGAGAGAGGGATTCTAAATGAAAATGCATGATTCAATCGTATGATATACTAGAAAAAATTAAGAAAATACCCCTTTTCCCCTTAGAATCCTATAGTGCACGGTAGTTTTTTTTTATTAAAAAAAGATGTTTACGGGCCACATATGTAAACATAATTACGAAAAAATGCATAACCATGAACATAATTCATGCTTTACCATGTTCAAGAAGCGGATTATAAAAAGATATTATTAATCTTCCACTAATCACCTTGTCTGTACGAGGCATTACATTACATTTATCTTTATTCATTTTTATTCATTTCATTTCGTAACTAATGACAATCAACTCCTGCAATTCATATAGTTAAGAGTTTATTTTGGTATATATGACAAACACCATACCGCACGCTTCTATCATCTTTATGGGTCAGATTTTCAGAAAATGTACAATTGGCAGCTGTACACATTAAGTAAATTCTGCTAAATTAGGCTGAAATTTGACCAATGCTAGGTAAATTCGAGTATATTCGGCTTTCCTTTGATTCTACCAATCTGTTTGATAAGGTTGAACTGTATTTTGAACTTTATTTTCGTCTAGAAGTTATTTGAGAAGATTGGCGAAGTTGAATTGTACATTTTCTGAAAGTCTGACCCATATATTCCTCAGCTGTAATTCAGTAAATTTCGGTGGTGCCTGAAATAAAAACTAATCCAGAAACAATCTTTTATTGGCTCCAAAGTTTAGAAAAAATTCCACGATTCCTTTTTGTTCCAATGAACACTGGTATATTTACCTTTAAGAAGAAGAAGCCACTTGCTACAGAATTTACGGGCTGCTGCTGGGGGTCAAATGTCATAGTTCAAAGGTCAGGTGGAGATGGAGAGAGGAGGCAACGCTTTGTGAGCCTGGGAAGTGAGTAAATAAACCATTTTACTCAGAGTTGAAACAACCCCCAGCGGAGAGAAGGCAAACTAGGCGCAGAGGTAGAGAGATTAAAGTGAAGATGGAGAGGAGGTGTTGAAGACTGAGGGAATTTAGTGCTTGCTCTGTTTGCCTTTGTGTGATTTAAGTCAAGGTGGAAGTGTGGGAGGAAAGAGAGGCTGAAATAGTGAAACTATCCCAGAACATGTACAATTGACCTTCACTAATCCTCTCAAATAATAACCCCAAAAGAAACAATCTAGGTTAAAAATACAGTTCAATATAAGCAGACAGATTTATTGAATGAATACACTACAGTATATACTCAGATATACCAAGTATTTATCATATTTCACTCTAATTTAGCAGAATTTGATAGATCTGTAGAATTGTAGATGGTGTATTTTTTGGAAAATCTGACCCAATAACATTGGTTAGTTGCTGAGACTGGGTAACGTGCTAAATCATACACTTGTGAACATCTGCTGGAATGGTTGTTGGGGAAATCTTTGGAACAATGCCATGTATTTCAGGGTTTTCATGGAATGTCTATAACCTTTAACTCACTCCTGTATATACCCCTATAATCAGTGTGTCAAGATTCTTGTGTTACAAGGGATATACCTAAGTAACTCTGTTCTCCAGATCTTTCCTTACATGCTTAGGATCCTTAGAAAGAAAGGATGGTAGTGATACTATGGATCACTGATAGTCTAGATATCAGGCATATTTAAGATGAATCTAATGGGTCAGATTTTCAGAAAATGCAGCGCAGAACATTGCTGAGCCGCACAATGCTGCACTGCACAGTGTTGCGCAATGCTGCACTGCACAGTGTTGTGCAATGCTACACTGCACACTGCTAGCCGAGCATATAAGCGCCTCCATTTTGACAGTGAGATCTTGTGAGATCTGTTCTCATTTAAAATCTTGTTTCTACACTTTAAAATTCTTCACTTACTTTGCATTTGTTAGGCATGAGATTTTATGAGATATAATTTTGTTTAAGTTTCGTTCCTAAACACTCATGTTTTTTACACATTTTTTTCTACCTTTTCCATCATTTCGTTTAAAATTTAAGTGATCATTCTGAGCTTCCGTAGAAAATATTATTTCACCAAAATGCATGTTTTTCCTGAATAAAACAATATTAAATCTTAAAAACTCTTATTATTATTAGCATTAATTTCATCATTATATAAATCTCTTTTTTCAAAAGGCTTTGCGGAGAATAGCACCTTTGATCTAAAACCTTCTTGTGAACAAATAATGTAAAATTAAAACCCAATCAACCATCGTAGTCCTTCTCCATTGGCCTTTGCAACACTAACAGTCCAATATTTATAAGTAGTATGTGGGTCAAGTCTCCAGAAAATGTATAATTGGCCTCTGTATTTGAGAGAATTTGTGAAGGCCAATTGTAAATTTTCAGGCGGTTTTCAGCCGTAAACTGTGTTCCCCCACCTTGCCCCTAGACCTGGTTATCAGGTATTTACACCCCAGGTCTGGCATATGCTGACCCCTGCCTTGACCCCTGCCTTGACCCCAACACTCACCCAGGCTGTGTTTGACCCTGCCATCTGCCACATGCGCCCTGCTCCTCCTCCCACCCTACTACACCACCGGCCATCACCCAGCTGCCAGACCAAATTATTTGTTCAATTAATTTAAACTTTAGTGAGGCTTAGAACTGGCTGTGTTGTTATCTGCAGTATGTATAGATGGAGATGAGGTCTATAAATAGCCCAGCCTTTGAAATAATCTGACCTAATCTTCATCCTGGCAAAATTGACATTGAATTTTTTTGGAAATTTCTTTAAAAAAAATTGAAATTCTCCAAAATTACAATGATTTACTATTAGATACCACTGATGAAAATTGCCGAACTAGAATTTTTTAAAATAGACCAGAGAATTAGATAATTGGAATAGTCATAAACAGCGTGTCAAATAGAAGAATTAATTCAATTAGCATTTTCCCCAAGAACTACAGGATGGAATACTAAACAATATTGAGATTTCGGTGAAAATAATATACACAAATCTGAATGGCAATATATCATATCATATATAAGTACCATTATTTCCATTAAGCATACAAACATATGACTAAAGTTGGAAAAAAGGTTAGTGCTGCCAACTTAGTGTTGGTCTTCTCGGGCTACCTATGGCATATTTTATATCAACCTACTTACTTTTCCAATTCAAGAGATATGTTAGGTTATTCTGAATGTCAATTGTTCTTAAATTCGCAATATCTAAAAGAATTGCTGCATGCGAATTGTGCATAATCCACTTCACACGCACATATCTTTGTTGCTCCACAACAATACATGTACCAGAAAATGTACAATTGGCAGCTCTACACATTTAGTAAACTCTGCAAAATTAGGCTGCAATTTAGCCAATACTAGGTAAATTCGAGTATATATATTTGGCATTGCATTGTTTCTAGCAATCTGTTTGTTTAAGTTGAACTGTATTTTGAACTTTATTTTCGTCTGAAATTTGGGTTATTTGCGAAGATTGGTGAAGTTGAATTGTACATTTTATGAAAGTCTGACCGATGTATACATATGTATGTGTGCTATTCCTCTCTGACCAATTGTCAGGGCTTTTGGTTCAACTCAAAAACTTGCCCCTACATAAAACATCTTTCTGAACGTTCTCCAGCTATCTATATGTACTCACTCAAACCTGTTCCCTATCATCCTATCACTGACAACGTTCCTAACATAGGAAACAATAGGCCCCAATATGAGTGAATGACTTGAGGGGTTTTCAATGAAAACACTGACATGTATTGTACTGTTTTTCCTGCCTGATTGGCAGTCTCTCTGTCCATAGAGAGAGTAGCTCTTTATGGCAACCATCAAACTCCCTGACCTCTTACATGAGCAACTTGCTGCTCCACCCATTGAGATGTTTTTCTTCCATTTATCACTCATAGACATAGAGGCAGATGTGAAGATATCCAGATGGGGTTGGTTGATTTTTTCTGGATTCCTCACATTTTCTCCAGATTTTCCTTTGGTTCATGATAGGACAGCTACAATATGTTTTCCATCAGAAGTAGACCGATTTTGGATCCGATGATCAGATACATTTGGTTTTTTTAACATGCACTTAATATAACTATGACTATAATATCATGCCAACAGGTTGCTTGGCTGGAAACCCAACCACCATCTAAGGTAATCCTTTTTCTTGATTCACTAGATGGGCTTTAAAAACTGGTTTCGGGTTCAGTATGTTGGGTTGGGTTCAAATCCCACAGTTGGCACCATTTCTCCTAAAACCTAGTGCATGCTGACTGGGTCAGCAAAGGTTGGCTATGTGTTTACCTATGAGTGTCTGTAGCACTGTGTTTATTGCAACAAACAGCTCCAGTAATTCACTTATCTCATACCCTTCATTACTAATAAACTAACTCATAAAGATCAAAGAATTCAGGCCTTCTACCCCCACATGGGTCGGATCATGAGAAAATGTACAATTCCACTTCACCAATCCTCTCAAATAATCCAAATTTAAGACAGAAATGAGGTACAAAATACAGTCCAACAAAACCTAACATATAGTTTGAATCAAGGCAATACCAAATATACGCACATATACTTAGTATTTATCATTTTACAGCCTAATTATGCAGAATTTACTAAATGTGTAGATCTGATTGTGCATTTTCTGGAAATCTGACCCACATGATTGAGATCAGGGTGTCAATTGGTCACTTTATTGAATTTTTAAAAAGCACGTTAAAGCTCTATTGCTAATTCGTCCTTCATCAACAATACATGACCAAATGTACACTAGAATTTAACATTGTTCAAGATTGATTACTGTAGATTAAGATGAATGAAGTATAACATTATATGTCCCTTAAATCACTTTAATCATAGATTGTGTGGCAGGCAAGCTAGCCCCAACGATTGAGCTATTTAGTAAGTTGCCCTGAATGTCTCTATATATAACGGAGTGAATATCTAACCAGTTGTTTTAAGAGTGTCTCATTGGGAACGTTTACAATGAGCGCTTCGGCATTGGCTATAAGAAGTCCTATCTCTATAACAGGCTGGTTGAGTTTTTGTTTATTTTCTCTTTTTTCCCTTTTCCCTGATCGTTTTGCAGAGCTCATATTCTTTATTTCAGATTGCCAAGACTCAGGGGTTTTAATTTCCACCATATTTCTTCACTAGTTTGGGTCGGAGGGGTTGAGTTTTGATGGAACAATATGGACACTCAAGATTGCGCAGAATGCATGTACATGCATGGTGGAGATGTTTGAAGTGAAATAGGTATACATGTGATTTGTCACAGAATAATGAGCCATAAGTCGTTACAATGGATTTTGAGATACCATCATATTTGAAAAGAGGAGATTAATGGGATTGCAACGGTGTTAACATTTAGGAAATCTATAAATAATTTCTTTTTATGTTAAAACAAAAAAGGTTTGAAATAGTTCCGGGTGGGTAATTACTGGTAAAGTAGCTAAATATATACTCTATAGGATGACCTTAGAAACGCAAGCGTACATTCATTGCTAGATACTTTAAATCTCCCGATACAATGAAAAAAATCGGATGGGAAAGGTAGAAGTGCAGCCAACAGGACCCGACTTTGGCATTTGTATTGTCTATCCCGATCGTAGGGTATTGTAGGTCTGCCATCGATTTTTGGCTTGTAAAAAAGTCCTTGCAGAAATGTTTAAATTTGCTGTAATCGTCCCCCCTCCTTGCCCTACGTGGCCTTTCAAGGATCGATTCTGTATGGAAATTTACTCGGCCCTGATTTGTGAGAGATTTGTGAATGGCCTGCCTTCTAAAACCTAGAGTCTGAATTCACCATCTCTCCTCATTCCTCCACCTCCTGAATATTTTTTGGGGGAGAATCCATTCTTCTCTATCATTTCTACAACAATGCATGCATTTGTAATGTCTCAAATCGCCGCCTAAACGGTGAAAAATGACATTTATTGAAGTTTTCTGTCTCCATTTATCAATGTTAACATTTAAAGGCCTTCCAGTGGGCGCTGAATGTTGACCCCTAATTATCGCCCAGTTGATAATCATTTTCCTATCAATTTCAAGATACAGATTTAATTCTTTATATCACTAACATTCCATCATATTGCTAATAGAATTGATCTACATATATATATGTCTTATTATAGAACTGATATGAAACCATTTTGTATTACTAACTACGGTAATAAAATATTGTTTAAATATTAGTCTGTGCCCAACTCATCTCATCTACCATCCCCATTATTCTCATCCCTTCATAATATTATACCATTGAATATATTATCATTGATCTTGATTTAATTGCATAAATGAACTTAAAATGATGATTTCAACTAGGAAACTTATTGTACAAATAATAAACAAGTTTGAACAAAAAAAAAACATTGTACATTGTACAACTCGATAATCTCACTTGTTAGTAATGTACCATATCTCATTAAAAATAACATCAACATAACAAAATGTCGAGGTCAGATCGTCAGAAAATGTACAATTGACCTTCACCAATCCTCTCAAATAACCCAAATTAAAGAAGAAAATGAGGTTCAAAATACAGTTCAACATAACCATACAGATTTATTTAACGAATACAATACAGAATACGCTCAGATATACCCAGTATTTATCATTGTTCACTTTAATTTAGCAGAATTTGCCATAATTGTGTAGATCTGAAGATTGTGCATTTTCTGAAGATCTGGCCCAATACGCAGTCACCACAGCTGTCAACTATTAGCATTATAACTCTTTAGAGTGAGCGTATATAATTCATATCCCTGAATAAAGAATTTTGAACAAAAAAAATATCTAAAGAGACTACATTTCTAAATATCAAGTACACTTAAATGTATAATAGTTTGCTGTAACACAATTCTTCAAAGAACCAAAGTATATATCACCCAGTATGAAGCCTTCTATATATACCAGTTCTACCACCACGAAGTCTGCCTTCTACTGCATCTTTCATGCTATTGTGAACCTCCATCAGCAGCCCTTAGATGTCCTATAGCCACCATTAGGAGGTAGATGTACCCCACTAAAAGCGAGGTTGTCATCAAAGTAAAGCATATATGTAATTATGCCTGGAACCTGCCCCCCACTCTCCTCTCAATATCAAACAGCTCCTTCAGATAAAAGCTGTAAACAGCTATGGCTTAACACCTCCAAACAAGGCCTTAGTGAAATATTGTCTATTATTATGTTTTGGTATGTTTTAGGATAACATGTGGGTGAGATTTTCAGAAAATGTACAATTCACCTTCGCCAATTCTCTCAAATAATCCAAATTAAAGACAGAAATCAGGTTCAAAATACTGTTCAATATAACCAAACAGACTTTGAATCAAGGCCATACCAAATATAACCATATGTACCTAGTGTTGGTGATTTTTCAGTCCAATTTAGCGGAATTTACAAAATATGTTGATCTGCCAATTGTGCATTTTCTGAAAATCTGACCCATGTGGTGTTCTGTGCCCGCCAGCTTCTCTAATTCAAAACTTATTATGATTGGAAAATGGCCCATTAATTGTCCGATTGGGACAAAAATAAAAAATAATCATGTAAGGTTGGGCCAGTATAGGTTCCTCTCCCTTGACATACCCCCAGACCCAGGTATTAATCCCTCTGTTAGTATAGATCGAGTTGGTTATGTTCATTATCACAATTCTTTCCACCATTACATAATGACATTTAAGTATTTCTTTATTCTATTGTTCACAGTGATAACTGTTGAGTTCTAGCAGTGGAGGTGTGTGGAATTTCTGTATATCGGCTACCCCAGGGTGGAACTTCTTAAATGGAGAGCACATTTAAGCATTGATCCACCCATTTTTGTATTGGTTTTATTTATGAGGTTTTGAACGTATTTCCCTTTATCTGGTATAGAAGGAACATCTAAATGTAGTTTCCCGATGTCACATATTCAGGATCTATTAAAGGAAATCCATCGCAAAATTTAGTATTCTCATACTCCATGTACCAGTATTCAATATTCGCAGCAATATTTACAAAGCGGTATGTCACGTTTTAGTAGAGAGATCTCTAAGTAGCTTTTACCTCAGGGTACATGACATGATGCCTTTGAAGCGTTCAATATTTACACAACATAACATGTGAGTGAAGTCACAAGAAAATGTACAATTGGCCATCACAAATCCTCTCAAATAACGCAAACTTCATACAGAAAATTAAAGTTTAAAATACAATTCACCATAACCGAAGAGGTTTTCTAAATCAAATCAATACCAAACATACTCAGATATACCAAGTGTCTAACTCAGTAGAATTAAATAAATGTGTAGATTCACCCATTGCACATCATCTGACGGACTGACCATATCGAAGACTATCTTGCCCTTGTATAACATAACCTTTATGATTCTCATTGATGCATATATACATCATAAGCAATTAGAAAAACAAAGTTGAAACCTACATTGCATCTCTTTCATATCACTAATCATAGAGGAGCAGCCCGTTTATTCAATTAATTCTAAGTCTAAAGTATAATTCCCATTTATTTTTTTCTATCATCCAAGTTTACAAATCCTTACATCCTCATAGGTCGTCCGGAAACATATGTGTCTGTAGTCTTCAGCTCCACACATGCATTTAGTAAGTTCTGCTAAAGCTGCAAATTGATAACTACAAGTTAAGTCTTTGATTTTGCACTGATTCAGAAAATCTGATTCAGTCTAGGTGCAAAGCCTCTTAGATCAGATAAGAATGGTATGTCAGTGATTGGACGCCCACTGCGCTAATGGCTTTAATGGCCCTGGACTAGGCGTCCTAATGGGATTATAATGGCATTTTGTAGTTTGGAACGAGAGGCTTTCCCTCAGTTTGAAGGGACTCTCTCAACTCTGTGCCTAGACTGGATTAATTGTACATCTTTAGGTGACTTTACCCATATGTTCTTAATGAAGTAGAATTGCCTATAGCTTGGGTCACTTCTACCTGAAAAGGGGTTCATTAAACTCTTTAAAAGGTTTTCTGTACAACCTGTCATCCTCTCTATGTAAATTCTATGTATACAAAGGAACTGCATCAAAAGCCTTTCATATATGACCCCCTGTGTGGTGTAGCCTAATCTCAGATAGGGCCTAATGTTAACACTTACTCCTGGGTCAGATTTTCAGAAAATGCACAATCTTTAGATCTACACATTTTGTAAAATCTACTAAATTAGGCTAACAAACGATAAATACATGATATATCTGAGTGTATTTGGTTTTGCCTTGATTCAAAGAATCTGTTCTGTTGAGTTGAATTATATTTTGAACTTCATTCTTGTCTTAAGTCTGGAATATTTGCGAGGATTGGGGAAGGCGAATTGTGCATTTTCTAAAGATCTGACCCTCTGTCTGATTAACCCACAAGCATTTCATCTCTTTCATCTTCAATTAACGACCTGCGTTTGTCTATATATAGCACTATAGAGCCAGTTAACCTATATATTATATTACTATAATATTGACCTAAAGAAAGTGGTGACCTAGAGGTGTCAGTACATCTGAAATTTAAAATAAAAATGAAACAAATCTTGCCAGAATTGCCTATAGCTTGGGTCACTTCTACCTGAATAGGGGTTCATCAAACTCTTTAAAAGGTTTTCTGTACAACCTGTCATCCTCTCTATTATATATGCTATGTATGCAAAGGAACTGCATCAAAAGCTTCATATATATGACCGCCTGTGTGGTGTAGCCTGATCTTTGATAGGGCCTAATGTTAACACTTACGCCTGATTAACCACCATGACATTGTACGCATTTCATCTCTTTCATCTTTGATTAACGACCTGCGTTCATCTATACACATGTAGCCCTATAGAGCCAGTTAACCTATATATATTATATTACAGGTACTATAATATTGACCTAAAGACAGTGGCGACTTATAGCTGTCATGCAGTACATCTGAAATCTTAAAGAAAATAAAACAAAACTTTAAGGTATACATTAACCTTAAGAATAGTGAGTTGAGAAACCTTTGAGGTATAGATTTAACTTTAAAAATAGTGAGTTTAAGATTTAAATTTAAACATGGCAGACCTTTCCAACGTATGGATAAGAACAGCAAAGTATAATCTCGCTATATAGGTCGGGTAGTATCGGAACAACGGGGGCCTGTTTCATATGAAATCCTTACTTTAAATCTTCTTGCCGAGCTATGTTTCCTATTGTGTATACTAGTATATATACTACATTAAAGATATAAACGATGAGCGAATAAGTCAACGATCTGTATGTGTTGATGGTCTGGAGTAAACTGTTTAATCCCTAGAATTGCTCTCCAAGCCACAGCCACTCCTTTGTCTGACTGTGGCTCCACCCAGTGTACATAACATCATAACATTATGCAACGGGTCCCAAAACTGTTCCAAAGTGGTTTTTGAGATGGCCAGCCAAACATGTTGATTTTCTGATGTTACTTACGGTCGAGTTAACTTTAAGTAGGTTACAGAAAATATAAGCTATGGCATAGGTTGCATCATTCTAACTAGATAACTAGTGTCATTCCTATTGACTTAGTAGTACACTATAACTAGATATATAAATGCTAAAAAATCTGAATTGTATTTTGAACCTCATTTTTGTCTTAAATTTGGTTTATTTGAAAGGATTGTTTCTGGCGAATTATACAACGTCTGGCGAATTCACCAATTAGCATGTACTTACAGTTGCTGCAGCAGATGTAGATCTATAGAATGACTCACCTGCAAGGGAAAGGAACATATTAGATTATTTCAGTTATGTTTATTAAATGATTAATAGTGCTTGAATGTATAGAGATATATGAGTCCGGACATCAGATAATGCACAATGGGCAAGTCTGCACATTTAGTACATTTTGCTAAATAATGAGGTTGGAACATTTATGGTATATTAGGTCTATGAGTATGTGGCATGACGGTAATTTACTAAGGAAAATATGTTTGCTTATGTTAAGCTGTACTGTGAACGTCATTCTTATCTTGAATTTGGGTAATTTGAAAGTTTTTCAGGTGCCGACAAAAAACACTTGTAATGGGTGAGTTCTAAATGTCTGTTCATGATATAGACAGACATTTAGAATTAATATTATACTGTTATATTTTTTTTACAACATGCAGAGTCATAATGACACATGTGGCAGAGGTCTAACCAGGCGACTATACCTTTTAATGAATAATGAAATACCAAATGATGAATCATAACCTATCATCATCAGGTCGAGGTGAATAAAAGTAGTACCGCTATTTCGAGTATTTTAAAGCAGTGACAAAGAGCAGACTTACCAGGTAACTTTTACATTGTGTTATGTATTACAATTTGCTTTTTCATTTTTTAGTAAATATTTTAAACAATTAAAAAAAGCAATATCAGTTCGCAGACTATATACAAAGCAGGAAGTTTGCGCTTACAAAAGCATCCCATATTAACTGAAGAAGTATGGTACGTGTTTTTTTTAAATTAAATAGATAAACCACTGTCATGTGCACTGCTGCAGGCGGGAGTTCAAGGAACTAATGCATGAAAAATAAGGAGTCAAAATATTTTTTCCCAACTTTTTCTTGAGAAAGAACATGGTTGGATTATAACAAAAAGCAAAAGGAAATGGATCTCACCATATTTTTTTTTCATTTTAGGGACCACCAAAGTTTAGTATTGAAGCCTGTGGGGGAAAATGGATATTTTCTCAGTTTCTTATTGCTTGTAAGGATAAAACAATATGTTAGCTATGTATATAGAGATCTTTAGGAAAAAGTTATTTTCCCATTTTTTTATACTGAAAAAAAAGGGAAAAAATTGTCCTTTTCCCATAGACTTCTATAGTGAACAGGCATAAATTTCAGGGCTCCCTAAAATGAAAACTAACCTGGTGACATATTGTTTTTATTGACTTTTTCGATTCACTTAACCATATGTTTTATTCCAGAGGCAAGGTTTAAACAAAATGTTATTTTCCGTATTTTCCCTGTTGAACAGTGGTTTATCTCTTTAAATGTTTTCCTTCATCTAATGTAATCATATTTACCGACATGATATACAGACCTTTTTACCAATAGATTTTGCATGACAACCGCCACCATAATCTGGTATAACTATAAAGCTACCACTGTGTATGCATATATTGTATGACTGACTGAAGATATAAAATATTTCATTGGCCTGATGGAATGAGTTTTAGCCTGGAGTTACTCGGGTGTTGCCTATTTGCTCATGTGTTATTTTTTACCCTGCCTCCAGTGAGCTATACGTGATTAGCCCATTCATTATGCCAAACAGCTGGGTACCAGGCCTCAATGTGTGAGTTCTATATGAAATATGCTTCCTTTCTTCCGGGGTATTAAAAGGCATTGTATATGGGTCAGGGCGTCAGAAAATTGCAATTCGCCTTCAGCTATCTCCACAAATAACACTAATTTAAGATGAAGGTATGGTATGAATAGACAGAACCTGATGAGAATGTGGTACAAGGGACACTATTGCACTGTCCGAGATGTTGGTTTTTTCGTGGCTCACGAGCCAATATTGCCCTGAGTTCCACATTAATAACGGAATATGCAAACCTCCTTTTTGTCATAGATTTTGGTTAATTCAGGGGATTGCATGGTGGTGATGTTTACATTTGTAGGTGACTTTACCTTTATATATGTGTGTTCCCACCTCCCCTCTATACTGGATGAAGATGTCAGAAAATGTACAATCAGCAGCTCCACTCATTTAGTAAATTTTGCTAAATTAGGGCGAACAAGGATAAATACTAGGTATATTAGAGTATATTTGGTGTTGCGTTGATTCAACTAATCTGTTTAATTATGTTGGACTATATTTTAAGATAAATGGTATAGATTAATTTTCAGGCAAATTCCCCTGTATTTCGTTGATTTATCTGTATCTAACAAGGCAGAAATACCGTCTACACTCAATGAGGCGTCCCCCACCCTCCCCGCAGGTTTCACTTGTGCATTCAAATATTTAGTGCCACTAATGGAGCGTGTGTGGTGGAGTGGTCCGTTTGACATTTCACCCCATCATGCCTTCAGTCCTCTGGGATTCCTAAATGCCTCGCCTTCTTTTACTCATATGTGATGTGCTTCAGAAAAATGAGTCGGAAAATGGATATACTAGTGATTTATTTATGAGATATCTTTGTTAGAATATTCTAATCTTTGGGGTGCTTAATGCTGCTAGTAACATTAATAGGTGTACAACATTTCAGGCAATGTATTAAATATATCTATGCATTTCTAAGGTCATCTTATGGAGTATATTTAGGTACTTTATTAGTAATCGTCTACCCAAAAATATTGATAACTTTTTTTTCTCAAAAATAAAGATATCAAACTTAAGTTATAGAAACACTACTTGTATGCCCTATTGTTTACTGCCATTAGAATCGACTTGATCTCATCTTTTCAAATATGACAAAATCTCAAAATCTCAAAATCTCAAAATCTTAAAATCTCAAAATCTCAAAAAAAATTTGCGACTTGTGACTCATTTCCCTGTAACGCAACACATATTTAACATCTGACTCAGAGGCTGTGAGGCGGAACTAAAAGCTGCATTCTCCGAGAGTTGTTGTGACAAACACATCTTATCAAATTATCAATTAACAAACTTATCAAAAACATCTTATCAAATTAACTCATTGTCTGACCTATAGGACGGAAGATATCAATATTTTGCAGCTGTTTTGTTCGTACACGATTTTGAACTTGAATCAGTTGAATCAGCCGAATAAAATGAGCGCCTGTGAGCGACAATAATAATATTTGTTATATTATAAATATTCGAAATACCAATTGTATAATATAAGAATAACTTATCACAACCATCTCACTCACTACGGCTATAGCATGTACATGACACAATAGGCAGTAACCATGCATAATCACCCTCATTTCATCTTCATATGATCTCATTATTTATCATATCATTCATGAGTTATTGAAATAACTCGACTGGATTTTTTTCGAGACGATGTATATATGGATTAGAAAACTAGGAAACTTATATTTTTTATAAATGAATAATAGGAATCGATTTGAAATGTTGCACCCTACGCTTGTATAGTAGTACGGCCATGACGCCTACGAAAATCACTCTTCTGAGTGAGAGGGGTCTGGCCACAATTTTGGGCAGACGACTTTTAGATGGGATGGAGTGGAATTGAACAATCTTTAGTGTTTGATCGTTGTAAACTGAGAGTGCAGCTTCGAGGGGTTGATGTGTTTGTTTGCTGCGCTATCAATACCTTATATAACTACAAGTAATTGTTAACTAAAGGTTACTTTAATTTAAAATGAACTTAGCATTTGCCACTTTTAATCTAATGTATTGTCCCCAATACTTACGTAAATGTGCTGTGAAATACTCTCGAAAGAGGTGAAGGGTGGAAACCACTACCAGTAGTACCACTATATCTACCCGACGGGCAAATGAACGCGATTCTACGCGATTTTTAATGCGCAATCATTTCGTCATAGTTCCGTGATGAGAGTGGACGCTTTTCACGCAATAATTATTGCGCAATGATTGCGGGATGGTCACGCTAAGGGTATAACGCAATATTGGTGCAATAATCAGCAAATTCTTATGTCATTTTGAATGGGAATGGAATGGAATCTGTATACAATAGATTCCTTATCTCAATAGCACCTAGAATAGATGGAAATATATCACAGCAGTTCCTTTTTCCTGCCCTGGAATCGGCAGCATATTTCTTCTGAAAGAAAGGTTTGAAGGGTATGAATATTCCCCAAACATTTAGAAGAGAGTTTAGGGCAGTGCATGCGTTGCCCTCTCTTTATATGCATCATTTTATTTTCATCAATTCTACCATCCTCCTTGTGGGCCTGACAGCATAGCACAGTTCATCTGATGAGCCTTGTTTCAGTTGTTTGTTGGCTCCTCCTTGTCCAAGCCAGTAGGGAAATCTATATGTTCAATCATTAGGGTGTTTTGATCACAGCATTTTTCAATATCAAACAGGTATATAACGCACATAAACTATACAAGTATATGACTTGTAACATTCTTATGTACGTTATGTGGAACATCTATAGTGCTATAAATGCCACATAAGTGTATTAACGTCACTTTTATTGTAAAAGAATTTGTACATGCAACCCAGTTCCCAGAAGCGCCACCTGGTGAAAACTGTATCATCACCTGGTGAGGACAAGTGGCATAATGGTAAGGGCTAAGGGTAATGGGCTATTCCCAATATTTCGAACATATATAATAGAATTATTTTCAATTTACAAATGTCTTTGACTTGGTGTCAGAAATAAATTATTATCTTTGGTAACTGTTCTATCATATTAAATATTATTTAACATGCACAAACTTTATAGCTACAGAAAGCTGAGGAAATAACGAATTTAACCATATGCATCATTATGGTCTCACTAGTAGCAGGCGTGCGTTAGCGCCGTGCGTAACTGCTACGCATAGTGATGAATAAACAATTTTCCAATCTAATCTAATCTAATGTGTTTCAGGAAAATGAGTCATAAGTCGCAAAAATGATATTTTACAGAGTGAATTATTCACCAGATAACTTCATTGGAATTCTCTGATTTTTAGTTGGTCTAGCACTTTTAGTCCTATAAATCTATGTATTAAATTTCAGCACAGTGCATTTAATATATGCTAGTGTATCGAAGGTCATCATAGGAAGTATATTTTAATTACTTTACTGGTAATTGTCCACCAAGAAATATCACAAACTTTTTTTTCCAAAAATAAAAATATCTAACCTAAAATATGGAAATATTTAATAGCTGTCCTAATGATTTAGCTAATATGGAAATACCATTCCATTGTTTATTTGTGTGTAGGGGTTTCTATGACTCAGTATCAGAGACTGAGTATGAGTGTCAGAGAAAGTGTCACTGTCAGGTGTGCGACAGCAAGTGTGAATGCTAGGTGAGTAAGCAGTGCCAGGTATTGTTCTGTTGTGGCTGCTTTATAATGAGTATTTGGACGCGATTTTGAATGCGCATTATATGCGCAATTGAGATCACGCCCATATATATTATTGACCTCTGAAGAAAACATGTATTTGTAGATGAAATTGGTTGAGTAACACATGTTTAATATTAACATAAATGAATATGAATGAGAATTTGATCAAACACAAGTGTGAGACCACCAACAACATAGGAGGAAATAAACGCAATGGATTTCACATAATGATGGCTAATGGCTTGTCCATTTCACTGTGATTCAAAGCCATAAGTATCACATACACATCACACTTCACTGGTTTGCGGCCAATCACAAAATGATCACAGTGCCATCCCACCCAATTGCACTCAGTGCCCGTCGGGTAAGGGAATCAACCTTATTTTTTGTATTCATACAGTGATAATATGTTGAGATATAATTTGACTTATAAAATTGTTGAGATTCCCATTAGATCACTACCCTGTTTTCTTCTGTTTTGGGAGTAGTAGTCTTCAATATCTACTTGTTAATAATGCCCTCAAATATCTGTCACTATTGTATTTCAGTTAACTTTGATCTTCGACCTTGCAACTATTACTATTTGACTGCAGTTTCCAATTTCTCAGACGGACTCTATGGTTGTCCCGAAATATCTCGATTTAGGCCCACCACATTGACAAAAAAATGAAACAATAACTGAACCAATATCGGTGTTTTAATCGTGTATTTCTAGAATCCCTGTACTATGTAAAAAGAGATTGATGTTTAGCGCTTGAAGGGGTACAGGAGATTAATGGCTGACTTATGGCAACATCTGGTTTCTGACAGCGGAAAACAAGCCAATTGTAACAAACGATTCCCAGCTGTAGGTCACAGAAGGTGACGTCACACTGCGTTTGACAACATTAGCCAAACCTTAGTGGTATAACTTCATACCCCGGGCAGAGGGCGGGGAGGAAAAAATGAAAAAGATACAAAAACATCGTTGAAGTGGGTTCAAGGCTAGGTGTGGTAGATGGGTTAGGAAAACCTAGGTTGGATGTTTGGTCGCAATGCTCAATTTTAAATGAATGAGTGAGAGAGTTCTTCATTTGAAACTCTGCTCAAAACGGTTTACAATTTTGAATTTCTGAATTTTCGGAGCTCCTCCATCATGTACAATTTTCCAACTACGAGGAAAAAGAAAAAAAATTTGGTTTTTATGTTTTCATTTATCCAGGAAAGTGATACAAACTAATCTTGGCCTTTGCTCAATACTGCCATATTACAGGGGTCATGTGTACGGCTACCTGCTTTTCACCCTGCTTCTGCTCTAGGGTCAGATTTTCAGAAGATGCACAATCTACAGTTCTACACATCGACACATCATATCAGAATTTGTTAAATTAGATTGATAAATAAAATTGATAAATATTAGGCAAAAAAAAAATAGGTGTGTTTCCGATTTACCCCCCCCCCCCCCCCCCACACACACACACCTAGAAAAACCTTACCCTACCTAAAAAAAAATTTACCATACCTGATTTTTTCCCCATCATGTCTAACTTTTTTTGGATTTTTTGACAAAAAAAGCTTATAAAAGCAGGAAAACGGGTTTTCCTACCCCAAAACTGTCAAAAAGCACATTTCCCATGTTCAAAACAACTATTGTTATGAAAAAGACATTTTTTTCAGTTCCCCGGAGGTGGTTTCCAAACAAAAAAAAATAACAAAAAAAAAAGTTACCACCCCCCCCTACCTAGTTTTCAGCCAGATAAATCGGAAACACACCTATTATTTTTTTTGGCCTTAGGTACATCTGAGTCTATTCTGTGTTGCATTCATTCAATATATCTGTCTGGTTATGTTGAACTGTATTTTGAACCTAAGGTTATTTGAGAGGATTGGTGAAGGCCAATTGTACATTTTCTGAAGATCTGACCCTCTAACATTGGAAGAACCTGACAGCTTACAACTATTCTGGACACATAGAGCTATATACATTTATAAAGCAGCGATGTAAACTTGATCCTGATCATATATATCAGGTTAGAATACTTAACATTTAAGTTGTGGTAGAATAATGAGTTTTGATAAGAAATTGACACGAAATTGAGGTGGAGTGGGGTGTACTGGGACCCTTTGAATCTCGAGAAAGTTTGGATTGATGTGGTATGGCATGAGAGTGCTTTAATAAGATATATGTTGTTCGGAAATATACTTCTGGATGCGTACACCTGTATACAATTCGTCTTCACCGCAATAGTATGTGTAGCACAGTGACATGAAGATGCCCACCATATTATCTCCACATATCAATCGAAATAAAAGTAGGTGTCATGACTCTCTCATCCATATCTCATGAATCAATTTTAATCATTAGGGACATTTAGCAACCACAACGTACCAATACAACACTAACGCATCAACTAATTATTTGTATATTACTACCGCTGTGGGGATATCTCGAGAGGCGCTATAGGCCGAGGGCATCTGCATTGCAGGCCTCTCGAGATATCCCCGCAATGGTAATAATGTACTAATAGTTAGTGGATGCGTTAGTGTTGTGTTGGTGCGTTGTGGTTGCTAAATCTCCCGAATTTTAAACATTATCACAATCTCCCTCGCGCGGCAGTCATTATTGCAACTAAAAGGTCGCATTGCTATAATGATATCATTGCATGTATACGTGTAGTAAAACCCTAAGAGAAGGTTATTCGATCAACCTGAACAGAGGAGAAGGTCTACCAGTGCTGTTTGAAATAATAAACAGAAAAATTCTTCTAACAAAAAGATCGGCGTAATAAACAGCATATCGAATAATCTGTATGTATTAAGAGAGAGAGAGAGCCGGATGAGATGGAGAAGGAAGGAGGAGTAGGAGAAAAAGGGAGGAGTGGTAGGTAGGGTTCGGGTGGGGGCTAGTGGAGGGGGCAAGGGAGGGAGGGCGGGCAGACAAGCCCATCTGTCCATGCTATGGTAGGAACGTCATTCAAACGCCATATTGCACATACCAGTTTTCAACACCAGAGTTCACCAGGGAACATGAGACGGGGAAAATAAGATACAGGGCGGACCTTCAGAATACAAGGAATTCTTGAAGTTTTCTGATGGAATTAGGAGCAGGTAAACAAATAGTCGTCCTTCAATGGGCCCAACAACTTTTCTTTTAACATTTCTCTTTATCTTCTGCAAGTAAATAATTAATATTATTCATCCGTTTTTAAAAAGGTGTTTGGTAAAACACCACAATGCAATTTTACTGATTTTGTTTATTATGCCTCATAGGTAGATGCTTAGCAAAGCACAATGTAACTTAATCCCATTTCTACACCACTGTTACGAATGTAGTTGATTCGGTCTTTTTATACTTTATTTTCTTAGATTAGGATCATACTGGAAGACATGGTTTTTACTTTATCATATGTATGCCTCCCTTTTTATAGAGTAAATTCTGCTTTGAATATGAAAAGGATTCAGGTCATGTATAGAAACTGGATGGCCAAAGGCGGTCTGTGTCGCAATTCCGTACATTAATCTATATGAACTGGTGCGAGGTGTCTGGATTGAGAAGAGTCCTTATAAAAGAAATTACTTGTACACTACAAGTCTGGCCTTAATTCCCCAAAATAATATGGTTCGTAACATCTATATGCACTTTCCAGCCTACTAAACAAAACTGATAACATCCAATAAATAGCCTGAAGAAAATGTTCTCTTAACATAAAAAAATATTCGATTTGATAGTTCTATAGAAATAAAACTAATACTCATCTTACAGTTTGTCACGCGAATAATAATAACTAAATGAGATATCAAAATAGAATATCATAGTAGTTATTAGTATGATACAAGTATCACAATATGATTAATTTCATTACTGAATAATACATTTATTACAATAATTGTCAACATAATAATTTCATTATTCTAGAATAATGAAATGCAAGGAAGGAAAGGACTCTACTATATCGCAGGCAAACCAAGTATATATATACGTTGCCCGTCTGAGTAGATAGGGAAATGGGAGTGATATAAATGTCACCATAAACAGTGAGAAATACTAGATCGTACATAAATAGTATTAGATGTCTAGACATGACCATATATTTCCCATCACATATATAATATGATAGGATAATGGGAAATACCTAGGCTTAAGTTATTGTCTTCTAATATATATCTATTCATACATACTGGAGTCAGGATGTCAGAATATGTACAATTTGACTTTGCTGTATTTGCTAGTAATTTAAAGGTGTTCCTCTAAATTACTGTAACAAATGATACAATGGAGGGGTCGCACTGATTGAGATACATCAAGTTGTTGTATCATGTCTAAATCAGTTCAAACTCAAACAGAATGCCATTTGTTACTTATTGCACATTGGAATAATCATGATTTGTCAATTTATTCAGTAGTTACCTTATTAGGAGGACATCAATAGATCTACTTAAATAAAACAATAACATAATTGCCCCCCCCCTCCTTCATTGTCTTCTTTAATTGTCAATATTAATGCTGTTCTTGTGTGTAGTATTTATTATCAACAAAGTCTGAAATTCTCTGCACCTGGCATGGCAGCGCTAGGCAGCGCCCAAAACGAGTGTAACGTCTTAAAACTAATCATATTGCATTATTTATTAGGTTTAAGCTTTCTCGCTTATTTAGTTTAATTTGTCAAGGCCAGTTATACATATTTGATGTCTTGGACCAAATCTTCATGTTCATCCACTATGGCTTCCTGATCTTTAAGTGAAGACAGACAGTGTGCATCATTACAGATCTTCCCTCACAATGAAATACAGCTTCACCACAGCAGAGAGACAAAGTGTAAAAACTGTATGTTTATTTCATGGAGATGTTCTCTCTACAAAGAGTCCATACATATGCATGTATATGAATCATGCAGTTTGTTTTTCCCTTCACCAAACATATTTGTATCAAATAATTATGGATCATCACAGAAATAAAAAAAACATATTTAGACGTCTTTAAAAATATTGCAAGTGAAAATGAGATCCAATCCCCATCAGTTTCTGATACGCCAGGAGTCCATTTCATAACCAATCCTCATAATATTTTCCTTCCTTTACTACTTTTCATTGCTAAGCAGCTGGTAAGGAATATTTCGGGAAGGAATTATATGTTCAGACAATTTCATTGTATTTTCTTACAGTAGATATTAAATTAGCTTAGCAATGACAATTTTACGTAAGGATTCCTTATGCAACAGGGCCTATAGAAGTACAGTAGAACCTCTCTATCAAGATCACCCTTCGGTCTCATAGCGAGGTGGTCTCATTAGAGGGCTCTAAATCTAATAAGAGGGAATAATTCGGGATTGGGAAAACTGGTCTTAATAAAGGGGTGGTCTCTATAATGAGGTCGTCTTTATGTGAGGTTCCACTTTTACTGATAAAATAATATTTATAAAATGTGTTAAAGCTGTTTCCTGCCCATCTAGAAATCATTTTGGCAAGATTTGGGAGGATTTTCTGTTTGTTTTTGTTCCGGAGCATCATAAAAGTCAACATTTCTATTTTGGAGACCTGCTAAGCACCTTTCGTGCAGTGGCTTCACTTATTATCGCTCACCAGCTGCCTTTCTTGCTTGGGCGATAACAGGAGCAGAATATTGATGAATTCAGTCCTATGAGCCATCATAATATGAATACGTTTGGAAAGATGTGTGTTGTTGTAATAGCTGGGAATGCAGAACAATAACTTATAAAAACTGCTTCCATCCATTGTCTCTTATATAGCCGTATAAGCCGCTTACTTTGCACACTTTAGGGAAATTTACAGTATTTTTCCAGTGTGGTATACATCTTGATGTTTCCACCGACAAACGACAGCAGCATCTTGAGCTGAATTTCTATTATCCACATGCCTTTCTGAAAATAATCAATCCAAATTGATTTTTGCACAGAAAGGGACTATAAAGCAGCCTAAAGACAATGTATGGTCTCATTAGGGTGGATAATAAATAGGAAAGGCCTTGCTTTCTCGCCGCAGAGTTGTGTTTCTGCGCAGGATTAAGTGAGATGCTTGAGTATGATATGTTGCCTTGCCAATACAACAACGTGACGCCAATGTTAAACAGATATCTCGCTGGTCTGCTACTTTATATACCTAATTGTGAACGATTGATATTGATGGAAGCTTTAATAAATTGTAGTTCTTTTTTTCTTTTGTTTTCGTTTTCCTTCTCTTCACCTTTTCCTTTTTTATACACATTATTAATGTTAATCTTTTAAAAAGAGGGGGAAAGTGGTGCTTTGATTTAGAATAGGAGGCAGAAAGTTAATAATTTAGGAAAGTGCCTCAACAGGTGAAGAATTAAGCTTCGACATTTTGTTGTCAGAGGAGATTTCTTTCTTTTCTAAATATTTGTTATTGGCCATAGACAATTAAACCTTCTAATACAAAAAGATGCATAACCCCTTGGAAGTGATTATTTTATTGCGTTACCAATAAAACACAGAGTAATTAATCGTATAAAACCATCATCACATAATACAAGAGAATAAAATGGAATTTATACTTTAGATAGACGATTAGAATGGTTTGAATATAATATGTACTGACCTCTTTCTTCACAAAGGCAGTGTCTTAGAGGAGACACACACATTTGTATTATATCCTTTCAACCTGACTAGATTAGGAAAAAACCTCTTGAATAAATGGGTTCTATGCGGGGTTTTATTGAAATTAAAGCTATACTCTCAGTTAACGCCGGTCAAAAAGTCTTTTCCAAACCATCTAAAAGTCATTTGAACAGTTTTGGAGTATTTCGTCTGGTTGACTTCACTTATTATCGCTATATGGCAGCCGTTTTCACTCGGCTGATTCGACTTCAAGTTCTTGTATTGAACATATATAACAGCTACAGAATATTGATAGATTCAGTCTCATAAGCCATAATATGAGTACATTTGAGAATACAGCTTTAAACGTGAATAAAACTTATAAATGAACTAATAAAATGAACATCTTCAAAACAAAATTCACTACATGGAATTGAAAAATATGCAAGGCTCCTTAAATATGCATTGGATCACTTTTAATTATTATTTTGGTATTTAGTAATGCATGAATCAGCAAAAAATGACTGCTTTGTTCGCATCTCTCAAAAGGTCATCCTCAAATCTGCAATCAAAGCCAACATTACAGGCTTTGACTTACAGAAAACACTCTGCCTTTGATTAGGTGCCAATGAATGTCATGCAGATCACATTTCCCTTCAGAAGAAAGCTGATATCGACATTTTGATTGCTTGTTTAATTGCCTATCTTGGCAATGTACATCAGTCCAAGACTCATGTTTGTGTAAACACCCTTTACACGGCAGTGAGAGTGGATCAGTGTTTGCTTAAGGAAATGTACAAAATGAGTGTGGGAGTGCTTAGATGACTTCCTGATACTGAACTTACGTTTAATTTCACCTTCACATTATATGTGAATCTACATACATATGTGAATCTAAGATAGTTTTTGTTTGTTTTTTTAAAACATCTTAGGGGTCAGATTTCCAGAAAATGTACAATTGGCCTTCAACAATCTTCTCAAATAACCCAAATTTCAGACCAAAATAAAGTTCAAAATACAGTTCAACCTAACCAAACAGATTGCTTAAATGAATGCAATGCCAAATACACTCGAATTTACCTAGTATTGACCAAATTGCAGCCTAATTTGGCAGAATTTACTAAAAATTGTGTACAGCTGCCAATTGTACATTTTCTGAAAATCTGACCCTTTTATTGGCCATATTCAATTTTAAACAAATCTCTTACCAAAGACGCATAACCTTATATATCTAGTTGCATTCATGCGTTGCCATTTCAGAAATTAAACTACAACATAGAGTGATCTAGGTAATGTTACAAAAAGATACTTTAACTTCCATACCCACTGAAGCCTATTCCATTCTTTAACACACGTTGCACCCAAATCAGGACAGCTTAGTCAATTCCTTCTCATATTAATTACCACACCCTGATTGATTTCTGAACATTTCTATTAAACCGCCAAATCTAAAAGTGAAGATAACGAATGAAAACAAATTATTCCCTTTATGGTCATCGTTCGATATACTCTTTCTTCAATAATTTCCAATAGTTTCTTTGTTAAATAAACTTCTGTCATCAATTTCAAGTAAGTTGTGGGGCAATTCATTTCACATCTTTGAGCCCTGGTTGTCTCTCTTATTTCAATTATGTAAATCATTTGTGCACGAGGGACCAATTAATTGGAAATGCATATTTCCCAGGGAGCAATTTCGTTCCCTAAATTAACGCGTCCTAATGTGTAAAGTCATTCTCTGTGCCAAAATTAGCTATAATTACAAAAAAGAAAATGCCCTTGACCTCATATGGGTCAGGTGGTCAGAAAATGTCCAATCAGCAGTTCCAACTCATTTGGGTCAGATTTTCAGAAAATGTACAATTGGCAGCTGCACACATTTAGTAAATTCTGCTAAATTACGTTGCTATTTGGTCAATACTAGGTAAATTCAATTATATACATTGTATTGATTCTAGCAATCTGTTTGGTTAGGTTGAACTGTATTTTGAACTTTATTTTCGTCTTAGATATGGGCTATTTGAGAGGATTGGTGAAGGTGAATTGTACATTTTCTGAAAATCTTACCCGTACTCTGTTACTTGATATTTACTTTCCTTAGCTACCTTCCTTGCTAAGCGACTCTCAGGAAAGGAAATTACTATACAGACAATGCTAGCTTTATTCATCAAGTAGTAATTTCCTACCTATAGCTAGAGAAAATAGCATAGCAAGGAACATTTTAAACAAGCATTTCATGCAACTACTCCTGCAGATGGCCCAGTGGAGATCCTTGTGTGGGGATGTATGCCTCACAAGTACTGAGGATGTGGGTCAGATTTTCAGAAAATGTACAATTGGCCTTCACCAATCCTCTCAAATAACCCAAATTTCAGACGAAAAAAAAGTTAAAAATACAGTTCAAGCTAACTAAACAGATTGCTACAATCAATGCAATGCCAAATATGCTCGGATTTATCTAGTATTGACCAAATTTCAGCTTAATTTAGCAGAATTTACTAAATGTGTAAAGCTGCCAAGTGTACATTCTCTAAAAATCTTACCCATGTATTTGATCTATTGTAAACGTCATGAAGGAAGGTAATGCAATTCATCATCTCTGATAGGGAAAACATGCCAAGGGCAGCAGAACAGCAGTCTGACAAACATGGTGCCAACAATATATAATGGGTCAAGTCGTCAGAATATGTACAATGGAAAGCTCTACACATTCAGTAAATTCTGCTAAATTAGGCTGACAAACGATAAACACTAGGTACCGGTATGAGTGAGTGGGATTGGTTGCTTTACGCCCTTATCAACACATTTAATATGGTTATATCAAGGACGGGAGAGCTGAGAGGGAGGCAGTTTATGATCATACCCAGGAAATAGAGATAGAGAAGAAGGGAGGGAGAGACAAGAGAAAATAGACAGAAAGGCACTTATAAATATGGTCATACCCAGGACAAGAGGTAGCCTACCGGTATATCAGGTTATATTTAGTGTTGTATTAATTCAAAAGATCTTTGTGGTTATATTGTACTGTATTCTGAGCGTGATATTCGTCCTGTTTGAGAGGATTGGTCAATTGTACAATTCTTGAGAGCCTGACCCATGTGAGTAGTACCAAGGTCGGCCACAGGGGGCGTTAATCACCCACTGCTCACCTAGTCTGGACACAAGCGTCTACTCGACGTGCATCGCGCTATAGACCGGATAACTACAGTATAGCACATTTTTTTTTAAATAACAGAATATTTATTCAGCAGGTATAATACAATTACAACCAAAACCATCTCGTTCCATGGAACGGTGTTCCTCGGGTCCTGAAGATTAAGCTATTATGATGTGTCACAAAGAAATGAGTCAATAATCGCAGATTTAGAGATTCTATCAAATTCACAGAGACAAGATCTAGCAAATCCCAATTGTTAATATTTAGAAAACTTAATAAGTACTTTTATTCATTCCATGTTTGAAAATAAATTAGCTATATTTCTATATGGACAATCACTACTAAAGTAGTTACATAATACTCCATAGAATGACTTTAGAACTGCTAGGGTGTATTCAATATACAGTCTAGATATTTGGTATATAGGTCAGATTTTCAGAAAATGTACAATTTGCCTTCACCAATCCTCTCAAATAACTCACATTTAAGACAGAAATGAGCTTCAAAATGCTTAACATGGCAAAACAGATAATATAAATCAACGCGATACCAAATATACTCAGATATACCCGGTATTCATCATTTTCAGCCTAATTTAGAAAGATTTCCTAAAGGTGTAGAGCTGCCAATTGTACATTTTCTGAAAGTCTGACCCATGTATGTGCTCATACAACTGAGATCCTAATGCAACCCAAACATATGAACATTACCTATTTGAAAGCATAAAGATATCACCATAGCGACTTTCGACTTTCTGGAAAGGTTAAAGCTACATTCTCAGCTATATTACGATCACACATATCTTTGTTTAACCTATAGGCCTAAAGATATCAATGGTTTGCTGCTGAAATATGTTTATACAAGGGTTTGTAGTTGAATCAGCCGTCAGAAAAAGAGCGCCAGCGAGCGATAATAGGTTGAAAACCTCCGAAATTCTGGTCAAATGACTTTCATATCAATAGTAAAAGAAGGGAACAAAAAGTTTAATATCTTTATTTCTGATGAATGTTAATCAATGTCGATCCTGCAACTTCTTAGGTGTAATAAGGACGCATTATATAAGTATATAACTGATATCATGACGCGGTTTTGTAACTAAATAAGATGAGGCGGAAGCTCCACTTTTATAAGTACATTCTTCTTTGTTCGATGTTCGGACAATGTTTGATAACTAATTGTTCTTGTATTTGAATGTTTAAAACTTTGGTTCACCTGATACTATAAAATGTTTAATGCCATAATCATAGGCCTACTACGATCGAAACTCTGTGTAACTGAGAATAATGTCCCTGTGACATAATGTTTTTCGCAGAATAAAACATTTAAAACAAACAGACTTTTGAAGAGAATTTGTGAAGGCGAATTGTATATTGTTAGACGACTTATAAAGTACGCACAAAAGCAATGCAGTGTCCCTTAGAATGCCACAGCCCGAGTGACATTAGAAAATGGGATAGACTACCTATATATATATAAACATCAATATCAAAGGTAGACTGCCCATTCAATCTTTTAACATTAAGAACAAGTACTAACCTCTGTAGCTTGTCCACAATATGCATAGTTATAATAAGGGAACAAATAAATAAATGTGATCACCTGATTGACCATATAGCTAGTGCATCCCATTGCGATGGGGTAGATTATTAGCCTTACTTTTATATCATTCTCTCTACTTTAAATCTAACTCCAATTTAATTATAAGGGACCCTCTGGAAGAGCTATGGCTGCCATAGAAGTGCCTGTTTCCATTTCCGGCGTAAACATTTATGTAAATTAATTTTGTACTGGTTCCGGAAATAAACAATGTACAATACAAATAGTTCACTATCTTCTATCATAGTGCTAAGGTGTATAGTAGCTTATAGTGGGACCAGGAGTGGGACCATCCATCATTGTGGGATATAGGGGAGTATATATCTGTCAGTCTACACAACATCTACCCGGCCTTAGCACTCTCACAACTCACTGCCCTTCTCTTATCCATACACTCTCACCCTCCATCACTCCTGAATACAAATAAACCCCACTCTTTTTATCAACATTATTCTCTCAGTTTGGTTCTGTTCGTTCTGTCCTTCTTGGTGTTTAACAAAGGTCGAAGCTCGACTGCTTAATGCAAGAATTGAATATTATTTTCATTGTCTGTTTTCAACATTTAACAATTCAGTTTTACATTAGTATGAATAACTCTGAAACATTATATTATTATCAAACATATTCATAACCTTCTATAGAAGATGTTTCTGGCTCAATATCCCAAAATTTCAGAATCATTTTATTTTGTTAGTAATTCTTTGATATGTGTAATATATCATGTTCCTTTCATATCAATAGTTTATTCTTGATAGCTTCCTTGAAAGTAAAAAAAGGTTGATACTTTGCATGTCATGTTACTGATTGGGCTGTGACATCAACGTTATAAAGTATATAATTTACTTTGTATTCAAAAGGCGATTTCCCAGCATAATTTATCATATAATATTAGAATAGGCACACAGTACTTTACACTGGAAGGCTCCCATGCAAAGTGTTTGTAGCGGGAGAATATAAGAAGTAAATACTCATGCTACAAAGAAAATTGATTGGGAGAACTGGTTTTCAGTGGTATCTCTCAATCAAATTATTTCAGTAATTAAAGTGTTGACCCTAGTTCAAGTGCATTTATACATAAAACAAGGGAAACAAGAACAAGTACAAGTCACAAACCAAATAAAATAAGATATCAATGTTTTTAAAATGATTAATGATGTCTTCTTTCATTATTTCAGCATTAATCTAATCTAAAATCAATGCATAAAAGAACATATCCGGAAATCAAAACCCAGAATAACAAATTGCCAATCTCAGCCTTACATTCAGGAGTCAAGTCGTCAGAAAATGTACAATCGGCTGCCCAACACATTTAGTCAATTATGTTTAGTCAATAAGTTAGGCTAAAACAACTATAAATACTAGGTAAATCTGGGTATATTTGGCATTGAATTAATTAAAACTATCAACTCCATTATGCTAAACGCCATTTTTTGTCTTAAATCTGGTCTATTTGGGGGGGTTTGTGAAACCTATTGTACATTTTTTGTCGACTTCTCCCCGGAGTTGAAGACCCAGGAAAGCTGAACCGTAGGGAGGGTTCATTGGTATTGGTGGAGGAAATTGACTTTGTCCCCTTGAGACGAGGAGAGCGAGAGTAAGCAATTAGAAGCAGTCTGCCATATTGATATATGTCTTAGCATTCGCACTTAAAGTCTTATTGATCTTAGTGGGGATATATGCTGGGGATATATAAGTTTTAATATGTGGAACTATTTTTAATTAGTTTCTAGCAGAAGTGGGTTTGCATGGACGCTATTTGAATCGATGTGGCATGAAGGATGGGATGTTATTAAATGTTAGAACCATAATTAGGTCCTACTGTTCCTATATATAGGATCATAATCATAATTTCTTTATTGATATATATTCATGTTTATAAGAAAATCGAAAAGTTTCATTAGAATATCCTACAGTAACGTTTTGAGTTTGAAACACTGAAGTGTAGGGTATCAATGTCTTATGCTGATACAATTTTTTTTTGGGGGTGGGGGGGGGGGGGGGGAGGGAGTGGGGGGGGGGGGACATAAAAGTTACAATACGATTTAGCAAAGAACCCCACTATTTGTGGTCTACTCTTTAACTGTCACTTCCAACATATTATTAAACTCAGATACTTGAGGAGTGAAAAGGGACCAAATCTATGCCTTTTAGCAATTTAGCTAATGTGACTGTAATATACACACACCATGAACGTACTGATGCCCATATTTGGCATCCGTGGGTGGTTACCCAGTTTAATACTGACCGGTGAATCACCAGTGGATAAACATTCACACATTCACCGCCGCAGTTTGTGGACAAATTTAATAATAAAAAAAATACAGTCCAACTGTTATATAATCGGATTCTTCTGCCACATGTTCTGCCACATATGCATACATTATAGTAGATCAAATACTACAATTTGTTGTCATGAAAATTTAATGTTGAAATGTCTTACCAAAATGCCAAGCACGTAGCTCTCCTTATGAATTATAACTGTCCATTTAGATGGTTTGCAAAGGCACTCTATACATATAAAGGTTCTGTACGTGAATCCGTCGGTGGTAAAAGCTTTACACTTAACATCCTGACTTTATATCCCTATTCTGCAACCAGCCCCATCACAGCCATTTAAACATACAAATTTCTTTATCTACTTGTCAGTTCGATTTACCCAGACACTTGTTTTGAAAAACAACAACTTTCCTTTCAAGAACTTCTTTAATCTGCCGTTATGGCTACAAAACTGCTTTAATACTTACAAAAAATAAAGTTTTGGAACACATTTTGAATTCGCTTTAAACCAGCGAGGTTTCCAGTAAGAGTTATGAGCAAGTTTTTGCTTCATTGAAATTATGTAAAGCGCTCTCTGGGGAGGTGCTCCTCTCCCAGCTCGAGAGCACCTCATGTGCAAATGGGTTAAGCAAGAACTGCTCACTATTTGGCAGGAGAGTGTGAGCAGAATACGCAAACAGTCCATCCTTTCATTATACAAATGTAGATGGGTCATGGTCTCGGAAAGTGTACAATTCGCCTTCAGCATTGCTCTCAAATAACATAATCTTAAGCCAGGAAATCTGGTTCAAAGTACAGTTCAACTTAGCTTAACTGATTTGTTGAATTAAAACACTACCAAATATATTCGGATATGGCTAGTATTTATCATGTTTCTGACCAATTAAGCAGAATTTTCTAAATGTGTAGAGCTCGGTTATGGAATTTCTGAGGGACTGACCAAAATACACAGACCGTTATTAAGGCAATGGATGGGAGAGTCACATTTAGAGATGAAAAGAAAAGCATTGGGAAATCCCAGGCTGGCCTATATAATCTAGATACATCAGAGAGAAGAGTGGGTTTGTGTCAATGTACATACTGAGGATTACTTAGGAAAATTGGAACTTGTGTGTCATATCATATTATGGAGTTATGGAGGGGAGAGGTCTCTCTCACTGGCTTTATATCATTGTGTGAGAGCTCGAGATTCAATATATCTTGTTGCTGTTTTGTGTCTGCTTCTCTACTGCTATCCTCTCTCCTCTCTATGCCCCTCTGTCTCTGGTTGTCTACCTGTCCCTCTCTGTCTCTGTTTGTCTCTGTCCCTCCCTATCTTTCTGTTTCTGTCTCTCTCCCCTCTCTGTCATTGTTTGTCTCTCTACCTCTCTCTCTGTCTGCCTCTACATCCCTTTTTTAAGTACATTATACATATGGGTCAGATTTCCAGAAAATGGGCAATTGGCAGCTGTTAGTAAATTCTGTAAAATTAGGCTGCAATTTGGTCAATACTAAGTTAATTCGAGAATATTCGGCATCACATTGATTGTAGCAATCTGTTTGGTTTGGTTAAACTGTATTTTGAACTTTATTTTCGTCTGAAATTTGGGTTATTTGAGAAGATTGGCGAAGTTGAATTTCTGAATTTTCTGAAAATCTGACCCATATATATTCAGTGCAAAACGAGAAACAAGTTCTGATGTGAAAGCTTTGTGAATTCCTCGGGGCTGTGCACCAAACGGTACAGCAGCAGCCCTTCAAAGTTGAGAATTATTAAATCCTTTAACATTATACGATGCCGTGGAGCTGTCGTGTGAACGGTTTAGACTTTCTCTATTTCTCATTTATTTCCTCTTTCTCTTTTTCTCCCCCTCCCTACATGTTTCTCTCTTTCTCTCTCTCTCATTTCCCTTCTCTCAGTATTTTCTACGTTTATATTACTACTCTCTTCATCCCAGCCTGTCTTTCCCTTTCTTTCTGTCCTCTCTGTCCCCGTCTCTCCCTCTCCTCTCTCTCTCTCTCTTCTCTCTCTTTTCCTCTCACAAGTTGTGTTTAGAAATACTGTGCAAGAAAGAGAGTGACATTTTTCGTCAGAGCGCAGAGCCCTTGGATGAATAAATTTATACGTTTTATTGTTAGAATTACATTCATCATTCCTTGAAATTATTCTCTCAGGAGAAACTATAAATTTCAAATAAACATTGTCGAACAGTCTTTAAACTTATTGGGAAAATCAATGAATACGACGTTGAAATAACTTATAAAAAGCAAAATCAATCGTATAAAACAACTGTTAAGTTCGGCAAAATGAACTTTTTAACTGTTATTATGGAGCTCCAAGTTTGGCCAAAAGTGGATGCCAAACAAAACACTGGCTCTTCCAAAGCCACTTTCTCTTCCCCTGGGATTCGCCAATCATACTTGAAATGATTTCCAATCTTAAAACTCATGAATACAAATCACACCCAAGGCATACATTTCCTGCGGGGAAGTGGCGGTCCAAACTGAAAGCGAAACCTTCCCTCAACAATTCTTTTCCTGAAAAAATATTTTGGTCTGAAGGCGACAGTTGAAGCGTGAAGGAAAGAGAAGGAAAAAAAAGAGGCACACTGTCGTGAAGTGAACGAGGCAGAGAGAGTGAGAGGGGGAGAGGTAGATAGGGGAAGAGGGGAAGAGGGAGTGATGAAGAGGAAGAGAAGAGGTAGGAAACAAGAAAAGGGGGAGAGGTGGGAAAGAAGAGGGATAGAAAACGGAAAACAAAGAGAGAATAGGTAGTAGAGGGAGAGAGGAGGGAGAGATGAAGAGAAGAGGAAGAGAAGATTGACAAAAGTGGGATAAAAGAAGAGATAAAAAGAGGGAGAAAAGAAGAGAGAGGGAGAAGTGGGCACGTAAGAGGAGAAAATGAAGAAGAGGAAGAGAGAGAGAAGAAGAGCACGTGAGCACGTGAGCGAGAGGCAGAGGCGGGGAAAGAAAGCAGTTGGTAGGTTGAGGATAAGAGATAACAGAAAGGAAGAAGAAGAGAGGCAAATAGAAATCCTACAGAGACAGGGAGGAAAGAAGAGGAGAAGACACAGTTGAGAATTGAGTTGAAGAAAGAGGTGGATCCGAAGTAAGAGATAATGACCGATGTACAGACGGAAGTACCAATGATATATAAGACAAATAATAAAACAACAACGAAAGACAAAAAACGATAAGAATGGAAAAGAAAAGTTCATAACCTTTAGTATAGATGAAAGTAAGAAAGAAATAAAGAAAGAAAGAAAGAAGGAAGTTTTAGAGAAAGCTGGAGAGATATGGTAAAGGAGGTGCAAAGAAGAGAGGGACAAACAGGCAGAACGTCTACGTTTTCTGTTTCCCAAGCATGTGATTAAAAAAGCTGGGATGGATTTCCTCCTTTCGGACAGGACTTCCAATGTATTGAATTCACAAGGATTTCTTACATCCTTTGGGAAGGAGGTGATATCGTATAAATGGAAATTTATCACTTTAAGCCCCCTGTTCAGAGCATTGAATGTACAGTAGTTGGGGCCCAACGGGATCCTCCAATTCCTATCGGAGGTGTAGACAAAAACTAAACATGATACGTCCTTAATGTCCATTTGAGAAGGGAGAAAATTACCTTCGTTGGTCTTGCCCAAAGGCGAATGGCAATTTGAGAGCGTATTTAGCTGCGATTCTTTCGCCGAGGGCACGAACGACCAAGCCATTGGGATTTAGTTGAAAGTGAATTGGTATGCCTGACAGACCCTTGCTTACAGCCAGCGCAAAATACAACAATGGCGAACTGTGGAAGGTAAACTTGTACACACCCAACAGCAGCATTTGCCATCCGAGGCAATGCGGCCGCTGCTCAGAGAGAATAGGAGCATCTGTCTGGAAGAGGTAATTGATTTATGCTGAGTCATGATAAAGACTAGGATGACGGTGATTCGGAGTGTTGGCAGAAGGGGGGACTACGTCAAGTAGAGACAAGCTTTTTCAATTTCAAGTTTCCGCAACGTTGGTCCATCCTATAAGGTGGACTAAAGAGAAATTTATTGCTGCGGAGAGAGGTGCTGCAATAGGAGGAGACCGATAGGCAATAGCTGGCCTCCTTTGTACTGTAAATCCCTGGGTATTTCTGTCTGTGTTTACACACAGTAAATTGCCTTTACCGTAAAGTCTAACGTCCCTCTGCAACGACCACAAAGTTCTGGCAAAAGGCTTTATAAAGAAAACACACCACGTTTATTAGAATCTTGTATGAAAACTCCCTAGAAGTTTGCGACTTTAATTTAGTGATGTCCTGTTCTATTATAATGGTACACATCGGATCGTATCATTGCATAGAATGATACTGGGAAGGTTTATAGCCAACATTCTACTATCTGATTTTAAAATGGTCTGTCTTAGATTGAATTATACGTAATTCTGTAAATGTTTACGACCTAATAGACTTATCAGCACTAGTCGACCTAAAAAGAGTATCACATTTAGTAGAAACTGACATGAATTAAAGATCCCTGTGATGCAGTAATTTTCTAGACTAATCTGTTAGATTCAAGGTGCATTGCACTATATCTACACTTTTATGGTAGACCATCCTTAGAGGCCACATGGTCCCTATGATCGTGACTTGTATTGCCATATAAACGATTATTTTCGCAGACTAGTCTGAGAGACCTCTGAGAGGCCTTTTCCCTTTCTCAAATGCATGATTCACTAACCCTCGTATCTTAAAGGCCCTTGTAGTCGTGAATTTAGGATAGTCTGAAGATGCCTTTAAGGCACAATCTTATCGTATATGAGTCAGATTTTCAGAAAATACACAATCTTTAGATCTACACATTTAGTAAATTCTGCATAATTAGGCTGTAACATGATAAATACTAGGTATATCTGGGTATATTTGATATTGCCTTGATTCAATGCCTGAAATTTGGGTTATTTGAGAGGATTGGTGAAGAGGAATTGTACATTTTCTCATGATCCGACCCATATATATTATTTATGAGTCAACTGGCCCTCACATTGATGTATTTCCACAAGGATAGGAGAAGATATTCCACGAGTGCAGTTTGGAGTTTAACGCCATGACTGACAAGAATAGTTATCCTCCCTGCGGAGGGCATATATTTATACATAAATTACTGAACGGTGGTAATTATTGAATATCTATTGGACTCGATTCCAATGGTAGCTCGTCCAATACATATATATATAATAAAGGAGTTTCCAAGAAAAGAGGGGTAGAAAAAGAGGGGTTTCTTTGTCTCACATGTTCTCGGAATTTGTTGTTTTACAAACAGTTTTACTCATCTGTAGAATTCTGTCCATCCTCTCTGTACGACGTTGTATGTGGTTTGGGAAGGTATCTGGGATGGAAATCTGATTTTGAAGCCCTATTTAGTTTTTAGTTGAATTCTAAACAACTATTTTTAGCATGGGAAAGCCCCTGTTAGGAACTAAATGAGATTGACTTCATGCTTCTGCCACCGTCTGTGGCAATGTGGGATTCCGTAGCAATGCGTCCTGTGAGAGTCCCTAGCAATGGAAGAGAGAGAGAGAGAGAGGGGGAGGGAGGGAGGGGAGGGAGGCCCAGAGAGGGAGGTAGGGAAAGGGCAGGAAAGGGCAGGAAAGGGCAGGAAAGGGAAGGAGAGAATGAAAGAAGCAGAGGGACAGGGTTGGAGAAAGTGTGAGGGACAAGAGGGTAGAGCGAGAAGAGGGGAAGAGATGAAGCCCTTTTTAGTTTTTATAGTTGTGGAAGGGAGAGAGTGTAGGAGAGAGTGAGGAAGATGGGGAGGGGGAGAGAGAGAAGAGGGGGAAGGGGAGAGAAACAGAGGGGCGGAATGCAGGCCAGAGGGGTAGAGTGAAGAAGGAAAAGGAGGGAGGGACAGGAGGAGGGAGGGGCAGGGTGAGAGGGGGACCGTCCAAAGGATGGGTACTTTCCTTGTATCTAATAAAGTACTAGAGTACTAGCCCCTCATTACATTCTCTATATATACACTGTATTAAGACATTCTTGTGTCTTAGCTACTTGTCCTGGCTAGGCAGCTGGTAACAAACCTTAAGAGAAGGAATGCTTTGATTACTGAATGTTGTCATCAATGCCTTGAAAGTCTACACTCTGTTTGAGGCCTACTTGGAGTAAACATCAAAGCGACCTAATGGTAACCTTACGACCAGCTGCTCCAAGTAGATCTCGAATAGAGTGTAGGGGCTATAACCAGCAACGATTAAAAGGATTAATGACCTACTCTTTGGGTCTGCGTGGCTGCAGGATTATACACCAATTGTTGGCCATTAATCCTTTAATACAGACAACGCTATTCTGTGTAGTCCTATAGTAGGAATGTCCTAAATAAGGAAGGGGAAATAACTTTGAAAGTAAGAATGTCTTATGCAACAGGCTCTAGGTGGTTCATTTCCTGTCATACCTTGGTCAAGTTCTCAAAAATGTACAATCGACCTTCACCGATCAGGTTCAATTATAGTTCAACATAACGAGACAGATTTAATGAATGAATACAATAACGAATACCCTTCAGATATCCTCTTTTTTTAAAAACTCTGATCCACCTATCCCACAGTCTAGAGCTTATCTCACTCGCTACTGCCCAATCCAGTAAATTATCTGGCTAGTTTCTGCCATGATATAAACAGAGGCAGTGGGAAGGAAAGGCCTATAGTCATAACCATAGAGCAAAGTTTGCCTCCACCAGTGAGGAGATTTACTGCTATAGCAATGAAAGTAACCAGTGGTTCTTGATTCCAGAAACTCCTGGTTTATATTATGTAATCTATAAAGCTTCTATTTTACTGCTGAACCTATCATATGTGAAGTCTAATCTTTGGATTTATGGCTATGAATATTGAATTAGTGTGATAGATGTATCAAATAGAAACTTTTATTTAAGGCCTTCTGTCGACAACATGTGGATTCTATGAAGGGTCATTAACGGGAGGTGTTATGTATGGAAGGTCGATATGTTCTGGATAAAATCCCAATAATAATTGATATCATCCAGTATTAGGACTTCTGCTTTTTGAGTGTGGACACACATTATAGAATATTATTGAAGCTTGTCCTTTAGATGCAAAACTATGATAGGATGTAATGAGGTTGGTTTCTGACTTACTGTACATGATGCCACGCGTTTCTGTCGACCAGGGATGTCACTCAAAGCCTATGGCTTCTTGTGACATCCCTGGTAAAAAGAATGTGTGGGCATTGTGTACAGTAAGTCAGAAACTAACCGAGTTACATCCTATTTTCATAGCACGATCTCATATTGTAAATAAAATGAATAAACAAACTATTTATTTACCTCGCTTTGCTCCGATGACCTGTTTTTTATACCAACTTGCTAGACAAGCGCATAACTGATATTGGCTAATCAACTATGTATAACTCTCCTTTTACTAACGTTAACTGAGACTGCAGAGATTTTGAAATCTGTTCAGTTATATTGAAATGTACTGTATTCCTGAAGGCATTTTCAGACGAGTTCCCCCATGAATTATATTTATATAAGGGTCAGATCGTCAGAAAATGTACAATTCACCTTCACCAATCCTCTCAAATAACCCATATTTAAGACGAAAATCAGGTTCAAAATACAGTTCAACATAACCAGACAGATGCATTGAATAAATACAATACAGAATACACTCAAATACACCTATAGTATTTATCATTGTTCACTCTAACTTAGCAGAATTTGATAGATGTGTAGAACTGTAGATTGTGTATTTTCGGAAAATCTGACCTATATGTGACTCAGGTGCACACTTAATTTCCACAGGGGGATGATACACTGCATACACGGAGAGTATATATAATCTGACTTTGCTGATATTCAAGTCACGAACCTCTTCATCAGACAGCTATAAAATTTCAAAATGCACTAGTTATCATTCACAGACATTAGCATTGCAACCTTGAAGGCAAAATCCTCTCTGTATTTATCAACACCAAAGACTGTTTTTTGGAAATGATGCTTTAAAAACCAATGCATTGAGGACAAGAGGTTATTAAAGCTTCCCTCTCAGTTAACCTTGGTAAAAAACTTGTTTTTCCCTTCTTTCGCAACATTGCAAGTCATTTGAAGTTAGTCTACAATAGCACAGTTGCTCCAACAGCATATTATATACCTCATTTGCTATGTTATGTGTCTTGTTATAGGCCATCCAACCCTTTCTCTGTGAGGACCCTGTTTGGTATCAAACGCAATTACTGTTGCGATGTATATGTTTATATTTCTCTTATCAAAAGCTAGGCAACATTACTAACAGAGCACTTGCAAACTTTGTATATTTCTAACTACGCATTAGGTTAAACACTGAGGCACTAATACACAGTAATGTGACAATATCTTATTGCAATATCTTGAGAGATTTGGAATCAAGAAGATGAGAGCAAAATCCATATTGTGACTTTTGGATGGATCGGGAATGAATAGACCACAAAACACACAATTTCATTTCGTTATTAAAATAATAATCTGGGAAAGCACATTAAAATTTTAAAGCCAAGGCATTCATGAGTATCTGATTATCACCATGTTAATGTCTCAAGTTTACTGTTTTATATCTTGTGTTTTATCCATGTGTAGTTCCTCCTAGCAGGCAAATCCTTTATAAACAGGCAACAATCCAATTCCATAGGCTTGTCGACCATGTCTCACATGTACCACATGTACCTATTTCGACAAATAAAACATCGTTCAATTCAGTTCAACTGATGAACGTGAATTGACGAAGGCCACAATGATGGAAATCTGATACACCCTCCATCTCCTATTACCTCCCTCGTCCTTATATTGTGTGCATATACTGTTACAAACTTTCTTTTCTTTCTGCATCCATGCATATTGACATGGGCATATTAAAATCCTCATTGTCAGACTAAAATGATGAAGAATTGACTCTTTGCCGGATCTTTACAGAACCAACATATATACCTATTCTGATAAGAAATATCTGCTGATAACTGTTTTATTAATTCCTTGATAATTAATTCCTTGATAAAGAAAGGGCAAATGTGCTCAAAACGTCGGACCCCTGAATACACAAACCTACAACTTATCCCTCCGTCCCTGTCCTTATTCTGTTCTGGGTTAAATCCATACCTTGAGATTTCTTTTATTAATTATTCCGAATTTAGGCATAGGCCTACATTTCAGTTTAATATGATGTATTCATACTGTTTTATCTGCATGTGTACAGTAAGATTTCTATTGGGGCTTTGCTAATGTTACTGAACATGTCTGTCACAGTGCATGCTGGGATGGATTCTGACATACAAATATTTGGCAACATTTCGTTTATCTAAAATTGCAGGAATGAATTGCCAATATCATAGCTTGTATAAATCATTGATGTAGAATATGAACGCTTGATGGGAAAGATGAAGACATATGTCATCATGTTAACAAGTGGTCATTATTGACGTAAATCTGGTTATAGAAGTCAACCTGTATGTACATTCATCTCTCACCCAACGGACGGCGATTGGAGAAACAGCTTGTCACAATCTACCAGCAGTGTCGAACACTTTATATGCATGGAGTGTTCTTTCCAAAGATTAAAGTGGCTAAGATCACTATTTTGACTATATGTCATTTAGAAATAGGTTTGTTGTTTTCGATGACATGGATTTATAAGTAAGAACATTTGTGTGGAATATCAATGCTATATAGTCCTTAGATTAATTGATATTTGTAAATGAAGAATGTGGCAGACCATTGGGGAATTCAAATCTGACAGGGAAGTGACTTGAAGTGACCATAAAGTGCCTTTCTGTCTCTTGTTCTCTGTCTTTTTCCCTACTTCTCTATCGCTATTTCCTGGGTATGATCATAAACTGCCTCCCTCTCAGCTCTCCCGCCCTTGATATAACCATATTAAGATAAAATTTCAATAATTCTTCAATCGTTAACATTTTAAAATCTTTAATAATGAATAGGTATTAACTGAAGGTAAGTGAATTTAAATGTGCTCTGAACCAAAGAAACAGACTGTAAGATGAGGAGATGATTTGTTAAATTCTGTTTAATATTTTTGTTTTAATTTATTCTAATTGAATTTATCCATATGTGTCCTTTGCCATTCCTAATTTATCGAGACTCAGATCCTCTTGAATGAGACAATTTAGGAATTAATAATCTAATAAAATAATAAATCTAATAAAATGTGTTGGAATGACATGAGATTAGAAAGTAATTAAGATGATAAGAAAGTATGAGTGAAAAATAGCATTCCGAAAAATAAGATTTGTTTCTTATGCATTAAAAGTTTAAGTCTGCTTATCATTTTACTAAATTCACATGACCATGATATATATATATAACTTTAAGCCTTCTCTTAAAGGCCATGAGTGTGTAGTTCTAGTTAAATATAGCCTGTATTGTTTGACTACACACTTTATATTTGGACCAGTATTAAGCCACCACCACCACCCTAGCATACACAAACTGACTATTATCTGGTGGTAATGTCTATTTCCAATAGGGGACTTTCATCTACGCCATCTTGAATCATGAGTGAGTTATGTTAGTTGTATGTCAGAGCAACAATCTATAGATTTTTAGAGTGACAATTCCATGTTATTTGTCACTTTTAATTGCCCTTCAAGATAAATTCTATGGATACACAATTGTTTGTCTTTCTCATTGTGCGTTTCAAATCCAATGATCATTTGTGAAATGTTACAGAAAAATGAGTCATGAATGGACTCTCATAAGTACTCCTTTATTTTTGTATGCATGACACAAACACTTGGCAATATTTTCTTGATGTAAATTAGTTAAATATATCCCCTAGGATAACCTCAGATATGCATGGATACACACAGGCTTGAAATCTGGTATAATTATGTATTCATCCAACTAGCAGCGCTAAACACCCCAAAAATGAAAACATTCAGAGCAAAGGTTCTTGTACAATAGCATTTGATAATTATCATTTCTTTTATTCATGACTGTTTTTTCTGTAACACATCACATTTATAGAAGACATAGTTTTTGAAACATTGTTCATGAAAAATGCTGCAGGTCTTTCGTATATGAGATTCAGAGTCAATGTATCCCAGTATGCATTCTAACTGACATGCACAGTGACACATAAAAGCGCCCTATTGTCAAGTGACTGTTATCTGCTGCTAAAGTCTCCTTACAATTCCCTCCACTCCTTCCCACCCCGTCATCGCCTTACAGAGGGGCCTATCGCGGCGCGATATGCGGCCAGTGCTCTGCATCTAAATGGTGTCCTGCTTCACCGCCTCATAGACTATGTGCATACCTATATTTGTATGGTGGAGGTGAAGAACTAGTGTAGTTGATGTTTACAGACTCAAACTTCTCGTTATTGTATGGTATCTTACCAGGCTGTTTAGTTCAGCTCCATCAATGTCTTGTTATAGCCAATATACAGTGACTAAAAGGCTTAATAACCTCCATTTCGAGCCCCAAAATGTCAGTCCTTAATCCTTAATAGCTCGCTTTCCATTAACCCATCTATTGATATATTATGTGTTATCCTTGGTTTTAGTTCAGCTCCTATAGCTGGGCTACATTAGTTTTCATAATCAGACCTGGGTGATGTAATGGTTAGCATGTCTGTGCACCAAGCAGGGGCTCCATGGTTACAGTTCCAGGTGAGGAAGGTTATTTCTTTTTTTCACTACACATAGGAAAGAATTGAATTTTGCATTTGTGCTTTAGCTAATTATCATCTTTTATGTTGTCTAGATAAAATATTCCTCAATGGAAATGAGCTTTAGTTCGAATATAAAAGCAACTTCCTCCTTTTGGGAGGTTTGATGTAAGGTTTGATGTGAGGTTTGACGTGAGGTTTGACGTGAGGTTTGACGTGAGGTTTGATGTGAGGTTTGACGTGAGGTTTGATGTGAGGTTTGATGTGAGGTTTGACGTGAGGTTTGATGTGAGGTTTGACGTGAGGTTTGACGTGAGGTTTGATGTAAGGTTTGACGTGAGGTTTGACGTGAGGTTTGACGTGAGGTTTGACATGATAGTGGAATCAGGCTGCACCCAGTATACTAACTGTTATCGTTATCAACATAGAACAACAATTTAAACACACAGCAAAAATATCTCAGCATGACTGGCATTCCTTTCTCGCTGCTTGATAGAAATGTTTTCTTATGCCCACCAACAGCACAAGGAAACCATATAAGTTTAACGTAGTAAAAGATAAATAAAGACTATGTTAGCTTTTTTTGTTTCTGGTGGTGCAGTTACATAAAACCCCATACACCACCAACAAGAAGATGGCCAGTATGCTCCTAGTTAGTTAGCTGCCTGATGTTTTTCTCTACAGTGCAGTAGATTCAGAAAAAGACCCCAGTGCAGCTAGAGTGTGTTTCCCCCTATGGATCAGATTGTCAGAAAATGTACAGTTCGCAGCATTTTTCAATTCAGGCTGCGATATTTTAAGAATTCATGCTTTTTAAACTAACTTTTACATGAATTTACATTTTTGATAACTTACTCAATGCATATATATCGATCTGGCCTCTTTGATGGCCCACTGTTTTCTTCTTCCAACTTTAAAATAAGATCAAACTAACTGTTGATTTTTGGGAATTAGATTAGAATTCCACCCTTCATCGGTAGACATGGACGCCTACAGAAAATTTTATAATGTTTGTGCCATTCTTTCCAACCCATCTAAAGGTCATTGCACCAATATTTTGGAGGAATTCGTCCAGTTGTTTTTGCAAGAGGGATTTTTAAACTTCCCCATTAGTATTTGGATCCTCCCAAATCCTTTCTTAGGATGATTTGACATATTATTGATCATCGGCGACCATTTCCCCTCAGTCAATTCCACTTCCAATGCTTGCATATAAACACATATCAGCAGCAGAGTATTGATAAATCCAGTCCTATAAGTCATGATATAAGGGAATTTGGTAAGATGGGTTTTGTCGAAAAAGCAGAGAATGCAGCTTTAAGTATTGCAGTATCTTCTTCCACACCTTATCATAGATAGAGTGTACATCAGTACAATAATAACATCATATCTACCTCCACACATTGTGCTTATTACCCAGTATACGGTAGTTAGATAAGACCAGGACTACTACCTACCTTGTATGATTCTAGTGACGCCAGTGCCATCTAGTGCGGCCCGGTAGACTCCCTGATGACCTGCCCCAATGTCGGTCCAGAATATCAGGCCCTTCCACATGTCCACTGCTAGCCCCACCGCCCGGTGAATGTCCTGTAAATAATGGTAAACAGTTTAGATACAATATTCCTATACATACCTATAACATTACATGAATCTAGCAGTAGTATTAGTAAATAGTTAGACATAGCAGTGGGCGGAAAACCATAATTGGGTGAGATCTTCAGAAAAATGTACAATTCAACTTTGCCAATCTTCTTAAATAACCCAAATTTTACACGAAAATGAAGTTTAAAATACAGTTCAACCTAACCAAACAGATTGCTAGAATCAATGCAATGCCGAATATACGCGAATTTACCTAGTAGACCAAATTGCAGCCTAATTTAGCAGAATTTACTAAATGTGTACAGCTGCCAATTGTAGATTTTCTGAAAATCTGACCAAATTATTCTTCGTTCAATTAAACCTGTGAGCCTGTGCCACTCATAAACTCATCTCATGTCATCTTGTAATCATATATTATCTAGATTGTGGAAAACTGTAATTATAAACAACAGTCTGAAAGATCACCAAATTTGTTTCTATGTATTTCCTTAATAGATTGATATCAGGACACAACGAAAAACACTGTTCAAGTAAAAGTGTAACTGCATTTTTAACCTTAATAAAAATAATTGTTAAAAAAATATATGGGTCTATAGACTGAGGACAGGCTAGACCAACAGGCTGGGCCCGTTGCCTAACAAATCCTTACTTGAAATCGTCCTTGCCAAGCTATGTTTCCTTGCTTACCTTATTCCTACTGTAGGAACAAGAAATAACATTGTCTCTATTGCAAATCCCTTCCCTATACGATACCCTTATCAGCTACTTAGCAAGGAAAATAAGTAAGTAAGGAAAAGCATTGAAAAGGTTTGTTATGCAACGGACCCCGGGTGAATGAAAGGGAGTATGTTTCAGTCTGCCAGAGCTAGTATAGCAGGTTTTGTCTGAGCTCATGTAAGGAACCCACAGGGGATAAAGCAACAATTGCATTCTGTAAATAAGAAAAAAAGAAAGGAAAGAGAGTCAGGGAGGAGATGATAAAAAGATGTGGTATAGGCGTTGGCAGCAGAACTGAACTACTCAAGGCGACATCATACATGGGTCAACTTTTCAAAAAAATGTACAATTGGCAGCTCTACACATTTAGGAAATTTGGCTAAATTAGGCTGAAAAATGATGAATACTGGGTATATCTCAGTTTATTTGGTATCGTGTTGATTTAAAGTATCTGTTCTGTTATGTTAAACTGCATTTTGAAGCTCATTTTTGTCTCAAATGTGGGTTATTTGAGAGGATTGTTGAAGGTGAATTGTACATTTTCTGAAAATCTGAGCCACATACAGACTGTATCCTGGGTTGAGCCAGCAGTCCCAGCTATTATGACGTGCTTATTGTTCTTAACTACCAATCACAACTGTTGCTGCGTCGCGGTAAACAAACGTTCTGTCAAACCACTTTCAATTGCAGCTAGATCTTTGATTTGATTTGATTTTGATTTGAAAATTGTTTATTCATCACTAAGGTACATGATTACAAAATAAATGTGACAAAATGGTCGACAAGTTTATGGAATTAAATTCCATGTTTTCCCGCTGTTACCTTTTCTAGAGAAAATAATATAGGAAAGTGACTAATGGAGAACTACACAAGAGTTACAAATCAAGATGAAAAAATAAGATATAATACTGAATCTGTTAAGATACATAGCAATTCTGGCTAGACACTAGTATATAAGTGCCGTAATGTACAGTACACTACCTTTTTATGTGAGATTTAATTAGCCTTGTAGTAAAGACTAGTAGCTTAGTTTATATAATATCTGTTCATACACTTTGGGAATATATTGTACCAAGTGTGAGAAGAATCATTGGCTTCCAGTAGGGAAGAAGTGCAAGAAAGTCGCAACAGAAAATGTCTCTGCAATGCTTTTCATTTTGGGACTTATAATTATCATATACATACATGTATCCAAGCTAAAATAAGATATATATAATCGACGGGTCGATGCCCACATTTGGGACCAAGGGCGGTTACTTCCCTTCTGGGCCACGCCCACATTTATTCAACCATACACAGGCCGTCATCCAGTTTATTATGACGCGCCCATTGTTCTCTTAACCAATCAGAACCGTTGCTGCGACTCGGTATACATAAATCGTTCTTGTTCACTCACTTTCAATTGCAGCATCGCCACGCACAGACGTGCAGGAACAGAACATGTTTTGCTTTATTGTATCTGTTTATGGCATATTAAAACCAAACTCCTTGTCGAACTTCTTCTATTACTCATCGTCAACTCCCCGTCCCAACATATTAAAAGGATTATAATTGTCAGCTCGACTGTACCCAGAGTATAAGAAGCAAGGGCCCTGTATGCCGCCTTTTCATTTTTTATTTAAGATGCTGCAATCTGAGGTTATTTCAATCAACCAATGAAATTGTCTATTTTGTGGCCCATCATTATTCCGCCATATATTAAAGGGATTCATTGAGAACAAACATTATGCATAATTACAAAATGACAGGGAAATGTCTGCTAGACAGCTGATATTGTTCATTTGATAAGAACTATGAAGGAAGTTAATGAGGTATCTTGAGTTTAAAGGTGTATGTTCAGCTCATTTTCATTTAAAAAAAGGAATTTTCTATTTGGTACTATATTCATTCCTGACTCATCCATACGCTACCAAGATAGAATTTCATGAAGAACGATGAAATTCTTAAATAAAATTTAAAGACCAGATCCATTTTCGTAGTTTTTTTATTTCCCGTCCTAGAAGATAAAATATTAGTGAATTTGTGCCAGTTCTGCAAGTGTAAAGACTCATTATCTCCAAAATTGTTTGACCGACAAAATTGGCCCGGCGAAATCCCACTTTTTTTCAATCTGACTCCCTATCTTAAACTTTGGAAAACCATTGAAATTTGAAAATGTTAGCACTGGCTAAGTATATATATAAAAAAGCCAACATGTACCATAATGATCCTATTTGCTGCTCATCTGCCACCGTAGAGCAGAAAAACAAAACCATACTAATTATTCGAGAAAGAGCTATGAACTCATGAAAAGCCCAAGGAATTCAAAGAAAATATCAATTTTTCTCATACTTTCTTGAATCTTCTGGATGATCAGAGAGAAGAAGAAAATTAAGAACGATAACTTCTGGTCGATTTATAGCTGGGATTTCAGCTTTAAATGACAAACCAAATCTGACCTTGAATTAAATGCAGAATAAAGCTGCTTGTCTTCATTACCATCGAGCTTGTATTGTGATAGAGATATGAGGCGACGGTTACACAATCTGAGCAATAAAACTGCCATGGAGCAGTAATAGAAGAAGTGATTAACAAGATCTAGAGCTGGCCAAGGCGAGAGTAATTGAGTCAGAGCATTAGAATGGTAATGTTTATATTTCATGTTAATTGCTGGCGTTTGATGATAGATGAGATAACAGAGGCACTTGTAGTAGAGGTATGGGGATCTTTTGTAATAGGGCAATTGCACTGGTAGTTAAGACCCGGCCCACACCCACCCGATTTGTCCCACGATTGCCCCCCGATTTTGGTCTCCCAATGAATCCTATGACTTCATTTCAAAACCTGGTTTATATTTTTGTAATAACACACACTAGTGCACTGTTTGGTTTAAAACCCTGAGACGAGCCAATGGATTATGCACAAACAGGTCAACAGTAGGCCTGAAATGGAAGTTATTAAGGTCTTTAGTCTCTAAAGTGGGTGTAGCCCCAGGGTCATCATGGCATATCAATGACGAGTTTGTCTTTTGTTTTAATATCACAAGTCCCCAATTTTTAATATGTGTTGATCCCAAAAGACATCAATACCATTATTTTCGTACGACCACTCTCTGTCCATCACCACGGTGTTTATCAACCAAACTTCTTAAACAATAACATCTGCTATTGGTTAGCGCTCTATCACATGATGTCATTTCTACCAATCAAACTTCACCAAAAATAAGGGCCTCCAGTAGGGGGCATATCAGTATGTGAGATATGTCAACACATATTTCAGAGGCAGAAACCAACCATTTCTAAATAATGACACCAAAACTTCTTTTTTAAACAAATATTTACTCAGGTAATGATCTAGCATGAGCCAATAGTTTTAAGCAGCGCGGGTACAACCCGATCTTTCGCTGCCACCTGAAATATTAATCAGTCATATTGAACAATAGGGGGAGTGAATCCAAATATCATTGGTACATTGTGCAATCAAATCAACTTCTGATATAATATCTAGGAGCGCACACAAGTCCCCTATTCATTATAATTCTAAATATTAAAGTCTATTAAACCCTTTGCATGGAAGGAGAGGTTAGGCCAAATAGTTAGGTTGTGTATGCATGAGGCAACACGTTTCTTTCCAATGCATCAGGATCATCTTGCCATGAGTACGATCTTTATTGACCAAATTAAAACCGAATATTCTGAGAATTAGAGATTAACATGGATTAGACGGGGAATGGAACAGCCTAGCCTTTATCTAAACCTTTCTGTTAATCATTCGGCATTATGTTTATGGTTCCATTTGCAATATCATAACACTTTATTCCAAGTTTTATGGCATTTCTTTAGATCTTGGTGTAAAGATAAATTTTGATAATAAGATTAAATATTTAATCCTACACAACTAAGGTGTAACCAGCGTACTCAACACATTATGGGATTCAGTCAATGCGATGGGATATTAAGTATTATTATGCACTCATAACTGTATACAACAATATCATCTAAAAGTCAAATCATCTAAAAGAAAGTGAGCGATAATAAATGAACTACGGCAAGCAAGGATTTCGGTGGCCATAGAAATATCCCCATAGGTAGAGAAGGAAACCAAAGTAAAGAATCTTTAGTTTATAATTGATGTTACCTGCAAATGCATCTTTAAACCAGAACTCGCTATACTTTTTAACAAAAAACAACAAAAGAATACCTGCTCAGGCTTAGTACATCAGTAGGTAGATAGGGGGAGCAAGTAACTTCCGGGCGTCATTATATTAGTGATGCTTTAGCGTGATTATTACTTAAGTGCACATTAAGGCTTTCCCTGCAAGACACAGTGGGGAAAGCTAGCCCGCGGCAGTCTAGCTCAACTAGGGCATTAAGTTATCAGCACATTGCCATTTAAATATTAGCGCTTAAAAAGTCCCTGTTTGTCAATGTAATTGTATGGCTTTTGCTTGTAATTGTATGTTAAGTTGTTGCGAATAGAAATCACAGCTGGTAGATCGATTGTGAAATCTAGAACAGGATTAAATGAACTAGAAATAAAATGGGACAATGAACAGAGAGAAGAGGCAGAGAAGAGAATTGGTTTGATTAGATTATCTCAATCAAGAATTCATTATTTTTGTATTCCCTTGTTCGTTGATGTAATTGTCAAGGTTAGGGAACTAAATGCTCAACTGTTGAACTACTTTTGGGGAAAACTTTCAAAATAAAATATTAGTTTGTTCAAAGTTTTTCTGCGGTGACCCTGGGTGTGAATTACAGTAAAGAAGTTGATCTCAGTGGTTTCCGACAGTTCACGTTATCATCACATTGCCATGATATTATTGACACTCAGGAAGCCTCTGTTCTTTACATAATCATGTGAGTTTTGTTAAAGAAAATGACATTGTATGAGGTTCAAAATTAGTTTCTTTGGGTTCAGTGATTTCATTATCATTATTAGGGTCAGATCGTCAGAAAATGTACAATTGACCTTCACCAATCCTCTCAAATAACCCAAATTTAAGAGGAAAATTAGGTTCAAAATAGAGTTCAACATAACCAGACAGATTTGTTAAATAAAAACAATACAGAACATACTCAGATATATACTAGTATTTATCATTTTTCACTCTAATTTAGAAGAATTTGATAGAGCTGTAGAACTGTAGATCGTGCATTTTCTGAAAATCTGACCGATTAGTACATAACAGGCCTTAAATGACTCGATCTGTATGGGCCATGTTCAATAGAGAAATCAAACATGGTGGACATGAATTGAAATAAATAAGAGGTTCTCATGTCCACTCTACCTGAGGCAGCCATTAGGGATAGATTGCCACAAGCTGTCTAGCACAGCTAATGCATTATGCTATCGGTACATCCCCATTTAATTATTAGCGCATAAATTTGCATTTCTCTCGGGAAACGGCCCAGCCACGAAAGCTCTTGAAAAAAGAACATAACAAAACAGTTTCGAGAATAACATCATCATGTATTCTTTGTAGTGCAGACATGACACATTAGGAATTCACTTCCTTAATGTTCCTTGCATTATACAGGGATTTAGCTAAAAACTAAATGCATTGTCTGGAAGTCGTCAACTGATACTGTTCTTTTGATGAAAATCATGAAATTGTAGTGAATCGGACTACTGTAGAGTATCTGTGTCGCAGGTTCGTTTCCCTTGGCGTATCCGAAGCTTATCAATCGAGAGTTACATAGAACAAAAGGAACAAAGGCAGGCGCTACCTGTTCACTTGGGTTTTATTGTGAGGTTTCGGAACTGGCATCAGTTCGCATCAGACCTGACTGGACTGTGGACTTCGGATTACCTGGCCAGCCAGGTAACCCTCATCCAAAGGTGTCCATCAGACATATACATCAACAGTCAACAATTCACAATGAGTGGTTTAAGTAACACTATCCACACTGAGAGGTTTATCATGGCCTCTACAGCTTACATTAAATGGTAGAAACCCAGGTCGTGGTTACTATCGACCAACAGCTGGCTGCTGTTAAATATATAAAAGGGCGACAGGCAAAACATATGATTTAGACTAAAAAGTCCCGCGGACCAGTAGTGACCACTGGGGAGGTTCGGACGAACTAACCCTCAGCGGCCACCTACACCCAATATCACCACAATACCCCCTTTTTTCTTTTAAGAGTTTGAAAAGAAAAATCTTAAAAACTCGACAGGGTAAGAAAAAGTAAAAGTCTACAAGTAGGAGCATATAGTGTGTCCTCTCTACAATGAACAAACAAATCAATCTTATGAAAACTTCAGGAATCGACAAATAGGAGCATTCTGTGTCCTAACTAATGTGAACAATTATCCGAAGTAAGAAAGAAAATTTATGAAAAACCTTTTCACGTTTGACAGGCAGGAGCATATAGTGTCCTCACTAACAAGCAAACAATTCGTTCTACAGAACTTATTTTATGCAAAAGGTTATCACTTTCATTATTGTAGACTTCACGTAAATGTCGGCGCCACACACCAGGGTCATGATCCGAGGATCCAGGGCATCCGAACAGCATCCGAGGTGGTTAAATCAGGTCGAAGGGCGGTCCAGTCATCATCGTCCATGCGTTTCCTTCGATTAGTTACCATTGCCATCGTCGTTTTTCGGTCCTTCGGGCGAGTCCTTTGCAGAAGGTCTGTCCGGAGTATCGAACATACTTCCGAACATACCTTGCTCGGGAGGCGCCCGGCCCAACGCAGCCGAAGCCACAGTTCTCTGAGGCTGGGGTGGCTCACGTTGGGACTTCATTTGGTCCAGGAGACTGGTGAGGAAATGGATTTGTTGGTCGTTAACCTCCAACATCCCACCAGCTCGACTGGACACCACGGTCAAACCAGGAGTCTCGCCCGAGCCTGAAGAAGGCAAGGCTTGAGCTTCCTCAACTGGTTTGGCAGGGAGAGAGGTCGGCTTTCCACCCAGGGAACTTTCCGACCTGCTCACACCTTGATTGGACTCGTCCGAATCATCCAAAAGCAAGCCCTGGAGTCTGGTATTCTCCTCCAAGAGCTTCAGGATGCGTTGTTCCTTCTCCTGATTGGATGCCTTCAGAGTCCGGATGAGGAGAGCCTGCTGACTGATGGTTTCCTTCAGCGTGCCTACCTCATCCACCTTCGCCCTCACCGCCTGAAGCTTTTTCAGAGGAGTCACAAGAGCGGCCACGGTCACTTTGACCTGCCTCTTGGCATCCTCTGCAGCTACTTGCAGGGCTTTCAACGCCTGGTTCACGCCGGTCTCTGATGTTTCCACCAGAGCAGCGGTCTCCAAGGCACAAGGCAGTTCGGCCAGAGTTGTGTCCACCCATTTCTGGGCCTTCCTCGAACGTCTGCTCCTCTTAGCGGGAGGAGCAGTCAACTCAGCTGCCTTCGACTGGCTCTCAGTCCTCGGACGCTTGGAGGCTGCGGCCTTCGAGCTAGTACTAGCACTTGACTTGTCCGAAGTCGCTGTGCTAGACTTTACCGGGGTCTGAGTCGGTTTGGATTTCCCAGTACCAGTTCTGGGGACATCCACCTCACCAGCCTTTCGAAGGGTCCTGAGATGGGTCATCGAAAGATGAGTGGTCCGAATGAAAGCTCCGAAGGGCTTCCATTCAGGCTTCACTTTCGCCGCCTTCTCTATCGCCTTCGGCCTTCCCTGGTTGTGCAACAGCTCCTCCCCATTCATGATGTGGCTGACCAACTCCGATTTCCTGTCAAGCTGCTGCTGACAGTTCTCGTAGGGGCAGACCCACACTTCTGTCTGAGGGGTGTGAACCTCGCACAGGTGTCTGAAAAATCTTTCTCGGGTGGAGAAAGCTCGGACACCTGAAGCATTGAGCTTCACTCGCCTACACACCAGGTACGGACAACGAAATCCAGGCTCCCACAGAGTTGGTACCAGTCGGAGCTTCTCACTGGTACCAGGCTCCATTTTACCCGCCTTACACAGCCCCGGGTAGAGACAGGATTCATACCGAAGCATGAGTCCATGGTCATCTTCAGAGTCGGACTCTGTGGCCATCAGATGACGTGAGCCTGGCCGATCGTGCTTCGGGTTCAGCGGGACAACATCAGTGGCCTTGTCCAGCTCTGCATTGAACTTAGTCAATGAGCCTGCGTGCGCCAACTGATCCTCCCTCACCTTAGCACGATGCACATGGACCTTTTTCAGCTTCCGGAACTTCAACTTAGTAGTTCCAGTCGCTGGGGCAGGTGCCTTGCCTTTGGAGCTCGACTTGGGGTCCGAACTCCGGGGCTTCCGAACTGGACGGGCAGAAGACCGGGTGCTCTTGGCCGGTGAATCCAAGAGCTCCACAGTCACTGCCGCCGAGGAATCAGCAGGATCTGGAGATAGAGTCCGCGGGGACTCGACCATCTCTCCATCCTTCATCCTCGGCCTGTCCTGCTTTCTGGGGGATCTAGGCTTCTGCTTAGAGGTACCAGCCGAAGGTACAGTCTTAGCTTCGGGAGTCTCGGACTCAACCTCAGCCATGTCTGTCACCATCGCCGCATCCTCTTCAGCAGCTGCTAACCTAGCATCCTCGGCCTCCATAATTGCGCCCCAGCAAGTTACGGTACCGGTCCCAGAGCCACCTGCGTCAGGCTGACCCATGCCAGCAAGGATCCGAGACCCTTCCAAGACCTTAGCCTCCTCGTCCGACAATACCTCGCAGTCCGAACCGTCCAGATCCATCTCTAGATCAGACTCGGACAGCTTGGCGTTGAGGGAATCAGCCAACTGGTCCTCGGTCATGTTCTCGAATTCACCTGAAGTCGACATCACTATTCAATCGGTACCTGAAAGTATAATGATGGTATGGGTAGAAATAAGTACAGAAAATACCTGTTATTTGCTGCAGATGGACGTTCGGACTCCTCTCGGACACGCTTCGGCTGTGGCTGACAGCTACTACACACATAGAGCGTAGTGGTATCGAGAAATCCAAACCTTCACTACTCGAATATACCCACGCTTTAGGCACAGTGAGTTGGTTGATTACTTCCAAAACACAAAGACTGAACGTTTATTGGTATACCAGCAGCGGATACGCTGTTCAAGTTTAGTTTAGCACCTTCGGATAGTAACGTTCATTCATTCCTACACCAATGGCGAAAACAACATGGCCGCTATAGGTCCCACGCCAGCCCGCGCATTATCAATGTGTCCCAAACACAGTTAATATACGACCCACAGCATTCATGCAACTTGACTACTCGAGCAAAGGGACTACAAACACAGGGCAATATATTTCACAAGGATCATCACTTGATAAAACTTACTGCAGTGTTCTCTTTCTAAGAGGTAGTCTCGGTGCTTTGCTTCGCGGAAGCAGGAAGTAGACTGACTGAAACGGTAAAACACCAGCGTATTTAACCACTGCAACGCCCGAGTTGCATTCAGTCGCCGCACTACTGCAGCGCCAATTTTCTTCCCGCGCTCACCTTCTGAGCCTGAAAATAGCTACTGGGCGCGTGTTCCCACTCAGCTATTCGGGACTCTGCTGAGACGATGCAGAGGTGTAATCATTCTCCGATTTCCTCAAAACCCACCCCAGGCGTAGGCAACACTCTATTCCTTATAAATAGATTCCGATGCTTCCCTGAAGTCCGTGGCCACTGAAGACGTTTTGGATTTTCAGATCAACATACAAGCGATACCCAGGGTAAGGTTAAGTACTTTCCGAGACTCATGTTCGTCTCCCAGTCACAAATGGAATTAACTGAATAAAGTCCATTTTTACTGCTTATCAATAGGGGACAGGGCGGTTCTCAGTTCGGTCCACCACCCGTCTGACTTCTCGTTGTGTGATTTTTTAGTTTTGGGTAGAAATCAGTTCGGAGATCCCTACCCTCGGACCAGTACCACAATTAGCTCATTTGCAACCGAACTGGGGCCTTTCGTACACGTTTAGCCCTTGCCATGCCAGGAGAAGAAGGATCTGGTGGTTTTGCGAAAACCACAGCTCCTTTCCTTGGTCTACCTGGTCGTTTCTTCGGCTGCACTGGAGGTACAGGAGCAGCTTTGACCAGCTGTTTCCTAGGCCTTCCGCGCTTCCTACTCAAAACGACCGGGGGCGCCACCGGCTGGTCGGACGTATCTGTGCGAACCTTCGGCCTCCCGCGCTTCTTCGGACAGACCGTAGCTACCTTAGACTTCTCATATGATAAAGCCTTTCCTGGACCCAAAGGCCCAGGCGGGGTAGCCGTAAGTCCCGAGTCTGCTAAGGAACTGTCAGGTTTGGCAACAGATTTCCCTTGTCTACCCCCTCTTTTCTTTAGAGGCAGAGATTTACTGGAGGTTTCCTTGGAACTACCCTTTCGGATCTTCCTAGGTCTACCTCTCGGCTTGGCGCCTACAGTAATTTTCTCTTTCTCTACCTTCTTAGGACAATCTTTCCCTGGCACCACTCTCCCAGCCTCTAGTCTAAAGATTTCCATACCAGCCTGTTCCTGCCTTCGGAATTCTGGAGCCCGATCCAAGTTAACAGCTTGAATCGGCCCATTTTCATCGAAAGCCGGCTTCAGATAGTCGATATGGTATCGCATTAGACCTTCGGCTGTCTCCAGCTCACAGGTGGTACCTCCTATGAACCTTCTGATCTTATAAGGCCCGTCCCACTTGGGTCCGAGCTTCTTATTCGCTTTGGGGGGACAGAATCGGTACACCACCTCCCCCGCCTCAAAACTGGGGGGCCTAGAACGTTTGTTATAATCCCTAATCTGGTGAACGGCAGATATTCCGAGATTATCCCGCACGTACTGGTGTCCCTTTCTCATCCACTGTTTCAGGTTCTCAACAAAAGCAACCTTGCAAGGGAAATCAAGACTTCCTCTTTCAACTCCATGAACAATGTCCATGGGCGTTACCAACTCTTCTCCGAAGACTACTGAATTCGGTGTGCATAAAGTAGCAGCATGTACTGTCCCTCTATATGCATGAGCAATGCAAGGGGTCAGCATATCCCAATCTACTTCGTCCGAATCAGTCATACAAGACAGCTGTTCCACAAGAACTCTATTAAGCCTCTCGGACTGCCCATTACTCATAGGCCTGTATGGGAGGGTAATTAGCTTCTCGATTCCCAGCATGTCAAGTAGACATCTCAAGAGTTTAGACCGAAATTCAGGAGCTCCATCTGTCTGCAATGACACAGGACATCCGAATCTCAAGATCCATTCTCGAAAAAGAACTTCTGCACAGCTTTCAGCGGTGTGATCGGCCATGGGGTAGGCTTCGGCCCATTTAGAGAAATGGTCTACTACAACCATAATATAGCTGTTGCCTCTAGGGGTACTCCGAAGAGGCCCTAGAATATCCAACGATATTCGGTTCCATCTACCACCATGTTTTTCTTTCTTAAGATAAGAAATCCCACCACCACCTCTAGTCTTCCTCATATTACATTCCGGGCAAGCTCGTACCCACCGCCTCAGATCATAATTCATACCAGGCCAAAAATATCTCATCTTCGCTGACCAGACATTCTTGAAGGTTCCGAAATGACCCGCAGTTTTGGCACCATGTATGCCCTGGAAGATCTCTTTCCTCATGGAAACAGGGACAATTTTCCTCCAGTATTTCTTTCCGGTGGCTAGTCTTGTCCACCCCAGACATAGCACACCATCTCTGACCTCCATACTACCAAGATGTCTGACAAATGTCCGAAACTCATTAGACTCACCAGCAAGATTTTCTCTGCTAGGAATCGGCACAGTTCCATCCAACATTTTCAGCAACCTTTTTACAAGTGGGTCGGCTTGCTGAGCTTCTTGCAACACGTTTCGTTGAGTCCCTAAGGAAACTTCGTTAGTGGCAATAACAGCATCATGCGCACCGCAATCTAGGCAGTCTGGTCTTCCACATTTTCTGGTTGGTAAGCGCGACAACGCATCAGCATTTTCATGCTGTTTACCAGCCCGATGCAAAATCATGCTCTGATCCAGCCCGAATTCCTGTAAGGTGAGTAGCCAGCGAGCTAACATATCGGTCGGATCCTTGAAATTGAGCAGCCAACGCAAGGAGGCGTGATCTGTCCGAACGATAAAATCCTTATTACCAAGCAAGTAATGTCGGAATTTTTGCAGGTAGGTCAGAACGGCAAGCAGCTCACGTTTTGTCGCACAATAGTTTCTCTGTGGCTTAGATAAACTATGGCTTGCAAAACACAGAACCACCTCCCTTCCTTCCTGGACCTGAGACAGAATTCCCGCCATGCCAAAACTACTTGCATCCGTATCAAGGATAAACTTACCCGAAGGTTGAGGATATCCGAGAGTAGGAGAAGAGATTAGCAAATTTTTGCATGTATCGAATGCATCTTGGCAACGAGGAGTCCACTCTATGGGTTTAGCATATCGTTTATCCTTGCCTGCCGCGGTTACAACGTCCTGCAAGGGAATCACTAATTTACCGAAATCTTTCATAAAATCTCGGTAATAGGAGGCGAATCCAATGAATTGCCTTACTTCCCTAGCATTCGTGGGGATTGGCCAGTCCTTGACTTTCTGGATCTTCTTCGGATCCGCCGAAATGCCATGGCCTGACACAATCCGACCCAAGTATTCCACTTTCTTGCGGAAAAATTCACATTTCTTGGGTTTCAAACGAAGACCATAATCCCGAATACGCTCAAGGACGAGTCTCAGGTTATCTAGGCACTCTTCGAGAGTTTTCCCAAAAACCACGATATCATCCAGATAGACCAGACATGATTTCCAACGAAGGCCATCCAACATCTGATCCATCATGCGTTGGAAGGTAGCGGGGGCATTACACAATCCGAAGGCCATAACCTTGAATTGAAATAACCCTACACTGGATAAGAATGCAGTTTTCGACTTGCTATCTTCATCCATCGCCACCTGCCAGTACCCACTCTCAAGATCTAAAGTACAGAACCACTGGTTACCACCAAGTGATTCTATGCACTCATCGATCCGAGGTAGTGGAAAGCTATCCTTTATAGTTACAGAGTTTAGCTGACGATAGTCAACGCAAAAACGCTGTGTGCCATCCTTCTTGGCCACCATGACAATAGGAGCACCCCAGGGGCTACTGCTATGTTCAATCCGGCCCTCCCTATACATTTTCCAAATCTCTGCCTCTGCCTTGTCTCTCTTCGCCACAGGAATACGCCGGTATGCTTGTTTGATCGGACAAGCATCTCCAGTGTCTATCACATGGCGAACTTTATCAGTACAACCAAGGGCTTTGCCACCCGGAAGAGAGAAACAATCTCGGAATTCCTCCAGCAAAGACAGAGCAACGTTCTTCTCGTTTTTCTCGGATAAATCCGAATCATCGACCAACTTTTTCAGCGGGCACTCTGCACTCGGTGGTACCAAGATGTCGGGAGCTATCAGATCATCATCCGCCACAGGCGATTCCGTAACCTGTATGGAATTAATGATTGCCTCTCTGATAATATTGCTACCGTCATCCTCAGACAAAGCGGAGTCCTCTGCCACAAGAGTAACCCTACTTAATCTGCCCACCATCCTTCGTTTGCCAATTTTCATTGGGCGATCGGACGGATTGCTGAAGGCTACCAAAGCGGTTGAACCTCCACCTGAAACATATGTATTCAGGCTCCCTAAGGCGAAGTCTTCTAGCAATCCTTGGTCTGGCTCGAACATCCAAGCATCCGATGCGTCTGAGCCACTATCAAAGTCCAATTCTGCGAGTGTAATAGATTTGGGCTTCATGATCACCGCTTTCCTAAGTGTCACAGCTATTCCAATATCTACTTCGTTCACAGTCATGGTCTTTATAGAGGAAAATTCTTCACCTTCGGACTTCTTTTTCCACTGTTTACATACAGTAGAATGTCCGAAGTTTTCCAAATAAAACACTCCTGACCAATCCAAACAACAACGGTGCACATAGTAAAAATCTGCACCTAATATCCCGTCTTCAGGGCCCTTCAGACCGCTGACTACCAGACATGTCATCATGTAAGTCCGACCCGACACTTCATATGGACAGAGCACGCTCCCATATGTAGTTATAGGCGTTCCATTACCCATCGAGCACGCCATACGCACCGAAATCATAGGCGGCGCATGTGGAAGGGATTCGTAGAAATCCTTGGTAATCAAACTCGTCGTCGCGCCTGGATCTACCAAGAAATAACCACTCTTCCCACCTATGCCTACAGGGGCATACCATCTCTCCCTCACCAGTAATTTGGAAGGAATCTCCAGAGTTTCCAGCTGTTGAACAGAAACTTTCTGAATCCGAGCAGACTTCTCTTGGCCTTTTTCTACCAAGACAACCTGACCTGACTCAGCTTGGTACTCGGCCTGTCCCCAACGCACGCCAGGGCTCTTGTCCGAGCATCCCTGAATCTTTTCAGGAAGAAAATCACCGTCCGGCAACGGCCTAGGACCTCCAGCTATCAGATCGGGTAGCTTCTTGTCGTTAAGCTTTAACCCTATCTTACACACCGGTGCCTGGGCTGATTTCCCAGTTTCTAGACTACTACCAAGATCCTCGCGGACTGTGGTACTAAGAAGCGTGTTGTCCGAGGCTCCCGTATCGCTTACTACAGGAGCCGAACCTAGTTTTCCGAAGCCGGCTTCCCTCCGGGAGCGCTTGGCTTCTTCACAAGTTCGAGTAGAGCTTTTTTAGTGGGGCAAGCCGAGGCGAAATGCCCCTCCTCACTACAAAAATAGCATTTTCGAACTTGCCAGGTTCTTTTCTCTCTACCCCCAGCAGACTTCTTATACTGCTGGGTTGAGGAATTCGACTTTCCTTGTCTTTCCTGCCACGTTTGGAAAGCTTGCACTATCGCATTGCCGGGACCGTCGGACTGATCATCGTCGTCGGACTCCTGCAACGCCAGTGCCTGGCTAACCTGTACCATGGCCTTTTCTTTGGCACTTGCCTTCTTGCTCTTCCCCAACTGGGAACCTTCGGCTGCCGCTCCCTCCAATGGGATAGCAACAGCCAACGGACCTATAGCAGCAGATTGCAAGACAGCAGCGTTCGCGAAATCCATATGACAACTCTCCCACACCTCAGCCCAGTGAATTGCTTGGAGAAGGTCAAACGGCTGTTTAAGCTTCACCCACGCAGCTTTCTCCTGGTTGATCAAGCCTTTCAAGAAGACTCTCAAGCAGAGGGTGCGAAGAGTATTATCCAGATTAATTCCGAAAGCATGTCTAGCACGTTTGGCTACCTCATTGGCAAACATACGGCTCGGCTGCTTAGGGGTTTGTCTGCAGTTATAGAATTCGGACTGCTTCTTTTCAAGAGAATGCTCACCGAAGTTGGCATCCATATGGTCTACAAAACCAATAAGATCCAAACCTGGGGGCAAATCTCCCATCTCGCCTAGCTGACGACGGCAGCTACACTTAAGCTGCATAAGGAACTGTTCCGGAGTCCAATTATGCGCTTCGGCTAGCACTTTCATCTCTCCGAGATGTGTCCGCCAGGAATCCTTAGGATCCCAGTTTCGTATAATCGCCGGTTTAGGGGCATGATTAACGTTCGTTGCCACAAACTGATACCTGAAGGTGAGTTCGGCGCCTATAGCGCCTTCATACTTCAGGCCCTGCACCACTGACTTATCCCGAAAGTAATTTGATACTTGGTTAGTCATATGTCGCATGGGAGAATTGTCAATCGCATGAACGCCAGGTATTTGGATTCCAGAAGCATCTGGCAACCCTCCGACTGTAGTCCATTGCCGACCAGCATTTCTCACATATTGACTATTGTCAACATGACCACGCACATACGTTGTGGAAGCAGTTGGTCTCTTAATGCTGGAGTGCGCTCCAACATAAGGCCTACCCCCTCCCCCTCCGTGAAGAGGAGACGAGGCAGTGAATGTCACCGTATCTTTTTGCCTAGGTGTCCTGGATCCTCCACGTGGAGGAGAAGCTTGCTGAGTTTGGTTAGGCTGATTAGAACCCGCTACACGCCCTCCGCTGGAAGTAGCATGTTGCTCAGGTTCGCCTACAGCCTGTCCACCAACCGCTTCGGACAACTTTAGACGCTCGGGCACGGGTGTCCGAGCAGCCTTTTCTTCACAAAAATGCCTCGGAGTGAGGAGGATGTATGATCCACCACCTTCCTTAGGATATGTAGGTCTCTCTACGCCCAATGGCGGAGAAACTCCTCCTATCCTAGGGGGCGAACCATAAAGATCCGTATCCTCAACATCCGAAGAATCATCCAACATGTTCTTCATTCGTGACATGTCATCCACCCTGGCTACCTCATTCCGCAATTTTTCATTCTCTACACGAAGCTGACGTGTAGTGGCATGGCAGTCATCGGTTACTTGAACCAACGTGCTCTGGAGGTCTCGATTCTGCTCTATGAGCTGATCAATAGTTCCACGAGCATCGTGCATTGACTGTCCTTGCACAGAATAGGCATGGCGCCAGGAGGCCACTTCAGTCCTTAACTGCTCTTTTTCTTCCTCCTCAAAAGAATCCGCTATCACAGGATTCCTTCGAAACTCAGTCCATTGACCTCCAGCAGCGGCAACAGGCTGCAGAGTCAACTTCGGACTGGTCACTTTTACCTTCGGATTAGTTTTCTTTGCACCAGAGCCAGGAGTAGGTTTGCGATAACCCTTCATACCAGCTGGTGAAATGCGCAGGCCAACTTGGGCCGCTGCATCCGCCACCTGGACTCCATTTGCATTGGTAGCCATCTCAAAGATTTACCAAAATCTTTAGCAAAGTTAAAAACTATAAGCCCAACACTCAATCGATAAGACAGAAAGCCAAGTTTGGTCACGGCACCAATTGTAGTGAATCGGACTACTGTAGAGTATCTGTGTCGCAGGTTCGTTTCCCTTGGCGTATCCGAAGCTTATCAATCGAGAGTTACATAGAACAAAAGGAACAAAGGCAGGCGCTACCTGTTCACTTGGGTTTTATTGTGAGGTTTCGGAACTGGCATCAGTTCGCATCAGACCTGACTGGACTGTGGACTTCGGATTACCTGGCCAGCCAGGTAACCCTCATCCAAAGGTGTCCATCAGACATATACATCAACAGTCAACAATTCACAATGAGTGGTTTAAGTAACACTATCCACACTGAGAGGTTTATCATGGCCTCTACAGCTTACATTAAATGGTAGAAACCCAGGTCGTGGTTACTATCGACCAACAGCTGGCTGCTGTTAAATATATAAAAGGGCGACAGGCAAAACATATGATTTAGACTAAAAAGTCCCGCGGACCAGTAGTGACCACTGGGGAGGTTCGGACGAACTAACCCTCAGCGGCCACCTACACCCAATATCACCACAAAATCATGAAACCATGAAATCATGAAACTGGAGGAAGTTAATAAGGCATTTTGTGTTTCTCGCTGCATTCTCAGGTAGGCTAATTCCCATACAAAAATAGAATTTTCCATCTGATTGTCTATTCATTCCCGATCCATCCAAAGGCAATAAAAAATGTAAACAAACATATAATTTCTCTTTTAAAGAAGAGGCGCCTAATAATTATGGTAATAAATCCCTGATATCTGATTGGAATGGTTTTGGCGCAACAGTGATTGCATCGATTTATTCGTAAAAACAAACTCAAGTATGAAGAGAATCTAAATGAGACTTTTGAACTGCAGTGAGTCAGCTATAAGAATCACGTTGCATAAAACGTAAGCCAAGGCAAGAGTGAGAAAACCCCTTCCCAGGCACAATGGCACCTGATTTCATTGCCAACTTGTACCAAGAAACTATAAAATGATAAACAATAATAAATAATGCATTCTCACGTTGATCATGAACAGTCATAACAGCTCATTCAAACTGTCATTACATTTCTTCTTTGAAGTCTTAAGCTTGGAGTAACGATTATTTGATAATAATTGGGTAATAACAATTATTTCTACACAACAGGGTGTTACCAGGATACTCAGCACATGATGGGATGAGTTAATGTGATAGGATATTAAGATATTCCATTAATTTACTCATCGTTTTATTGTATTTAATTATTATTTTGTGTTTTGGTTAACAAGCAGCTGCTTGAAGGCTACATGAAAACAGAAAGAATATAAAATATGGCATAATATTTTGACCTTTTGTTCTCCTGCAACAACTCAGTAGGAGGATCTTTTATCTTTTTACTGAACGTTGCATTCTAGGTTAACATCGATCAAGACCTCAATATTTTCTTCCCCGTTTTAAAGTCATTTGATCAACAACTTTGGGGATTACACTTGTTTTTGCTACAGTGCTTAATCCTTATTTATATTTTGGTGGCCCGCCTAAATCCTTTGCTGCAGTGATTTAATTTATTATTAAGAACTGATAAGCCCTGATAAGTCCTGATAAGCAGCGAAACATGCAGGATCGGCCCTCTTAAGAGAAACAAGAAAACTTTTGAAACAGCAGTAGCTGGAAGTTTCTTCTCTCCATCTGAATGTATTATTAAGATTATAAGGTGAGACAGATATCAGTTTAAGACCTGATATGCAACATGCTGAGTATTAGGATACATACATGTGGTGACTTTATGGCTATGTGTTTAGTTGCCCTTCATCAGAGAAAGTATAATTAATTATTATCAAGGATTTGTTATTGTGTCAGAGTCAATCGAGGAAAGCAATGATTCTATTGTAGTATCATTCCTAAATAAAAGCTATGAATCCACATAGTTATCCTTAAGTGTATGGCTAATTAAATTCTTACATTAAACTAGATAACAGTTTCAAGACTAAATAAAACAATGTTAATGCCCCAATAAAGCCTTTGCATCTTTGAAGTAGGATAACCCTCAAACACCAAGAGAACGAGCACATCAAGTTGAAAACAAGCCACTGATAAGAACAGTAATCACACTCCACTTGAACAACATAATTGTCTGGGAGGCAAGTGTCTCAGCCTCCATTTATAATATGGGACTACATGGGTCAAGTCGTAGGAAAATGCACAATCAGCAGCTCTACACATTTGATAAAATCACCTAAATAAGGCTTAAAATGATAAATACTAGATATATCGGTGTATAAGTGGTATTGCGATGATTTTAAAATCTGTTTGATTATGTTGAACTGTATCTTGAACCTCATTTGTGATGTGTTGGAAAGAAATGATTTTTAAGTTGTAAACGAATAGATTTTGGATTCCATCATAATTGTAAATATGACATGAAGCGGGTTCCGACGATGTTAAGCTTTAGAACACCTAATAAGTACATGTATGTGCTTTGTGGTATGGTTTGAAAAGAAATGAGCGATATTTCTGGATGGACAATTGCTAGTAAAGTAGCATAGGCATAGATATGTTCAATACAAAGTTTTGAAATGTGGTACATGTATTTATACGACTAGAGGCCCTTGTCCACTAAGCCGATTCTCATGCGATTTTGCACCTCAGAGAACCCTTATATACTTTTCCACTAAATACCGTGAGAATCGCATGAGAATCGGCTTAGTGGACGAGAGCCTCAGGAGTGATTAATAAACACCTACAAAATGAGAACATTCCGACAAAAGTATCTAGTGGGAAAAGATTTGAAAAATACTATTTTTGCCGACTTTAGTGTGATTTTTCTGACAAAGACGTCATTTTCGTCTTAGATTTGGGATATTTGAGAGGATTGGTAAGGACCAATTGTACATTTTCAGTCGACTACATCTCCACTGGACGAGTGAGTTACCAGAGGAGGTAGGAATCTAGTTAAGTCCCATTGTAAGCACGAACATCCATATTAAATCCTGGACACTTACAACAATAGGGAATCAGCTATGGGAGATAAGGAACTGGCAGAAGAAAAAAATGCTCGCGATAAGAAATGTTCTTATCTAGGAAGATGGTAGGGCTATCAGTAGTCCAGCAGATCCAGAAACCTGTATACATAGAGGGAGGTATGTGGTCTGGCTATTGAACTGGATGTAAATCTTTACTAGGGTCAACGGTTTCCCTATTGACTTATGCTCTTATCTTATATAGGCCTAGATAGGGAAGTGCAGATATAGGACATTGACCTAGCATTAAAGCTGCACTCTCAGTCAACGTCAGTCAAAAAGTAAACATTTTCTACTTTTAGTTCTATTCTTTTACAGCCCATCTAAAACCCATTTAAACAAAACTGATTGTTTTGGCTACAGGGTTTCTAAAACGTTGTTATTTGTATTTGGAGGACCCGCCTCAATCCTTTCTTACAATGACTTCACTTATTATCGCTCACCGGCGGCAGTTTTCTCTCAGTGATTAGACTTCAAATTCTTGTATGTAAATATTTAACAGCAGCAGAATATTATATTGACAACTCTAGTCGTATAAATCATATACATCATTGGATTTGGTAAGATTTGTGTTATCGTAATAGCTGAGAATGCAGCTTTAAACCCATTGAGGGTACATAATACTATAGTACGTCAAACCTCACGTCAAACCTGACATTAAAACTTCCATGAGTCTCGGTTTATTGAACATAAGATATAACACACAAAAACCTTGAATGGCAGTTTACAACGTTAGAGTGATTAGTAAAGTCATGTAAATGTTGTTTGAAATGAAAAATGCTTCCAGCTTTATCTTGAAAAATTCAAAGAATTTAACAGGGTATTGACATTGCTCCGTGAGCCTACTCCGACCCGCCACAGCAAAGGATCTGTTTGCAAATGTCCATTTTTAGCAGAAGGCCCCTCCTACCATATTATGCTTCCTAACCCATTGTGCCCCACATAACCCTGTGCCCCAAGGTCCCCTTTAGATACCCCACAATGCCCCCACCCCCTGTGCCCCACAACACTGCTATACCCCCTAGCTGTTTTCCCTGGTGCCCGAATGTCCCACAGCTCCACAACCTTCCCTATGCCCATGCCGTAACTGTTGTCACGCCAGAACGCACCAAAATGAATAGGTCTCAATACTCTAAAGACAAGTTGGCTCCATTTTATCTACTGTTAAACTCTTGCAGTATGGACATTATCATCTTATTATTTACGGCACATCTGGAAGAACTGATGTTGCTCGCCCTATTTCCATGTACTTTGCTTTAAAAGGAAATAAAATCTACTATAATATATAAAACCCCACTATGCCCCACAGCCTCCCTATGCCCCACAGCCTCCCTTTGCCCCACAGCCTCCCTGTAGGCTCCACAGCCCCTGTATGCCCCACAGCCCCCAGACACCACAGCCCTTCCAAACGCCTCAAACAACCCTTAAAGAAATTCCTAGATCCACCAATGATAGGCATCCTTAGTGCAAACGCAAGAATCCAATCAGGTTCTTTCTTACATAGAAGGCTTGGCGTTTAGCATCACAAAAGGCAAATCTAAGTCCAGGGCTCTAAACTCTTACACTGAGAGATAAGGGGAGATAAGTACTTCAGTCCTACCCTACCTTTTCCTCATCTGATAAGGCAGGGGGTGGGGCTATAGACCAAGAAGAGAAACGGCATACCATCTAAGCCCTGCTGCAAAGCAAATAATGCCACTTTGCGCTCTCTCTATATATGTGTAAGCTCGTCAGACAATTTACAATCGGTAGCTCAACATATTTCTGCTTAATTAGGCTAAAGAAAAATAGATACTGGGTATATCTGGTATTGCCTTGATCCAGAAAACCCTTTCGATTATGTTGGACTGCATTTTAACATTAGTTTTTACTTAAATTTGATTTTGGGAGGATTGGTGAATATGAATTATCTGATGACTTGACCCATTAAGGCATTATATATACTTTTATATACATATTCACTGTAATATGTGTATTTTATTATTTGTACTATATGAGGGCTTGAGTCGAGGGAACTGAGAACTGGAACTGGATTCCCCTTATTTCATGAGAGTAGAATTCTCATGCAATTCTAGAAGGTGAAAGGACTGCACACAATATCCGCCCAGCTGCAATGTGAATTGTGCCACTGGCACTGGTTCAGGCACTGCAGTCTGTATATATCTATCATATCTGATATGAGAAATGGGTTTAATTCCACCCTCTCTGCATGTATCTTACCCTGATCCATACCTTTAATTTCTTATTTCTTATTATGTAATAAATAGCTCTACTAACTATTTAAACAGATCATTCAAACTATAGACTCCCCATACAACCTTTTCAAAATAATTAATGAGTAAAATTGTTCTTGGCCTTCAAACTATAGAGGCCTTCAGTGTTATCTTTTCTAATTATATCTAATTTTACTTTACATTTCAACAATTCAATAAAGACCTCAGTAGATAGAGAAATCTTTAAGTTGGTGTTAATTAGTGCTACACATTTTAACACGTCTGGCACTGTGCCAGTATATAATCTACTTCACTATGTCATTTCCACTCTAACATTGAATATATCCCTGACGGAGGCAGAACGCCAAAACGGGATTGATTAATCATTGTATAAGCTACAGTGATTTTATCATCAAGCTAAAGAAGTACACACCAAATTACACCAATCGATTACAAGTGTGTATACTATTTATTTTAGCTAATAAAAGTTGATAATAATAATACCTATTGTCACACTTTATATGAAGACATTCTTCTAAGCCATTTTTCATCAGTGATACATATACATCGAGGGAGTGTACACATACATGTGTAGCACCAATGTGCCGAAAGGTGTTTAAAGTTGGTACTATAATCACTATTTGGGTCCGATAATTTAATGGGATAGTTTGAACATTGAAAACATATTTACAGAGTTTCTGGTTCAATGATAATAAAATGAAATAAATATGGGTCAAATTTTTTTAGAATGTACAATTGCGATTTTGTGAGATTTAGGAACATTGAAAAAAAAAATAGTAAGTATGAACTCATATTCCTTCTGACTGGTATCATAGATGTCCCCACCACTTAAAAACACCAATTATACTCACCAAATTTCAATATGTCAATTTTGATTGTAGTTGAAACAAGGTGATATTTCTTTTGGGTATACCCGGTATCAAATGAAGTGGCAGTTCCTTATATCCTCAATAACTCAGGACATAATGATTCAATTTCCAAATAAAAAGTAGTTCCTTATAAGGATTAGATGTTCCTTTACGAGTATACCAATCCATAACTATGTATCATCCCAGGTTATCATGTGAGACATGCAAACAAATGGATCACATTTACCAAAAACGGGAGTGTTTTGGTCAGTAACATATGGTTCAAATATAAATTCAATAATGCTGCAGTTGTTGCCATAAACAGGTTGAAAACCTGTTTTCTGGTAACATATACATCTTTTCCATCAATATAGCAACCTATTACCAATTTGTTATGTTTAGTGTCCCTGGGGAAATTGGTAATAGAAAGGCATCTTTGATACCGGGCATCCCTTTTCACATATACCGGGCATACCCTTATACTTCCCCACCAACTTTGCCATCATAAATAAGTCAGAAAGTGTTCATATCAATAATAGAAAATGATTTACATCAAAGGAGAAATATATTTGGTACACAATTGATCTAATTTTGAGTCACTCCTTGACTAAATATCACCCCACTTGGCCTGAGACCAACACCTTCTCAAATATACTGGGTATCCCTCTATATACCGGGCATCCCCCAGAAGAGTACAGGTTATCTAACATCTCATTATGGCTACGATTATGGGCACAATCGTATGAAACACAGTAAGTACACAAGAAACATGTGTAGTAATGGATACAGGCTCTAAAATCGATGATAAAAACTCAATATGATGGATCATAATATTTTTTAATGAAATTATATGGTGGTTGAGAACATCTAAAAAATAAAAGTTGTCATATCTTATTTCTAATGTTTTCACATTTTCGGGGAGGGAACAGGGCATGTTTCTGCACAAAAATACAGAAGATAAAGTCACATGGGTAGAACTTATGACAAAAGTTCTACCTTACAGGGGATGCCAAGGGATGCCCGGTATCATGACTTTGGTTAAAAATGAATTAAATTGCATGGAAATGAGGCATAAAGCTACATACCTATGTACAGTAAGGCATGATACGTTCAAATGGTAAGTTTTATGGTGATTTGTAGGTTAAAAATGGACTTAGTCAAGGTTACTAGGATAGAAGGGGAGATGCCCGGTATCAGGGGATGCCCAGTATCAACCACTCTTTTAATATGCTTTAAAAAGGCATCTATTGCACTTATGAACAAATTTTCACTTGTATATTGACAAAGGAATTGCAAGGAACATTGACATATAATCGGAGGAGTCTACCTACAATAATTATGCCATTTTGCTATCATTTATCAACAGAAAATGATTTGTGTGGGATGCCCGGTATCAACTTATATCCCATTTGTCACAACATGCCTGCCCCCATAGTCCTAAAAGTATGTTGAATTATACATATGACATTGTTGATTAATAAAAACTAACTTAACATGATCCCCATTAAGAAATAATTGTTAAATGTGCATAGAAATCATGTTAAATAATGATGGTACCGGGTATACCCACTTGGATTCTTGTTAACTGTGAGGCTATATTAATCTTTCCTTTAACATAGGGCAGGGAAATGCTTCACTGAGAATTGTTGAAAATAACTTTTTAAACATATAAATAATGAATAGACTGATGAATATCACACAAATGCTTAGTTCCTAAACATCTTAACAATAATTCCACACCATAAATGGGCATGTATAATCTTTGGTCACTCTCATTCTGGTTGACAATGTCCAAAAAATCCCAGGAATACCTATCCAATAACTATATAGGGTGGTTGTCTTGGCTTCCTGACGAAAAAACAGAGGCTTGGTCATATAAAAACAATTTGAATGTGTGTTCGAGCTGTTCCTTACCTGCCATACCGGGTATGCCACAATATACCGGGCATACCCCACTACATCATTTGCATTCATATTGCCATAATAAATTGTTTTAGAAGAATGCCATTTGGGGCATATATGAATATACACACTGGGATTACATATGCGGAAATTTAGTACTGTAGTACCAGTCAAACTTGGTTCTACATAATAATAGGGTACAGGGCATACCCGGTATTAAATAGTATAAAATCTGCAATTTGGTAAACATTGAACCATGGCCCTGTTAATGTTTGCAATACTGGCTAAATTGTACTAATATTGCATTAATGATATGTTAAAGTGTATTCTAAATATTTAAAATCATATGTCAAGGATATATTCATAGCCAGTATACTAGAATTTGTGTTTGATACCGGGTATACCCATGTGACTTCTAAGAATTGGCGATTTGAGTATAGGACTGGCATACTGAGATGAGGGCTAGTAGAAGCCTATAATATCACCAGGCTATCAGAAATATGCATAAGGACTGGAACCTGATGTAATTTCATACCTAGAACGTTTCCTTTTTTTCAGATGGGAGGTCTAATGGGAAAAAGTAGTGAATTATTGGGTGTTTTTGTTATAATTTCAACGTTTGTAGTGATTTATCACATAGAAATCCTGCAAATATATATATTAATGTGTACATTTTCGTAAAGCTTAGGATGTCTTCTCGCCAATGATACATTAGGATTGAGCCATTTTGGGGCAATACCCATTCAGTATAATGTGCAAAGGTCAGGAATTTCGCAATTGTACATTCTAAAAAAATTTGACCCATATAATACTTATTGTCACACAATAACTGATGGTATTCAAATGATATCTACAATTTTTCTACTCCCTCCTTCCCCACCTCTGCATGCTAATAACCCAGAATACATCCATCAATGGTGGGAAGGAGCATGTTGTTGGGAGCACAATAGGACTGACTGTTGGCTCTTGCTGCTGCATGGGAAGCACACACAACACATTGCTGCCATCATAATTTCCCCCTACATCTATCTATGGGCAGGCGGTGCAGATATAAGGCTGCCAGGTGTGGGGATATGCTGCACTATTAGAATAAGTGGTTCTCTCAGGGTGGTAAGGCAAAACAAATAGATGGGTCAGATTTTCAGAAAATGTACAATTGTCAGCTGTACACATTTAGTAATTTCTGCAAGATTAGGCTGCTATTTGGTGAATACTAGGTATATTCGAGTATATTCAGTATTGCATTGATTCTAGCAATCTGTTTGGTTAGGTAGAACTGTGTTTTGAACTTTATTTTTGTCTGAAATTTGTGTTATTTGACAAGATTGGCGAAGTTGAATTGTACATTTTCTGAAAATCTGACCCAGATGTGTTCCCTACCTAGAAGAACCTGACATCAACTAGACAATTATTTCTTACCACGGCTCATTACTTTTAAATGTATTTTTCTTGTTACAAAAAAAAAGCAATACATCAAATTAAAGCAGAAACGCAAAATCTTAAAAGGTGCATTTTTCTCGCTTAAAACAATTATTGTTATGAATAGACATTTATTCAGTCCCTGAAATGTGGTTTCCTAAAAAGAGTCGGAAAGTGTTAAAATCCCCACCTACCTATTTCTCAGCTACAATAAATCAGAAACACGCCTACTTTTGGGGGACTAAAGATATAATGGACTCTGGTATACACAACAGGTTGTTCCAAGTGGGACCTGAACATATGACCTCTATATTAAACGGTTTGTGCTCTATTCGGCCTATTTCTTTTTTTATATTTAGCAAGTAATTCTCTTGATAAATGAGAATGAGTGAAGAGATGGGATGTGAAGAATTACAAGGCTATTCGATAGCCTTGAAGATTTTCCCCTTTGAAGATAATCCCCTTATATATGCTTTCAAAATGAGTAGTCAGGATATAGATAGTTCTCTCTGGCAATTTGCTCAGTCTCCATCGGAACATCTGTGAGCGTTTTTTTGTTTTTCCTCGGAATCTGCTCAATTTGTTGAGGTTCAGACTTTTGCATTGGTTTTACTGATCAGGGCATGCAGAGCTTATGGCCTGTCGTATCTCTACTATATGGTTGACTAACTGCCCGTGTTCATCAGGGCTATCAGCCGTCAGGAAACTGATGTAAAATCAAACAGTTTAGATCTTTTCCCATGCTCTGCTTGGTATCAAAAATACCGAGCAAACAACATCAGTCCTTATAACTGACATCTTTAACACCTGGACAACCCCAATCCCTCCAACCAAGGATCAACCTCAAGGCTACCACATTTCTCCTTACATGTTTGGACGGAAGCCTTCTGAGGTCTCACATGAGGTCCAAGCACTAGCACTGATCCTTGAGAGAAAAGACAGGCTGCCCAAACTGGGATTCGAACCCACAAACTCTATATTATATGTATGACTCTCTTATAATAGATCTGAGCAGCTATCACTGCCCTGTCCAACTAATAACTATAGAGAAGCAGCAGTCAATGAACTTAATGCATGGATGTATTAATAAGACCCATATTTCTTAGAGTGTCAGGAAAGCTACCAGCTGGATGTGGTGAGAGGTGATATTTATGAGAAGTACAGCAGTCTGTATGTGTATATATGACATATAGATGCATATATATGCATATAGGTTTATATAGGTGCACCATTGTACAGTAGGGAGCCTATAGATATTTATGTCCGTATGAGGGGTTAAGGGCTGGCAGTTTCCCTGTACACATTTACATGCCTGCCTTCTCATTATTTCATATTCATCCCTCATCTAAACATTCTTTAATGTGTAATAATCATATTATTCCTTCTCTTTCTTATTATTAATTGTATATGTATATGAAAGTATAAATCATTATCTAAAGGGTCAGTAAACCCCAAAATATTATGAAAAAATCAACCTTTTTTGCTATTATTCAAACGTAACTGCCCCAGTTTTACTTAACTCAACCTAACATTTAGTGAGTTTTACCCATTTCAAGTTAAAGGAGGGAAAAAGTAGTTCCACAGTTTAACACTCCATTCAAGGCGCCACTGTTTGCCTGTTTGTCACAAGGCAGCGTAAATCTTGAAGTGATTGCTGCTAGAAAGAAAAGCGGTGGAGTGGGCCCTTGCTGACTTGCAACAAATTGATTAGTTCTCCCAAGGTCAGAGAAAGAAATGTCTTGAAATACCTGAATTGAATAACTGCTTCAATTGCTGGGAGAGTGGGTTGAAGGTAGGTATATTGTGTACATTTCAGGCGATACTTTGAGACGTCACACAGCACTCTCTGTGCCCTCTTGTCCGAAATGTGACCATGAACCCGTTGACTGACGCTTTAACTCCTGCTTTCCACCTTAACTTTGGTCAAATTACATCATATGATCAGGAAACAGCAATAAACATTCTCCGGAATGAGAGTATTTTGTGATTGTATATTCTACTTTAATAAAAATCTGTTTAAAATAAGATTCAACTGAGAGTAGTATATAAAAAGTAGACACAATTGATGGCTCTACACATGTACCAAGTGAGGGATAATAGGCACATTTCCAAGACCCGGAATATCAAATTATTACAATATAGAAGTTCATGTAATATAGAAAGTATTGTAATATAGCAGTCATGTGTTCAAGTCCCACTTGGAAAGAACCTGTCTTGTCTATACATGCTTGTATTTCTCACTGAATACAAATGTCAATCCATCAAAGTTCTTAGCCTTCAAACTAAACTTCTTCCTGGGTGATAGGACATTGGCTTGATAGCTCGGAGGGGTGTTGCACAGTGAATTTCAATGAACAAACAGCTATAAACACGATCAGATCTTTGTAGGGGGGCCTGAGCAGCAACAGCCACGATCGAGGCTGTGTTGCATAATGCTTGCGTAGTTTCTGTCCACCTGCTCTTTAAAATGTCTCCTCAAACAGAACAGACAGAATTAGAACAACCCTTGAGTGGGTCCTACATTTCCATTGTGCAACAGGATTGTTGGCCTAAATCCCAAAGGAGAGAACCTACAAATAGGTTGTGAAACAGGTTCTCTTTTGGAGGCCAATGAACGACACGATTCTCTATCTATTTCAATGAGCAACAGACAAGCTGCGAACAACCACAAGTATGAAACTAACAGGCTACTATAAGAGGTAGTGTATTGGCATGGAAGGCCAAGGTTCCCAGGTCTGGGCGAAAGCTCTTTTCAGTGAGGTCACTATAGTTGGTGTGTGTGACCAGTAAGTGAAGGTCAAACACTACTCTCTGCCCATAATGATATTTATTTCATACATTTCGAACAATGTAGTGGCCAAGGATGGCCCATCATATAACCAGCAGGCAACCTTGATAGCTTAGGGTAGAACATTGGTACGGAAAGTCAAGGGTCCCGGGTTCAATCCCCAGTCTGGGCAAAAGCCGTTTTTCCGGTGGGGTCACTACATATAATATAATTATATATTCTCAACAATTGAGCTCTGTTGCATGTCTAAGGATAAATGATCAGATCCCCAGTGGCTTATCCATAATAATTAGGTTTTCATAATTAAATATTAGAACAAAAACAAAACAATAATACATCCCCAACTGAGAAACCACCCCATGTATAAGCGTGCACCAGTAAACACACAAAGCATAATAACAGACAGTAAGTTGATACTCAGGGTTACCCAGTTTCACCCTGATCAATACAGCACACACCCAGCTATGGCGAGAAATAATGGAAATCCTATACACAGGGCATACATCTATGGCAGATCATATCTAAACAGAGATATTTTCATCAAAGTGTCAATGATTCGACAGTTACACCAGCAGGCAAATAGAAGTGATGAATAGCTACGAAATCAATCAATGGCATTACTTATGTTGACATACCTTTTGATATCAGGAATATTTGCCAAATAAAAGAACACAAGTTCGTGATTTCATTGAGATTTTATACAGAATAATTATTTCTATATTCACAACCCGAAGGGAAACTTGATGTTTGAGTTGAAGTAAACAGACGAAGCATAATAGCAGACAGTAAGTTGATACCCAGGGTTACCCTGATCAATGCAGCAAACACCCAGCTATGGCGAAACATAATGGAAATCCTATACACAGGGCATATACCTATAAGGGGGTCATATACCGTATAGGCTGTAATTACCATATTAGTATGAGAAAAAGTAACAAAAACGGAGGAAATACATATCCGTCAACGAAAATTGATGACGATGCGGTAATTGAAGTAGAACCACCTTTGATTATGATAAACGGTCACAGTATTTGGAGAGTTGCAGAATAAAACACAAGCTCCAAGTTATTAATATATAGAGATCTATGTCCAAGTCCTGTGACCAACATTTTGGAGGATTATGTGTGGTTGATTTTACTACGGGGCTTCAAAAATGTCCCATTTTGATTTTGGGGAACCTGCCAAAATCCTTTCCTGATGGGGTCTCCGTTATTATCGCTCACCGGCAGCCGTTCTTCCTCACCAATTCGACTTCAAATTCATGCATAAACATAATAAATAGCAGCATAATATGGATGAATTCCATCCTATAAGTCATAATATGAGTAAATCTGGTAAGATCTTTTTTGTCGTAATTGCTGAGAATGCAGCTTTAAATCCAGACCCTGACCACTATTCAGACCCTGGCTTCTATTGTTGGAAATATGGTATTTGTGTTTGTGGGGAGCGGCCTGGGATTAGTGTCACGTTAGGCCCCCAGTCCTACCATGTACCTACTGCGCCTGCGTGACTATACATCAATCCACTTCCGGTGTGTGTAGTCATGGCGGCTACCAGGCTTCCTGTTGACTCCTCATTGCTTCCCATTGTTTTCACTTTTCCTGTTTGCTAGTCACTTTGTGATCGAGGTGAGTGTGTGTGGGGGAAGGGGGGGGGCGATTTGTGTACTGGTAATTTGTGATGTATCACAGAAAAATGAGCCACTGGATGAAAAAAGGATGTTCAGATACCATCATATTTGAATGGACGAGAGATTAAGTGGAATATACGATGTTAACAATTAGGATATCTAGTATATTCCACTTAATCTCTCGTCCATTCAAATATGATGGTAGGATATCTTTTTAAAAACAAAAAAAACAATTAGGATGTCTAAAAAGTATTTCCATACTTTTGTGTTTGATTTTAAAAGTGTATAAATTCCAAGTATACCAAGTATAAATTCAATAGATTGTACTGATATTTGCTGCACATATATGATATATGACCTAAAGGCGCTAGAAACCAAGAATATCAGATTTTATGAAATGTTGTGTAATATACCTAGACGTATAATGATTAAGTTGAAGAGTCATGACAATAAAAGCAATAAGAGGTACGATATTTAAGATTCATCATAGAACATATGAGATGTGTTGTACAATGTATCTAAGAATATGCGATGAGAGAAGTTCTTAAATAGATTTGCTGTGAAAATAGTACACTCAAAACGTGTAAGTTAATAGGTTCTTGAATATTGTGCTTGATTATATAAGTAACAACTTGAAATTTGACTGGTAGGTCTAGGTTTTTTCTAGATATACTTGAATCACTTATCTAACTCCCGATTGGTCTGCGGACAAGAGAGGCCGTTAGAGCTACACTCACCTGCAATCAATAGAAACAAACATGAAATTGAATCTTTGAACATTTACAAATTTCTTATTTACTAGGTAAGGACAATAATACGCTGTCTGGTATGTGTACTAATACCACTTAAAGCACTAAATACCCCAGGAATGAGAATATTCCTACAAAGAGATCGTGTGAATGAAACACATTGAAAAAATCACCAATAACTCTTAGCGGAACTGGTAGTTCATTCCACATTCCACTCACTGTATAGATGATACAATAAAAGATGGCTTGTTTTTTTTTCAAATTGTTGGTTTCTTAAATTTTCGGTATTGTCAAGTCTAGATGTTGTTTGAGTTGAGGCATTTTGAACATTGTTGCATCTGCTCGTTTCATACTAAAACTTGGCCAACATTAATAATAAAATACAGTATTACCCTTTCTACCAAAATTCTTATCAGGCATTCAAGTCATTGAGTCATTATCACATTTTATTCCTGATATTGACTTTATCCTTAAAGGGTGCTAAAATAGATAACACAGCAGGAGGGAACTCTACGAGACATTCCCTGAATAGCACTTCCACCACCACAATAAAGAGATCTAATATTCAAATCGTATGCAAATTAAGGAGGAGAGAGTCAGCGGAAGGATGAATATAGATTATGTGAGAGAGCAGTGAGAATATTTTCGCAGAGGAGAAGAAGAAATCAGAGTTAAGATTGATCGTCAGCCAGCCACGATGAACAATCCAGACATGAAGCAGTTGATTGATCAGGAAGGAAATGTCTACAAAACTTGACAGTTAGAAATAGACTTGAAGTGAGCGACAAGATGATTGTGGTGGTGGTAGTGGTGGTCGGGGGTCCTTTATTTTATCTTTCATTTTAATATTGTGATTTCAACATAGAAATAATTGATAAAACAGCATGAAAATACAAGATGTCTTAGGATTCCTGTTCACAAGAGCCTGACTTTCTTTAGATAGAACAAGAAATATACTTATTTTATCACAAAGTAGTTTCCTTATATTAAAAACCTACTGACATACAAGGTGGTGATAATTGATACAAAATATTCCATGTTTCTCGGGATTTCCAATGGAGCAAAATAAACATGTTACAACCAGATTCCTGCAGCACAAGTCTATCACGGGGTCAGCTGGACTTGTAAGGAAGGGATACTTGGCTGTGTGGTCAGCCTCCCTACAATGTTTACAGGATAAGGGTCGGCTGTAGAAGCCACCCCACCCCACCCCAAAACCACCACCACACTCACACACACCACCTTTTTTCTAAAAGGGGATATGCATATCTAGCATCTTGAATCTTGATTCGCATGGAATTATGGAGTATGTCAGTGTAAAAGCCATAGAAAACATCTTAAGTTCAGCATGGAATATTTGACAGTGATCTCATGTAAATAACCTTGTGCTTTACATGATTTCATAGAAAAAATAGTTCATCTTCCTTATCATGCATTGGATGATTTACCCAACTATGATATTGGTGAAAAGATCCTTGCATAATTTGTCAAGGTATCTAAATATTTATATGACAGATTTAAACTGAACTGGCACTGTAACAGAGACATCTGTAGTGAGAAAACCAAATCCTCCATTGAGACAATAACATCAGACATTTAAGTGGATCAAATTATCCATTCTCCTTAGCAGTCCAAGTGCTAAAGAAACTTCCATTCCTGAGTTCCAGTTAGAAACAGCGAGAGACACAACATGAAACAAAAACTCTCTCTCAAATGCCACGAGCAATGAAATTACATTTGTTGCCATCTCAATAGCTGTGTAATGAAGTGGATAATGACTATGTGAAACACATTTTTCCCTATGATTCATATTGGATTGTTTTTCTTGGATTTTGCCATCAATATGGAAGGAGGCGGTATGACAGGGGACTGTATAAAATATCTATTGAGGTGGCTGTTTTGTTGAACAGCCTTCATGTCGGCTCGTCTAAACTATCAATATTGTGACTCATAGTGATAGAGTTATTATGCTTTATTATACACGCATTGCTCTGAAAACAACATATCAAGAGTGATTTATGCATAGTGCGTATTTCACTAGTGATTTACGTGGGGTTGTCATGGCAACCAATCTGTTTTTTTACTAAGATTACCGGTACGATTCAAATTTATGACTCTATTTCTTTTTATTTTCATGATTGAAAGCATGTTTAATACATCTGTTAACTAACTCGTTGTTTCAGTTGCTTAGAATAATGCTTAGAATATATACCCCCCTTCAACCAAGTCGTTAATTAACCTGTATTGATTCTGGGTGGAATATGCAGTGAAGGAGCGAAATGTTTGTCACTTCACTTTCTGCTCTTTTTTTTTTTTTTTTTAGAAACGTTTATTAATCGATACACAAAATAATATGACAATATACAATCTATTCTTGCAGAGTACAATGACATGTGTATAATTGGTAGGAAATGAGCCTCAGTTTTAACCATTTGAATGGTTAAATCTGGTTGAGTGGCTATTACCTTTGGGTTCTATAAACTGTGACTTGTTTATGCATGTAACAACACAAATAGAAAGAGACTCGCTAAAAGAAGAAACTCTTTACCCAGAAAAACTTACTCCACCTAAATAATATTATTGTTTTACCCTGCCTTATTTTTCTTTTGATATTCTTAACAAAAAAGGTTGATAAAAAACATGAACATGAGCCAACTAACCATATAAAAAGCTCTCAGCTGGCTGAGGTAAATCTGAAACATGAGCCATATCCTATAGCATTGGACCAGAGGCACACCAGCTTGTTGTATAAGCTAAGGAAAGGGAGATTGTCTGTGGGAATTCCTATACTTTTCCCCTTCTCCTATTCCTACCACCATTGTGTGCATCTATTCTCACCAACTGGGGATTTCATGTAGAAAGGGATTCTCATTCCTTCCTTAAAGTGAAGGAATTCTAACAAAAAATGCCTTTCCTTCATTCATACCCCAGGCTGACATTTTTAGGTATGTTCAAACTATTTCATGAAATCAACAGTACAATAAGGCATGTAAAGACATGAATACGATCTATGGGAAGGGTGATGGGTGATGGGGTTATTCACATTAGCCTTTGGAAAGAATACTTCCCCACAATTGCACTGCATATAAAGCAGTCCAAACTGCCGGTTGATTGTGACCATGGCCCTGGTTAGGCACCTGTAAATGAATGGGGGATCGAGTTGGCTGGACGAGCTTGGAATCCCTTTCTGTTGTACTTCAAGCTGCACTCTGAGCGTTGGTAATAAACAAAATATTTTCTTACATTCTTTTTCAACTCATTTAAAAGTCATTAGACCGAGATTTCGGAGGATTCTGTCGAGTTGAATTTGCTACAGGGCTTCTGAAACGTCCTCATTATATATTAAACGTCCTTTGTATTTGGCCGACCAACCCTAATCTTTTTTATGATGACTTCACTTATCATTGCTTGACTGTCTCTACTTAAAATTCTTGTATAAATGATATATAAGAGCGGCAAAACATTTATGAATTTAGTTCTATAAGTGATAATGATATTTCTTTTCCTCCATAAGCGTACATAATCAGTTCTCGCAGCCAGTCATATTAGTATCTGTGTTAAACACAATTCTTCCAAACATTTCATCTGTCAACCAGATGCCACCCCCCCCCACTCGCCCTTCATAGTAAGATATCTCTTGATCATGAAAGGGTTCTAGATAGCTAACTTGGTGTACTATTATTGTCCAAAATTCCATCATTAAACTTAAAATATTCATCAGTTTTTAGCAACATTTATTATTACAGGAGATGTTATAACTGTCCCAGGTGAGGTTCCTATGTCTCATTCATTATGAAACAGGCCCCAGCAGTAATATATACAGACAGCTGATGACAGAATGGTGAAGGACTGGATATAGGAAAACCATCTATAACCCCTTCTGTCACAACATTCATATACATGCCCCTAGTATAGGGGAACCATCTATAACACCTAGTGTCACAACATCCATACATGTATACATGCCCCTACTCTACAATTGATTGTTTCCACCCCACCTCTGAGTCAGTTATAAATGCCAGCCTATATCCTGCACCTATATATCATCTCCCATGTACAATAAAGTAACTAAGTAACCCAGGTAACAATTCACGTAAACACAACGTTGATTAACGTCAATCGAAGGTTAATTTGGCAACGTTAACGTTATGACATGATATTAACCTTAATGTCACGTGAATTTAGTTCACGTTACTATCTTAGCGTTAAGTCTTTGTCTCCTGAATATGGGTTTTATCTGTCTCTACACACAGAAATGGTGGATTATTTTGTCTTTATTTTTGGTTTCATGATTGTTTATGCAAATTATTTAGAAACGGGTAACTTATATGTTTGGAATTCGAGAATTAGTCGTCACATTCCTGTCACTCATAAATGCTTGGCTATATATTGTTACTCTGTATATATATATCCCTATGTTAGATAATATAATTTTATAAATGAGACTTTAGAATATGATGGTAACTCAAAATCCATGTTTTTGCGACATAAGACATAAGAAATAAGACATTCATATATATGACACATCACAATATGAGAACACTTAGGCCTAGGTGTTTGTTTAATAGCTACACCATTATACATTTGTATGTCAACTTTATCTCTTCTCTTGACTTCTTTCATTATTAGCCTAGCAATATAGGTATAAATATGGGTCAGAGTCAGAGGTGTGCTAGTCGGCAGCTCCACACATTCAGTAAATTTGACTAAATTATCCTGAATAATGGTGAATGCTAGTCACATCTGAGTATATTTTGTATTGCGTTGATTCAAGAGATCCATTCGGTTATGTTGAATTTTATTTTTAAAGTATAATCTTTCTCTTGAATTTGGATTCGGGGAATAATTATTATATAAATCTTTCAATTGGTGAGTTCAATTGTACATTTCAAGGAGATTTTAGCCATATATCTTGACAAAACCAATCATCCATCCAGACAGAGTAATCCTTTCTGTAACGAATTTATTTTGCAGGTTAGTGGATATGTCATTATAGGGGTCAGATTTTCAGAAAATGTACAATTCAACTTCGCCAATCTTCTCAAATAACCCAAATTTCAGACGAAAATAAAGTTCAAAACACAGTTCAACCTAACCAAACAGATTGCTAGAATCAATGCGATGCAAAATATACTCGAATTTACCTAGTATTGACCAAATTGCAGCCTAATTTAGCACAATTTACAGTGGCCAATTGTACATTTACTGAAAATCTGACCCATAGATATGATTATACTTGTTACATCTACCACTGGTAAACAAAGGTAGTGTAACGACCTGGGGCCCGTTGCATAAAAAATCCCTACTTAAACTTGCCTCGCTAAGTAAAACTAGTGGTAAGTAAACTTTAGGGAAGAAATTTCTTATAATGCTTTCTTTCCTACGATGGGAATTATCAACCTAAGAAAGGACAAATAGCTAAGCAAGGAACATTTTAAGTGAGGAAATCATATTTCCCCTCACAATAATTGAAATTCTTCATACTAATGATGATAATATCCTAAATTACATGTATGTTTGAGGGGGGGGGGGGGTCAAGTAGTCCACATGACCCCCCCCCCCAACCCAGTGGTCTCAGCCAATAATCACATTACGTAGACACATTTATGTCAGTCATATTATATCTTAATTTATCAAAACAGCAAACTTGAATATATTGCTACAAATTTCATCAAGAAAGTTAATTAAAATCTAAGATGAGGCAAATAGAGAACCATATCTAAAACCGCTACCTGGCAACTGCCTATTCCACCGATGTATTTACAGACGTATTAGTAGAGTCAATCTAAGCTCAAACATAGGCCTACCCCAAAAAAATTGCAACAAAACGTTTTATGATTGTTTCTTGTACTTCAAAATGTGCTGAACAACATATTAAAAGTAGAAGAAAATCGGTCCACGGGAAAGTACAAAAAAACGCAAAAACAAAATGGCCACCACTTCCAATTTTAGTAACCATAATTCAGGGTAAAATCAACATAGAATATCATATCTCAGCTCCTAATCGTACTATAACCATGTGTAATACCTGTTTTTGTATGTTTTATGGGGTGAGGAATCTATTTCTGCAATAATTATTCTGTTACGAGGTCGTTTCCAAGGTCAAAATCCAATATGGCTGCCAAATGGAAACATGATTTCTTTTATCTCAACAGCTATTGGTGAATTTTATATCTCAGCAGCTACAACACCATATAATATCATTTTTCTTAGTTTTTAATGCATGAGGATACCATTTCTGAATCATCTTTCTGTTTCCAGGTCATTTCAAGGTATAAATCCAATATGGCCACCGCCTCGAAACAAAAATGTCATATCTCAGCTCCAATTAGCCCAGGATAGATGTGTAATACTATTTTCTGTAGGTTTTAAGGTACAGAGAATCCATTTCTCAAGCTATTTTCAAGATCAAAACATATTTCATGAACTTAGGCCTTTAATCTAAATGAAGATGATATTATTCAAAAGTAAAATATTTAAATCATATGATTTTTTAATTATAATGACCCAACATTTTTCTTAATTCTCTTGATTTCATGCTCAATATACCATCATATACAAATATAAAGCCAGACTTTATTAAGAGACGTGTTGCATTATAGCTTTCTTTTAAAAAAATGTGCAGTTTTCCAAAAATAACTTCAGTAATTAAATGAAATTTATGAAAAAACACTTAAACTTGGCTGAAATAATGGACTGTCTCTGTGCACTATGTATTTCCCGCTATCTATCAACAAATGACATCATCAGAGAGAGAAGGTCCTGGGCTTTAATTCTCCTGATCTCTAAATTTAACACCAGTGATAATTGTTGCCACCTCGACCTACCAGAAGCTGTGAAGGAAGCTTCCGGTTATAGTGCAAAAACTAAACATTTGGGAGAAAATGGACTGCTGTCTTGCTAATTCTGAATAAATTTTGATAAACTAAATACTTGCATGATGCTGACATTGTTGCAAATCGTGTGATATACAATGCTAATTAATTGTGGGAATATTTATTCTTCTGTGAGCTTTTTACTACGCGAAAACGTAGCGTGGCACCCGCCCAGGAAGTCAGAGCCGAGAGTACTTCCAAATGAAAAAGCTAAGTGGTGGCTAGATGGAATATCGTTAATCAGGATTACAAGAATTCCATATCAAATATGTCAGAAGATTTTTGACTGAATGACTATCAAATTAATGGTAATGAGAAAACCCAAATTTGAAGGCCAGTTGACAAATGTTCAGTACAGTTTCTCCCAATGATTGACATGAATCCAGGGGATAAAAGCTGTATCTTGTCCACCCTAGATTACCTAAACAAATTTGCATTAAAACACAACATGCCGGCTGTTTTTACTTTTGACCAACCACTATTTTGGAAGGCTTCTGAGATAGCAAATGCTCTTCCAGATGATAGCCTTTTCAGGAATGTAGTATTATTACTTTCGTAGCTTCCATACTTTGATGAATGCATTGGGTGACATTGGAACTTTAATGGAGGGAAGTGGACTGAAGGAGATTTTAGAGACCGTGTATGGTGGAAATGCTGTTGTACACATGATGAGTGGGAAGGCAGTACAACAACCCTTTCATGGACACCTGCTGGTGGATCAGTGCCCTACACGCCAGATTGTTTCTAGAATCATCGAAGATGAGCCTGAATTTCAAGACCAAGTGCTTGAACTTAAGGGACTCTAAAAACCAGCAAGCTGTGGATGAACTACATGTATGCACATGGTGGGAATTACTTGTACACTTGTTGCTGCTGATCGAATGGGGTCATGTGAAAAACATCTCAGTGCCATCTCAGTTTGCTTGCCAATATTTGGGGCTTCTGGCAATCCAAATTATCTTAGGTCAGCTTGTCTGTATCTCCAGAAGATGCATGCATGAGAGAGTGACAACCCTGAGGTGTATCAGAAGTTTCAGTCTGGCTCCAATGTGATAAGACGCAGCAGCCAATTCTGGGCTGGCTAGCTAGGCTCTGATCTGGTGATAGAGCAGAAATTAATGCACTCACTAAAAAGCCATGGAAGGGGGTCCAACACAAGGTAGTGGAATGACAGAGCACCAGAGAGCAGTTTGGACTATGTCTTCCACTTTGTCATCCTCTTACAACATTGCCAAGCAAGATCTAACCACAATTAGCTACACAGGACATGAACAACATAAGGAACTATCCACCACAAGAATGAGTAGAGATGATCTGTTTGCAAAAGGAAGTGAGATAGTTGGTAAAACTGATGGACACTCTGTTTTCTCGTATTCACACAAGAGAAATTCCAAGGTAAAGACACTGGCATCCAGCAGGGCAGTCAAAGTTGCTGAGGACCGTACCATAGATCTATTGTTGTTATTTCAGAGATTTCTAGTAGTGTCACAGACAGGTGAAGTGATGAATTATGCACTCTCTATATCCAATGTCTTTGTTTGAAGCAAAAAACATTTTGCGCCAGTCAGATAAAGCACAGCTGGCAAAGGCAATAAAGAACTATGCCACCTCCAAGTCAGACAATGCTATGCCACAGACAGTCCCAGCAACTGATCACTATGTTTTGGATGGGGTGGGGTTGGGGGGGTCACTTCTGCACCAATTAAAGTGGACAGAGGGTTGCATCTACAGTCCAATTGCAGATGAATATGCCTCATTCACTGTCCAACACTATGCCAGAACCATTGTAGTTTTTTATGGTTATGGGGCTGGCCCACTCATAAAGGACTGTACACATCAGCGTTGGGTTGGAAATTGGAATGCCAACAAGGTGAAGATAAGAGGGACAACAAAGTTTGTTGGGAAAAAGGAAGTCTTTCTGTCAAATGAGGAAAACAAGCAGGCAATGTTCCAGTTCATCATAAAACATTTGCGATTGAAAAAATGCAAAGGGATTCAAGCAGAAGGAGATGCATATGTTACCATTGTTTCACCACCCTCATTGGAGGGTGCATTTCAAGACACAGACCTTCTGATATTAAAGTTCTAAAGCAGATACTCCAGAGTATATGAGATTGGAAATCAGAATAACTCTCTGGCATCTATCAGATATAATATGCTCTGCAAAAAATTGGCAAGAGCTAAGACTTTTGTCACCCCAGAGCGACTGCCACCTACTACTTCAGCTTGACCAATGAACTGGTGAATGAAGATAATGAACAAGACATAAATTTGGCCAGTTTTTAGTTTTCTAATGTCCACTGTCTAGATTACTAATGACATTCTCCTTGACATTTTGTGTGTGTAATGCAAGAACTAAATTATGTAAGGCACATCTTAGGTTTAGGTAGGCTCATCTCCATTGAAGTAGAATTCAGAAAATAGCTTTTGATCTTAAAAATGACCTGGAATTATATGTAGATGCAGTTCTAATCAAAGCTTAGGTATGACATATGCATATCCTGGCAGCAGCCGTACTGGATTTTGACCTTGGAAATGACCTTAAAACAGAAAAATGACCTTAGAAATGAAATCCTCATACCTAAAAACATACTAAAAGTGGTATTACACATGGATATAGTGCTAATAGGAGCTGAGATATAAGATTTTAATCTCTCGGTGGCGGCCATATTGGATTTTGACCTTGAAAATGACCTTAGAATAGAAAAACTATTTCAGAAATAGATTCCTTGTACCATAAAACATAGAAAAAGTGTCATCATACATGGATATAGTGCTAACATGAGCTGAGATATGACATTACATGTGATTTAACCCTGAGTTATGGTGCCTTAAATCAGCAGTGGAAGCCATTTTTAATTTTGCGTTTTTTTGTACTTTCCCGTCACCCGATTTTCCTCTACTTTTGATATGTTGTTCAGTACACCTGAAAGTACAGGAAACGACCATAAAACGTTTTGTTGCATTTTTTGGGGGGTTAAACCCTATATTGACTCTACTATATCCGATTTTCTTTACAAAGCTTTCAGCCAGTTCTAATCAAAGGGAATAGCTTCAATAACAAATGAGAAGAGACTAATTAAAATCTAAAAGCTAAAATCAGTAACTTAAGTTAAGGTGAAATCTCAAATTATCCCCGGGATTGTTTAAGTATGTCTTGTAAACATATGTATCGATAGGCAACATTGCTCTATGATGAAATTAATATGAAATCGATTGCAAAAAAGGCTTAACACAATCAACCATGAAATACTTTAATATTGGAAGCAATTTCATTTTAAAGAATCATTTAATTGATATACATTAATAATATAGATGAAACCTTTAGAATCCAAAGTAAAAACGCATACTGTTAGAACCAGGGTTATGTCGCCTGAAAATGTGCAATTAATCTTCACTAATCCTCTCAAATAACCTGAATTTAAGACTTAAAATACAAAGTCCAGTTGAACATAAACGCACGTATACCATTTGAATGATATTCTGAGATTTTTGGCTTAATGTTTACTTGGTGTGTGTACAATTCACGACATTTGAACATACTATGTGAAGGGGCATATATATAATGATTATATATTGGTACAGCCACCCTAATTTCAGTTGAGCCCAAACAACTCTTTTTATTAAATTTTCTTGACAATACAGTATCCAATTTCAAAATTGCTAAACATGCCCATCTGGGAAGCCTGTTTGGGAGACTATATCTAAATCACGTAGGAATCACTAAATCTCTAAAATTGCCAACTATACAACTATTTCTCACTATGAAAAGTGGTAAACTAAACAGGATATTAATGAAGTCGCCAGAAAATGTACAATTCGCCTTCAGCGATCCTCTCAAATAACCCAGATTTAAGACAAAGATGACGCTCAAACAACAGTTCCGCCTATAACGGAACAGATTGCTAGGATCAATGCAATACTAGATATACTCAGATGTACATCGTATTTATTATTTTTCAGCTTAATTTGCCAGAATTTAGTAAACGTGTAGAGCTGTCGAATGTACATTTTCTGACGCCCTGACCCGTCTATGGTGGCCAGTACAAGTCGTCTATTGTTACTATACAAACTGGCATGTTTAACATGGGATGTATGATTATAGTGGTTGAGTGGTTGGGCGGGGACGCAGCCCCAGGCACTGCTGCTGTAACTACTGCCTTTAAAGCTGCATGTTCAGCTATTGCAAGAAAAATCCTTTCCAAATTGACTTATATTATGAATAATAGGACTGAATTGATCAATAATCTGCTGTTGTTATATGCGTAAACAAGAATGTGAAGGTGGTCCTGGGTATGACCATAAAGTGCCTATCTATTATATCTCTTTTTCTCTTCTCTCTCCCTTCTTCTCTATCTCTATTCCCTGGGTAAGAGCATAAACTGCCTCCCCTTCAGCTCTTCCGCCCTTGATATAACCATCTAAAATGTGTTGAACGTTAAGCAACCAATCTCACTCAAGAATGTGAAGTCAAATTGGTTGAGAGAAAACGGCTGCCAGTGAGCGATAATAGGTAAAGCCACCACAGGAAGTGATTTCCGGCAGGTCTCTACAATACAGTCCTGTAACAAAGCCAATTGGAAAAAATCCTCCGAAATGTGTTAATGACTTTTAGATGGGTTGGAAAAGAATGGAACAAAAAGTAGAAAAATCTTTAGTTCTTAATCCGAATGTTGACTTAAATTAAAGTTTTAACAGTCTCGTACAAAATATACCATTGCTTCCATGTAGGCATGTGGCCAGCTACACAATAGATTTTATCCCCATAATAATATAAAATAGGCAAGTACGTAGTTCCTGCTAGATAACTGTTTACTATTACCATCGATTTGGTTTGTAAAGTTGTATTTTACATCCCGAAAGGAAAAGAAAATAGAGTACAGAATGCCGAGGTGTTGAAATGGCAATGGTCCATGAAGAGAGGTTTTCGGTGAATGGTGATAATCTAAGCATTTCATTACTTTCCTAAGCTGGTAAGCAATAATTGCATGCAATATTAGTGTTTTACACAACCATAACGTGTTAAAGGATGCTCCTCTAGCTGTGGTATAGAAATCAGAATATAATTTGCAGGCTCCAACATAGTTATATCTGTGACTAGAGATAAGGGTCAGATTTTCAGAAAATGTACAATTCAACTTCGCCAATCTTCTCAAATAAACCCAATTTCAGACGAAAATAAAGTTCAAAATACAGTTCAACCTAACGAAACAGATTGCTAGAATCAATGCAATGTCGGATATATTCTAATGTACCTAGTATTGACCAAATTACAGCCTACTTTTGCAGAGTTTACTAAATGTGTACAGCTGCCAATTGTACATTTTCTGAAAAACTGACCCATAAAATCATCCAGAATGATATCATTTCGTTTTCATCGCATCTCACTCCATACAACCATGTTGCTTCCTTCACTACTCAGACAAGAAGGAAGCCAGAAGCAGGGTGAAAAGCAGGTAGCCTTATACATGATCCCTCTAATGTGGCAGTGTTGATTGGTATCACTTTCCTGGATAAATAAAATCTTACAAAAAACTGTACAAGGGTCAGATTTTCAGAAAATATACAATTGGCAGCTGAACACATTTAGTAAATTCTGCTAAATTAGGCTGCAATTTGGTCAATACTAGGTAAATTCGAGTATATTCGGCATTGCATTGATTCTAGCAATCTGTTTGGTAAGGATGAACTGTGTTTTTAACTTTATTTTCGTCTGAAATTTGGGTTATTTCAGAAGATTGGCGAAGTTGAATTGTACATTTTCTGCAAATCTGACCCACAAGTGTCAAGGGCCGCCAAGCATAGCAGATTGATCCATGATGATCATATACCAGAGCTGCTGTGTGCATCATTATAAGGAAACATTTGGTTGATCTACAAGGCTAATAGGGGGTCGATATCAACAGTGATCCTTAAGAATAAAGTATATTTCAAAGTTAGCAGGCCTTTGCCTTACGCATTTTGTAAATCTATGACAAATCCAGTCTAGGCCCAAACCTGAGAGAGTCCCTTCAAACGAAGGGAAAGCCTCTCACCTCAAACCGCAAAGAGTCATTATGATTCCATTAAGACCACATAATGTCATCATATTCCCATTAAAACGCCGAGTTCTAGGACAAGAGACCGATTAGCGAGGTAGGCTGACATACCATTGTTATCTGATCTGAGGGTTTGGACCTAGAGTGAATCGCTCCCGGTCAAGATCATTTGTAACAAGAGTAATACTTTATGGTTCATTATTATGTTTCGTAGTGCGTAAGTATAGTGTTTCTATGATGCTGTATAAGAAAAGTGTGGAAATAATACTGGGATATTAGCAGTTATTTTCTTTTACCGAATTGAACAAACTTACTGATGACTGTTAGTCCATGAGCTCGATATAAAAGTTTGAAAAGTGTCAAAGTCCAGTAATAAAACTGTTTCGCAAAAATGAAAAAAGGAAACATTTAAGGAGTGTTGAGAGTTGGTTTAGTTAGGAGAAAACTGAGGTTGTTTTGTCTTGCTCTATTTCTCCTATTAAATGCTATTCTCCGATTTTATCCCTTGAACTGGTGCATGGGAATATCTGGCTCTCTGTCTGTGAAAGCAGAAGAAAAACGGCTGGAACGTTGAGTCAATGGGATTGTTTCATGTTGTGAGTTAATCAACCCATCCCTGCTAGACTGAAGTAACTTTGTCATGGGAGTTGCTTGTGTTACAACTGACGGCACAATTCATCATGTTCTGGAATATGTTTTAATGGGATAAAAGTGAATGAAACATGGATTATTCCATATGCAATGAAAACATCGTTTTCCGAGCATACATTGATCATATTAGGTAATAAAATGAATGGTTCAATGTAGTCACCGCCTTTAACAGTCCAGGGGCTGTAACAACCAAAGGCAGAGACTAAACAGATTAATAACCTCAATTTCGGGTCTACTGTTGCACCTTTGTACATATTCCCTCGGCTTCACCTCTGGATTATCCACCAAACAGTGCACCAGCAGCCCCTCAATGTCGGTCATCAATCCTTTAATAAATGTATATAATATGAACATTTGGTATGAAAAAGTGTTTCTTATTCTAGAATGAGAAATGTGGCATGCATATCCCACTGAGTGGTATACACAGTCTTGTGAAAAAGTCCCAAAGTGTTTTTTTTTTATTTTCATTTTTAGATTTGACTTGAACTCATGCAGTCAATCATGTGTCTAATAACACCAACTCGTGGAGTTATATCGTAGTATATAAACAATTTCATGCGTGGCCCACATACTATAATAGATTTCATTTTTGGAGATATGTTCACATTCTCTGCTATTGCAGGTCCAGTCCCAGGGACAAATACCAAATCACTCCCTAACTTTCAGGGGTCAGGTTTTTCCCATTAACACTTTAACCTACACAGACTGGGTCTTCCGAATGCGCCCACTATATGCTAGGCCCACATGGTGCTGTTCACAAATCATTATTTCACAAAAAAACGATGCTTGTAGATACAATAAAATGTCACCCATGTCAGTCCATGAAGATTAAAGCAGCATTTGATGGGATTTGCCTCCCTTTGTAATGATGGGAGGATTATTTCTGTCTGCCTGTTACATGGGTGCACGTGCATGGCAGAGCGATATAAGGGGAAAACCACTCCATCATGCAGCTTTGCCATAAAGTGTTTAAAAAAATGTTTTTGTCAACTCTGCCCCAGGGAGAGGAAAAAGATTTAAAGAAGATTTTTAAAAGAATTCTTTATCTCTATGCCATAGGGAATGTTCGGAAAATTAAAAAATAATGTTTTATGTGCAGTATGAAGTCGAGGGGTCATACGTTTCAAACTTCACTAATGATCCATAGGATGCAGCTTCAAACACAAAGAGAACATTGCTATATGGATGAAGTCACCATGAAATGTACAATTGGCCTTCTCCAATCTTCTTAAATAACCCACATTAAGACAAAAATAAGCCTCTAAATAGAGTTAAACAATACCGAACAACTTCTTTTATTGGAGGCAATGGCAAATATGGGTCAGATTTTCAGAAAATGCACAATCTACAGTTCTACACGTATCTCAAATTCTGCTAGAGTGAATATTGGAATTAGAGTGAATATTGATAAATACCAGGTATATCTGAGTATATTATGTATTGTATTCATTCAATAAATCTGTCTAGTTATGTTGAACTTTATTTTGAACCCAATTTTCCTCTTAAATTTGGGTTATTTGAGAGGATTGGTGAAGACCAATTGTACATTTTCTGAAGATTTGACCCATATACTCAGTCGTATACAAAATGTACAATGGTGGCTTCGCAGAGATATCAAGGCAATACAAACTATTAATATAGCAAATATAAGCGAAACTCAATACTCAATGCCATGCTCAATTACACATTAAGACTTTAGAATCCATTTAATAATGTTATTCTCCTTTTTGCCCTTTACAAGCAGATACCAATGGCAATATCCCACAACAATAGGGGACTTGCATAGCCGCCATTTTGAATCTTGACTCGCATGGAATTATGGGACTAATGGAACAGTGTAATATCAATAGAAAACAAGCCATGTTCAGCATGGACTATTTATCAATGTTTTAATGCCAATATCTATGAGTTATACATTTGTCCATGACACAAGTCCTCATCTTTCCCATCATGCATTTGGTTTCAATAGATCATTTATAAATACAAGTTGGGATATTGGTGAAAACATTATTGCTATTTTAGATAAAAATGTTGCCAAGTATGTGTATGTCAGATTTCACATAATCCATCCCAGCCTGCACTGCAGTAGACATGCGCAGTGAGACATGCAAATCCCCTATTGTCCACCTTCACTCTAGTGTTACGCCACCTTTAGTTCAATATATCGGTAAATAGTGCGAGGCTAACATGATAACGTGTAGGCAATGGGCCGTGACTGTTCCCTCTTAGTATATATAAATAGCTCCCTGGCGAAACTAGCGATTTATGATAAAATGGGAGGTGTTTCTGGCTATAGCTGGCAGGGGGAGCTGGCCACAGTGACAGCAGCATGTCAATAATACAATTCCAGGCTTCAGGCAGTCGTTGTGGGATGGTAAACAGGACCAGGGGCCTGTTGCATAACAAATCCTTACTTAAAAATGTTCCTTGCTTTGCTAGCTTTCCTTGCGAAGCAGATGGTAAGGAACCTTGTATGGAAGGAATTTTCTATACACACAATGCTGTCTTTAATTCCCACAGTAGAAATTACCTATCAGGGTTAATATCTTGGCATTGAATATTTCTAGTAAGGATTTGTTATGAAATGGGCCCCTGTCATTCGCTGTGTTTTTGAGGAAATGGCTAAGGGGTGGGGTGGCGGCGGTTAAGGGGGGTATGCGGTTGGTTTACACTTTGTTTTACACCATACTTTTGTATATAATTTGGCCATATAAGCGAGTGGGGGAGGGAGGGGGTGGGTACTATTGTACTTGTTTTGGGAAAGTAGTCATAGAGAGGCATTTATATCATATACATATAAATGTAGCTATTTAATGTAGAGGTTATCAGGCACCATTACATGTGTAGCTATTTAATGTAGAGGTTATCAGGCACCATTACATGTGTAGCTATTTAATGTAGAGGTAATCAGGCACCATTACATGTGTAGCTATTTAATGTAGAGGTTATCAGACACTGTTACATGTGTAGCTATTTAATGTAGAGGTTATCAGGCTCCATTACATGTGTAGCTATTTAATGTAGAGGTTATCAGGCACCATTACATGTGTAGCTATTTAATGTAGAGGTAATCAGGCACCATTACATGTGTAGCTATTTAATGTAGAGGTTATCAGACACTGTGACATGTGTAGCTATTTAATGTAGAGGTTATCAGACACTGTGACATGTGTAGCTATTTAATGTAGAGGTTATCAGGCACCATTACATGTATAGCTATTTAATGTAGAGGTAGTCAGGCACCATTACATTAATTATCACCTATTATCACATTACTTAAAATCGCTAATTATACTTAACTAGCTAGGACTTTGCAAGTCTACTTATACATGCTATGCCATGGATATTACGTAAGGGCTCCGCCCACTCATGATTATGCATGTAACCTCCTGGAGGAGCCTGTATCTGAGATTACCATTAAACAGTTGCTTCGTTCTTCTCATGAAGATCAGACGTTTGTTAGTCTTCTTCTATTAGATCATTACAGTAGCTATTTAATGTAGAGGTAATAAGGCACCATTACATGTGTAGCTATTTAATGTAGAGGTTATCAGGCACCATTACATGTGTAGCTATTTAATGTAGAGGTTATCAGGCACCATTACATGTGTAGCTATTTAATGTAGAGGTAATCAGGCACCATTACATGTGTAGCTATTTAATGTAGATGTAATCAGGCACCATTACATGTGTAGCTATTTAATGTAGAGGTTATCAGGCACCATTACATGTGTAGCTATTTAATGTAGAGGTTATCAGGCACTGTTACATGTGTAGCTATTTAATGTAGAGGTTATCAGGCACTGTTGCATGTGTAGCTATTTAATGTAGAGGTAATCAGGCACCATTACATGTGTAGCTATTTAATGTAGAGGTTATCAGGCACCATTACATGTGTAGCTATTTAATGTAGAGGTTATCAGGCACCATTACATGTGTAGCTATTTAATGTAGAGGTAATCAGGCACCATTACATGTGTAGCTATTTAATGTAGATGTAATCAGGCACCATTACATGTGTAGCTATTTAATGTAGAGGTTATCAGGCACCATTACATGTGTAGCTATTTAATGTAGAGGTTATCAGGCACTGTTACATGTGTAGCTATTTAATGTAGAGGTTATCAGGCACTGTTGCATGTGTAGCTATTTAATGTAGAGGTAATCAGGCTCCATTACATGTGTAGCTATTTAATGTAGAGGTAATCAGGCACCATTATCTTCTGACATTGTTTTGCCTATATGTATAGCAGTGTGTTGGATATATATAATAAGGAAGGGGGCTTTTTCATTTTTATATGACTATATAAAATGAATGGTCCATATGACCAACTGTAGACTATAGGAAAAAGAATTTGATTTATTGAACAAATCATTTATTTGCACCTGAAATACACAAAAGGCAAAAAGGAGACATAAAAACATCTTAAATCGTGAATCCCTATTCTTATGCAACTATGCTGGCAGAAGCTGTGGAATTCATCATCTTTGGTTAGAACTTTAGAGCAAAATCACAATGGAGTAAGCTCGTTTTGGATTGGTTCAGTTTCTTGACAGCGGCAATGTTGGCCAATCACAGATGTGCTTATAAATATTGCCAACCATGCCCTTTTTATTATTCAACTCGTGGAAAAGCAGTAAACTATTTAAAGTCTGTATTTTTGTATTGTGGTACAACGTCCTCCCACAGTTAAACATGATCTACCGCCACTTTTGGCCAGGGACCTGTTGCGTCGGAAATCTTTACTAGAATAATATCTTTCCCTGCTTAGGAACTAGTATAGGAATGACAATAAACATTATCTGTGAAGACATATTCCTTCATAAACGTTCCCTACCAGCTGCCTAGCAATGAAAAGTAGCTAAGGCAGGAAAATATGAAGTAAGGACTTGTTATGCAACGGGCCCCAGATCTCTATTCAGCGCCCCACACATCCACCATTGCCTCTTTTATATTGGATTTCCATAAATGTTACTCGGGGCCCTTATTCTCTGTGCTGGAGGCAAGTTTGGCCCATACTTGCTCTTTACAAGCGCTGGAATTGCTCAAAATGACAGACCTATATCACAAAGAGCAATGGTAGAAACCGGCGCCGTGTCCATGTATAATGTATCGGGGTGGGATGGCACCAATTATAAGGCTGCAGAACAACAATACAGTGTGACTACTTGCTTAGTTTACACTCAGGGAATTAGAGGGCACAATCTGTACAGATTCTGTAAGGCAAAAAAAATGATGCATTAGTTTAGCCTCCACCCCTTACTTACCTAGAAAAACCTAACCCTGGTATGTACATCTTTAGAGGAAAACGTGACATTAGCAAGGTTTTGTCTTGATTTTCTTGGGGAAAAATAGTTTTTTTTTAAAAACATATTTTATTTCGAAGAACAATTCCATACAGATTATGGTACGTTTCACGTTCTCGAAAATCCACATGTATGAAGTAGAAGATATATATATAGTTGCGTTATAAGCTACACAAAAGATAACTATAACTTTAAATTAAATAAAAATTAATAAAATAAAATTAAATTAAAATCTTAGATACTAGAAACCGCTTAAAATATGCATTTTCCTTCTTTAAAACAAGTTTTCTTATAAATAAAAGCATGGCTGGCCTAAAAACAGATCGGCAGAGAAAATTCAAATATTAGGTTTTAAAATTTAGCATGGGCAGATAACACTTGGTTAACGTGTATGGTGTGGGCTCATGATTTTATCTAGTTTTTCTTTTCTCATTTTTCATATATAAATTTACAGGTCCACATATTGATGGGAGAGTCCCTTCAAACTGAGGGATAGCCTCTCGCTCCAATCCACAAAATATCATTATACTCCCATTAGGACACCTACTCCAGGGCAAGGATAGCCATTAGCGCAGTAGGCCTCCTATCACTGACATACCATTCTTATCTGAGCTGAGAAGCTCTGAGGCTAGACTGCACATAAATATTCCCCACCACCAAAATCTACTCATATTTTTATTCAACTACAAATATCTTGATGTTACGGCTAGTTTTTATTGGCACTGTCCAGTTCATGTATCCTTGACAGGGTCAGATTTTCAGAAAATGTAACGTTACAATTGGCAACTGTACACATTTAGTACATTCTTCAGAATTAGACTGCAATTTGACCAATACTAGGTAAATTCGAGTTTATTCGGCATTACATTGATCCTAGCAATCTGTTTGGTTAAGTTGAACTATATTTTGAACTTTATTTTCATCTGAAATTGGGGTTATTTGAGAAGATTGGCGAAGTTGAATTGTACATTTTCTGAAAATCCGACCCCTCAGGAGTAGTACTTTGCCGGAGTGGATGATCCATCGTTCTCCAATTCCTTATCGTATTAAATCAGTTTAGTCCCACTTCGGCCATGCAGTAGATCCCCATAGAGTCCACTATAATGGAGCAGAAGTGGAACATTTATTGAATTTATGCACATATTTGACCGTATACTCATACTAATGGTAACAGTCGTTCCCTCTTACTCATAACCTCACATCGAGGGCTCACTACTGGAGAACAAATTCTCCCCAAGATGTTCTTGAATAGTGCATAGCCAACGGATATTTGAACCTTAATTCCCTCGAATGTTTTATTAAAGAATTGGTCGACATTAAGGGGCTGCTGGTGTACTGATTGGTGCATAATCCAGAGATCTGGATTATAGAAGATCAGTGCATCAGCAGGGCCGAGATGGAGGTTATTAATATTGTTAGTCTCTGCCTATTGTTGTTATAGCCCCTGGTGTGTTTCACAGCAGTGACTAAAGGCTGGGTTCCACTGGCCAGCTACTACTCCCGCTACTCCTCCCATTTCTTTGACAGCCTATTGCTCCAAGCAACTGAAGGTATACCAGAATAGGTCCTATTGCCCCGCTACTTCCACTGCTACTTCTAACGCTACTCAGAAATGTAAGCAGACGACATTTTATTTTCTCATAGAAATGAACGCATCAAGTAGTGTGAGAAGTAGTGTAGAGTAGTACTAGTGGCCTGCTTCAGTCCCCGCTATTTCCCGCTACCTCGATCTGGGAGCACTCTACACTTCGAAAACGCCCCAAAACAAGCGGGAAGTAACATGGCTATGTAGCGGGGCCCAATAGCACGCATTCCCGTTACTCTCCCACTTCTGCTCCCGCTTCTTTCATCAAGAAGCGGGAGAAGTAGCCGGGCAGTGGAACCCAGCTTTTAAGGAAGAATGATACAAGGCAAAGTGTGAGAACAATCGTTATGCGTATTTTGTAATTATGATGTAAATGTTTTCTGACCTTATGCATGGAGAATAATAAAAAGGGAACAGTCATAATAATGATGATAATAAATTTGTATTTCAATATCACATTTACAACATGTGTCATACAATGTAAAATTAAAGAGAAAGTTATCGAAAAAGGATCAATCTCTGTGAGTAACACAGGTCTTTGAACTATCCCTTAAAATTGTTGTTGAAATTGGCTATCTCGTCTTTTCATATACATACATGTATATTTCTAACTACCTAACTTAAAACCGATATCGGGTCTGTCTACTACATGGATAGTAAAATGATATGAACAAGTATAATTAAGTGCAAAGTAAAAACTTTTGTTCCTGTAACCTGGAACATTTATTTGGAAAGAGAGTCCACACAGTTGAAAGGAGACTTCGTACGGAGATACAAAGTCAGAGTAAAGACCACAAGGGTGCACTAAACTATTTATGGAAAAGGATGTCTATATTGACATAATAAAAGCTACTAATAATAAATGAAAGTATAGGGTAAAAGGGCGAAATGTGTAGGGTATCTCGAACAATCAATCTTCAATTCAATCTCAACTGTTGTAATTAGTTTTTAGATAGCTTTGGAACAATATGTATTCCGGTATTGTCATAATGTCACCGTTCGGAGTCTATTTACAATTCCACATGGTCGGTGCCTGGTATACGAAAACTCAGAGACTGCAGGAAGAAAGAGAAAATACATTCCTCTTCCGTACATAATTATGAATTATCCACCATTGTAAGGGAGATAGAAAAAAATCTGAATATTGAATAAATTGAACTCTTGGGTATAAAAGACGAGGTTTTACTAGTAAAATAGCCAATATATCTTTCTTTAATCTAATCAGAACAGGTCACAAATAGTAGTGGCTCTTTGGCGTGGACTCCAGATTTTGATTAGCTGTTAAGATGGCCTCTGCGATATGCATTCCACCATATAATTCCCATCCTTGTCTCTCGTCCACTTTCTTGCTGATACTCTCACAATTTATTCCCTCCAACACTAGTTAGCATATCATAAATAAGCGACCCTTAAAGCTTGTGCTTCGCCCGTTACCGCCAATTCTAGATCAACATAGTGGGAGAATATTCCCCGCCGGTCTTCTTCCGTTTCAGCACTTCCGGCTGTGTCGCAATCAATAATCGCCCCCATAACTTTTCTGCGGACAGAGATAAATCGCGCCCGCTGGCATTTACAATGGCCAAATGTAATTTCCATGTTGAATCGAGAGATGAATATGGCAAAGAAATTTGCATTTTTATTACTGCAGAAGTACCCTTGGAAAACATTTTAGCTCCGATGTCCATGACCTCTCCGTGACCTCTGTTCTCCAGAAGGTGCACCCCATGGACAGTAATGCTCCTCCCGGCTCCAAACAGACGCCCAATGAACGCGGGTGGAGCTCTACTTAAGTCAATCAACACTTGGTTGGAGGAGGGAGAGACAAGTTTCACAATAAGACTTATAAGTTTGCTCCCAAGTATGGCAAACTCTTCATATATCTACCGCCCTAGCCCTATATGACATATAGCAGCGGGTTGAGTGAGTTTGGGACAGAGGTAGGGTAAATAATTTAATCAAAGGCAAACTTCATCCCACCGTTGGCTTGCTAAAAATATATAGCGCAGGACTATCTTTTTTGATATTATGATAAAATCGTAGATGGGTCCTGCTGATGATTTCCCTGCAGAGAAGCACTTTCCCTCCACCAATGTACCATCCAATAGTTCAATCACTGGCTTGGGATCGTGTGAGGCCTGTTGCATATGAAATCTCAATTAAAATGTTCATTGCTAAGCTATTTCGCCTTGCTTTGCTTTGAGTCCTGCTTTAGCAATAAAAAGTAGCTTCCATAAAGCAGAGCCATACATTGACACATGCAAATCCACTATAAGTGAAGGGTGTGTGTGTGTGTGTGTGATGTTGGTGGGGGTGGTTGTGTGTGTGTGTGTGGGGGGGGGGGGTCGTGCTTATAAAAACTAACGACAGAGATTTCCAATGAATGTATACATGAAGTCAGCCTAATTCTGCCTCTTCCGACGACCGGTAGGAGCTTCAGCCCTATAGGCCCCTGGTCTTATAGGCCCAGACCTATAGGTCCCGTGCGTTGGACTTATAGGCCCCCACGGTTGGACGCCAAAGCCCATAAAGGTAGAAAAGGAAAGGGCATCTTAAGTAAGGCTTTCTAATGCAACAACCCCTGGAGCTTTAAGAAATGTGTTAGCTTCTGTTAGGATGTCTTACGTAATAAACTAGGACTACATTGTGGCTCATGCTATTTAATTATTGATTGATAAATTAATATTTCCATAGTTTTTAGTTTATTTGTAAAGTTTTACAGGAATCCATGACGAAACCGAGCGCAAATAGCATGATATGACCTGACCTCTGGGTGGACAATTACTAGTGAACTAAATTAGTGATCTTATTAAACTACCTTTGAAAAATATCAAGACAATTCTATGTATTCATTTCTTCACAACAAATGAAATAATAAATGTTGAGAAGAATGAGTTTATAGTAATAATGGTAATGAGATGAGAACAATACAGACTACCAATGACAGGATCTATTTGTCGTAGTGAGTAGTAGTAAGACATCTTTGATTGACTAAGTAGAATGGACATTGCCATTCACCATGCAAGTTTATGTTATTATGTTCTATATGAATAAAATCTTATCATCAAGGGCCTAGTCCACCAAGCTGATTATCATGCAATTTGCACCGCAGAGGACTCTTTTCAACTAAATTATGTGAGAATCGCATGAGAATCGGCTTAGTGGAATAGGCCCTTAAGCTGATTCTTCAACCTGTGTATACATATCTATAGTGCCCCGACCCATTATAGAGTTTGCTAACTCCATTCCAAGTGGGTTTTACACGACACTGCTACTTAGGCAGTCATTCCCCCTCACTCACCAATACCTGTCGTGGTATGGGATTCACTCGGACACCTGCAACCCATGTCCACTTCTCATTGCCTAAATCCCCTGTTTCTCCTCCAATTTAGCCAATCTTCCCTTTTTTAATTCTTTACTGGCGCATGGATTGACTGTGAAGTCATAGGGGATCTGTGCCGGTTTAGACCGGTTTAGACCTGACATTCACTACAGAACAAGCCTACGAGGGTCAGATCGCCAGAAAATGTACCATTGGCCTTCACCAATCCTCTGAAATAACCCAAATTTAAGAAGAAAATTAGCTTCAAAATACAGTTCAACATAACCAGACCGATTTATTGGATTTATACAATACAGAATACATTCAGATATACAGGTCTAGTATTTATCATTTTTCACTCTGATTTAGCAGAATTTGAGAGATGTGTAGAACTGTAGATTGTGCATTTTCTGAAAATCTGACCCACTACAGGGATTGAGAGTTGGGACAAGGGGAGTAGGATGGTAGTATTCTGTGTAGGTAATAAGAATCAGGTCTTTAATTCCTTTTGGACGGCACTCTTTGATCCGGAGGTGATTTAGGTATAGCCAACTAAAGGCTCTAATTTAAATGTGTTCCTATCACAAAGTTCTGTATATTGGGCGCATTAGAAGAACCTAGCAGTTCTGAGATAGTGCCAACCCAGTGTAAATAAAATCTTCAAAAAAGAAAATATTCCCACAATATTCCTAAGAAAAGGTAAATATCATGTTGGCAGATTGCACTTGAGAGAAGAGATGATTATTAATGGAAGCAAAATACATAAACGTCCTGGGTCAACATTATTTTGAGCTTGTCTTGGTAGGGGGCGACTGTAAACCGAAAACACACCTATTAATTCCTAGCATGGGCCTAACCTAACTTAGAGTTTTAAAATAGCAGAGAATTAACCACCACTAAACTTAGAAGGTACCAACAACTATGTAAATGGGAATATTATTAGTACAAAAAGGTGGTAAATAGGAGGTCAAAATGAAGAAAAAACCATTTCCAAAGGTGACCAACAAAGAAAACTGTGCAAATGGAACTGATGTTAACGCATAATCTTAGTGTATAAGAGTTATATTTGTAAAACAAACTATTATGAACTTTGAGTTCAAATGTGAACATGACGAAAACGACAGGAAACGAACAGTGAACTGATCAAAAGAAAAGCAAAAACAGAACAAACTATAACAAAACAGGGAATCCAGGAAGACCTGTGTTAAAACACAAATGGATATATACACCCTATTTCCTCAATTTTATGTAATTGTATACGAAAGTGGAAATAACATATATACACATAAAATAAAATATTAATGGAAGCAAAATAATGAAATACACATGAAATTAAAATACACATATACATGGGTCAGATTTACAGAAAATGTACAATTGGCAGCTGTACACATTTAGTAGATTCTGCTAAATTAGGCTGCAATTTGGTCAATACTAGGTAAGTTCAAGTATATTCGGCATTGCATTGATTCTAGCCATCTGTTTGGTTAGGTTGAACTGTATATTGAACTTTATTTTTGTCTAAATCCCGGGTTATTTGAGAGGATTGACGAAGTTGAATTGTACATTTTCTGAAAATCTGACCCACATACAACTCCACTTTTGAGCATTTAGTAGTACATGTAGTTATTAAAAAATTAACCACAATACCGCCAATGGGTTACTCCTGAGTAAAAAGTCATTGAACCATCTTAAAATGAAAGGTAATAGATCTTGAAACAAATATTTATCTCGACTACCAAAATCTTTTTTCCACAGATGAACAGCTTAAGAAGTAAATAGATTCTGGAAGAGCGGTAATACACTGGTTAGGTTCTCCCCATAGTAAACTATATTTACGAGGAGGTATTGAATGCATTATACACCTTTCTCGTTCTGTGAGAGTTAGATATAAGTGGGTGCGACCATAACACCTGTGATGGATTTCAGTTCTGCAGTATGTATTGACAACTGACCACAGTTTAGGAGATTTATGACCCGAGGGTAAGGAGACATGCTGAAAGGGCTCTCTAGCTGTATAGTGTTTGACTGTATTATTGATATGACAAAAACAGGCAAATGTATTGATGAAATAAGCAATGGGTTGAGGAACAGGGACATTCACAAGAAGAAGGACCACCTTGAATTGGACACAGTCCCGGGTGTATGGTTTTATTATAATATTATTTTATCCTACGGTGTAATAACCTCCTAGTTAGTGACTTTATTATTATTATTATTTGATATTCCTGTAATTTTCTAATATTTCTAGTATTTTGTATATTTGATTAAAGCAGCTTTTCTGTGAATAGTGTACCTGTTGCATAATGTCTGGTCGAATAAAAATCTTAAAACAAAACAAACAAACTGCACAGATCTTGAAGCTTGATATCCACTACAATTTGTGATGTGTTACAAAAAATGAGTCACAAGTCGCAAAAAATGGAGTTTGAGATATCAGAATATTTGTAAAGATGACATCAAGACGATCCCAATGATAGTAAACATTATAGGACATCCAATAATTCTATTATATTTCTGTATACATGAAAAAAGGTTTGCGATATTTTGTTATGGTGAAATAATCTTTATAGGATAACCTCAGATATATGCATGAATATATTCAATACACGGTCTTCGGAGTACGTAGATCTATTTATTCTACTAGCATCACTAAACACTGGAAACATTTATAAATATAAATACTGGTTAATTATATCTGAGTATAGAGCTTAGATGCTAAAATGCTACTTTCTCCACAATTATTTTTAGAAACATTTTCAAGAATGGCACTTAACTCAAGCCAAAAATGGCCAAATTTTGTATGTTTTTTAGTTGCCATGGTTACTAGGTAGCTATGGCAACAAGATTTCTGAGTTAAAAGTATGTATCTCAATGAGAGCTCAATTTTGATATACAACATGACATATAAAATTGGTTTTTGACCGACTTATTGCATTTTTCTCTAAATTTTGCGGCCATCTTGGCTTTTGCCCCCTGGTGAATTTTCCCCAAACTTTTGCGAGGGTGGACCCGACTAATATGAACGAGTGGAAAATTCTGTACAAGAATCAATCTTCAAAACATACTACGCTAAAAAAAATGGGGCTGAAAGAATGAACCCTACTATAGCAAGTGTCTATGGCGAGGAGGGAAAATACCCAGTCGCTGTACTGCCTGTAGTGACAGGTCAAAAACCTCTTATGAAATATTGAATAGGGTCTGTATCTGGAACAGTCACAAGTATAAGTAACATCTAGACAACTCATAATCCGAGAAGAAAAGATTCCTAGGAGAAGACTCAGAAGCCAAAAAGAAGTCTAGACGAACATATATAGCTAGGAAGCAATGTCTAACTTTTCAGAGTATCCTATAATCGCACAGCTCGAAAACAAGAGCCTCTCAGAAAATGGGAAATAGGTTCAGGAACAAGGACATTCACATACATATAGTGAACTCCTAGTTGTACCTGAGACAGAGGAGAAGAAAAAGGTCGCCACTTGGCCGTCGGTTCTTTTGCTTTGGAAAAACTTTCAATTCTTAAAAGCGGGAGAAAAATTTCAAATAAAAGAAATTGTTATCAGTGATGATGAGAACTTGAGAAGGACAAAGGTGCAAGCTCGAAAGCAATATATGAGTGACGTCACCTGAAGGTGTGGACACACATTCGTCTCACTTTGTAACTATTCAGAGGTTGTATTAATTTAACACAATGCGGACGAAGTCGCCAAAATATGTGATGTGTCATGAAAAATGATTTACAAGTCGCAAAAAAAGTATTTTTAGATACTTTCGTAATATTATTTGAAAAGATGAGTTCAATCCGATTCCAATTGTGCTCAACATTAGGACATCCAATAGGTACTTCTGTTTTTTTGTATGCATGAAAAGATGTTTGCAATATCAGTAGTTCATTAATATACACTTCATAGAACAACCTCAGATACTTATAGCTATATTCAATACACAGTCTTGAGATAAGGCACAAGAGGGTCAGATTCTCAGAAAATGCACAATCTGCAGTTCTACAGATCTATCAAATTCTGCTAAATTAGAGTGAAAAATGATAAATACTAGGTATATCTGAGTATATTCTGTATTGTATTCATTCAATAAATCTGTCTGGTTATGTTGAACTGTATTTTGAACCTGATTTTCGTCTTAAATTCTGGTTATTTTAAAGGATTGGTAGAAGCCAATTGTACATTTTCTGACGATCTGACCCATGTACTCATGGTACTAACAGCGCAAACCACCCCCAAATATGGACACAACCTGAGGAAGGGTTCTCGTGCAAAAACATTTGGGGAATACCATTTTTTTGCGTTTCTGTAACACATCAAATGTACTATAGGGGATTTGCATGTCTCACTGCGCATGTCTACAGCAGTGCATGCTGGGATGGATTCTGTTGAAATCTACCATACAAATATTTGGCAAGATGTTTATCGAAAATTGCAAAAACGTTTTCGCCAATACCATAGCTTGTAAAAATTATTTATGAAAACCAAATGCATGATGGAAAAGATGTACTGGAAACATGTAAAACACATGAATATTGACATTAGAGCACTGATAAATAGTCCATGCTGAACATAACATGCTTTCAATAGGTTTTAGACTGTAGACCATTAGTCTCAAAATTCCATGCGAATCAAGATTCAAGATGGCGGCTATGCAAATCCCCTATTCACCGTCACCAGCCTCTCAGCGTGTACTAAAAGTACTAGACAACTCAGTATTCTCAAGTTTCTGGCATTACTGGAATTCCAACCCTTAAACAAAGTTTAACATAATCAGGCAGATTATTTTAATTAATCGATGCAATAACAACTATCTTCAGACATACCTACTATCTATCAGTGGTCAGCCTAATTTAGCATGATACATAATTTCAAGTGAGTTCATCTAATCTAAAGACCTTTTGAAGAGGGCAGGGACATTATTGCATTTTAGAGTTGAATAGCAACTATTAAACAGATTCCGCATAATCATATATAAGGGTCAGATTTTCAGAAAATATACAATTGGCAGCTGAACACATTTAGTAAATTTTGCTAAATTAGGCTGCAATTTGGTCAATACTAGGTAAATTCGAGTATATTCGATATTGCATTGATTCTAGCAACCTGTTTTGTTAGCTTGAACTGCTTTTTGAACGTTATTTTTGCCTGAAATTTGGGTTATTTGAGAGGATTGGTGGAAGTGAATTGTGCCTTTTCTGGAAATTTCACCCGTAAAGGAGGTTGATAGCTTGACAAATGGTCCACTCACTTTATAGTGTTTGACTGTATTGGCAGGACTCTAAGGCATATATTGATATAATAAGAAAATAAGTTCAGGAACCGGAACGCTCTCCAGCAAAAGTAGATCCCCCACACATTCCACTCTTGCTAGGAAGTACTTAATATGGTCTGCTTCTATTTCTGCCGGCTCCCTTCATCATTTTCCACGCTTTGAAGGGGAAGTTTTATTGCAAGAATATGTAATACACATCCAAATCAGTACATGGATTGCGATAAGTAAGATGGATTTATAGCAGAATCAGATTTTCAGAAAATGCATAATCGACAGTTCTACACATCTCTCAAATTCTGCTAAATTAGAGTGGAAAATGATAAATAATATAGGTGTATCTGAGTGTATTCTGCATTGCATTCTTTCAATAAATCCGTGTGGTTATGTTGAACTATATCTTGAGCCTGATTTTCGTCTTAAATTTGGGTTATTTGAGGGAGTTGGTGAAGGCAAATTGCAAAACTTTCGTTAAATTTACACAGGCTTGTGCATTGTATATTTATATGATTCTGACAGTAACAGTCAAATGCAGAGTTAGGCAAGCAGCCTATATAATGCTATGCTACCACACCGATACATATCTATTTGTTTACAAATTACCAAATTGTATTTAATGAATATTCAAACATGGTCATTTAACCCATCAGTAATCCAAAAGATGGATTTAAAAGATGTCAGTGTTAGTCGCTGTGTTGTTTACTTGCATTGAATTGAAGTGGCTCTTCCCACTAACTCTACTTCTAGTGGATTAGAGGATTTGGATGTCCGCCATCTTGATTCTCCATTCGCATGGAAGCATGGAAGTTGTATGTCAGTGTAAAAGCTATAGAAAACATGTTATGTTCAGTATGTAATATTTAACAGTGATCTCATGTAAATTGTATAGCCATGTTTTACATGATTCCAGACAACAATACTTCATCTTTCGCAACATGTATTTGTTTTTACAGCTCATTTATATATGTTATGGGTCAGATTTTCACAAAATGTACAATTCAACTTCGCCAATCTTCTGAAATAACCCAAATTTCAGACGAAAATAAAGTTCAGAACACAGTTCAACCTAACCAAAAAGATTGCTAGAACCAATGCAATGCCAAATATACTCGAATGTACCTAGTATTGACCAAATTACAGCTATATAATCTTGCAGAATGTACTAAATGTGTACAGCTGACAATTGTACATTTTCTGAAAATCTTACCCTTTAAATGATATTGGCGAAAAGATTCTTGCTTTTTTCAATAGAAAGCTTGCTATAATGTGTACGTCATATTTCAACTGAATCCATCCCAGCATGCACTGTGATATACATCATATGCACGCAAGTCCCCTATTATTTCAAATGATTCATTCAACCAATTTGTTCTGTGGTTAGTTAATCTGTGTACACTGGTACCGAATACAAGAATGGTCTTTTAAAGATCTGATGGAAATTGCATTGAAAATGTACATGATTTGATATTAACCTTCTGATTCAAAACTGCATTACATAAAACAAAACGACACAATTCATTCTCAACTGGTCTGGGGTGCGTTACATAAAGGGAGATACACACTATTGCGTCTACACTCGACTAATGTACGACGCGCAAATAATTGTAACCCACCCCTGATGGGACGAGAAATATATCAAAATATTTTGACCAACAAGTTATTGTTTAGTGACAAATTAAATATGATGCGGTAATCATGGGATTATATAATCCAGCTTCTCAGACAGAGAATCTAGTATAAAAAAACACCGTCAGCACAACACCACCAGGTTGCAACGTGCACACACGGGTCAGATTTTCAGAAAATGCACAATCTACAGTTCTACACATCTTCCAAATTCTGCTAAGTTAGAGTGAAAATTGATAAATACTAGGTATATCTGAGTGTATTCTGTATTGTATTCATTCGATAAATCAGTCTGGTTATGTTGAACTGTATTTTTAACCTAATTTTCGTTTCAGATTTGGGTTATTTGAGAGGATTGGTGAAGATGAATTGTACATTTTCCGGCGACCTCACCCACACAAATCCTAATAGATAATGTCAAAGTGGAAGAGCAACGTCTCAATTTAAATATATATAAGATGTAACATGGCCCTGTTCAACCATGGTCATACATGGGTAAGATTTTCAGAAAATGTACAATTCACCTTCGCCAATCCTCTCAAATAACCCACATTTCAGACAAAAATAAAGTTAAAAATACAGTTCAATCTAACCAAACAGATTGATAGAATCAATGCAATGCCAAATATACTCGAATGTACCTAATATTTACCCAATTGCAGCCTAATTTAGCCAAATTTACTAAATGTGTACAGCTGCCAATTGTACATTTTCTGAAAATCTGACCCATATATAAACTACCCTAGTAGTGTACTATTGTCTATAGATCTACAGCTCCCTTTACAATCAGGCCCTGCAAAAAACTATTGCGGGAGGAAAATAAAATTGGGACTGACTGGATGTTGGGTGGAAGATGGACGGGCTGTAAAGTAGGAGCAATAAAGCATTCTACCCGTCTGTGTTCAACAACTTGTGTTTTATAGCCCTGTGGACTCTTTCTATGTCATTAGAAGCTTTTGTGAGTTCTAATGGGGAAGTCTGGGGAGTGGGAGTCAATGCCGTGAATAGTCTACGGGCTATATATACACCATAGGCAGATACTAAAAGGATTAATAACCCCCATTTTTTTTTGCAGTTTCAAATGATTTCAAATCTAAAATGAGTTGCCAGGAACTAAGTTATGGTGAAAACCTTTTTATTTGACATTTATTTTATCATTTTTTCACCTTAAGACATTTGATCTAGATCTAAATCCTTAGTCTATTAAAGTATATGGGTGAACCAACCAAACATGAAATGAACTTATTAGTAAAAGCTTATTATCTATTCACTTTTATTTTTTTGTTTTTGCAACATATTTATTCAGGATCCCTGCCAGCTGGGCTTATACAATGCTAACACATTTTATAATACGAAGTGGTAGTGATCAAACAAAAGAGACATGCATAGGTTTCACACAGGTGTTTCGTAAATTCTATGTTGGTATTTCAGGAATATATATTAGGTTTTCAAAGTGTCAATCAGCTCGGTGGTATCGTCCTTTAAGGTATTCACTTTTATTATGACTTGTGGGAAGTGGAATACAATTGAGACCGACCTCGGTCCTGGCAGTCTATCTGTTCTTACATACAGCTGACTAAAATGGGCTACAGCTCAAATATTATTTTTGATATTGATTTTTACTTTGGGCAGGTTAAAACTCCGTGCTTTGGGGTGATTTTATATCGAGACAAAAAGCAGAAAGTAATCCCGCCTGCCATACCTTGTTTTCAGTGGAGGCACACGCCTGAGCTAAAACCCTGACAGAAGTCAAGCTGGATTGGCTTTCACTTGTCACTTAAGGGTTGCATTATATGAAAACCCACAAAGTAACAAAAATCATCTTGACTCGAGACAAACTATAAGAAGGCGGGAAGGGCCTCCCCCCCCCCCTCCCCCACACCACCAAACCTTGGTCAGTTCTCCCTACGTCCCCTCCACCCCCCTCCCCCTCCCTTCGAGCTAGCACACCCCATCCATCCTCTCCCTCATTACCCGGCCTCTCCCATTTAGAACTATTGATTTTTTAAACTATCAATTACCAAAAAGGAAAGGCAAACCCATTAGTATCCTTAAAGCTGTCAGAGCTGCCTTCCCCCTGCGCTGAATGGATGCCTATGATAAAAGGAGCAAGCAAGGCGATGCATCAACACGGGCACACATTTTACTGCAATAGCGGGTTTGCATGTGCCACTGCGGATGTCAGTTGTAGTACTGTTTCAGTCTAGGCCCAAAGTTGAGAGAGTCCCTTCAAATGGAGGGAAAGCCTCTCGCCTCTCGCCTCTTGCCTCAAACTGCAAAGTACCATTATAATGCCATTAAGACCGCAAAATGTCGTTATATTGCCATGAGAACGCCGAGTCCTGTGTCAGGAAACCGATTAGCGAAGTAGGCGTCTAGTCATTGACATACCATTCTTATCTGATCTGAGGGTTTGGACCTAAGAGTTGTTCACAACAGATGATATAAATGGCTATAAGTACCCGCTGAGGTGTTCCGCATGGCCCAGGGACATGATGTATCATACAAGGATTACCATTCTGTTTTTATATATGATATCTTAGTTAAATATATGTTAATGGAATAATTATTTCCGATGAAACCGAATAGAATAGAATTGGAAACTACGATCTCCGATCAACTATTGCAAACTGATGAGTACAGATGAATCCATAATAACATTACTATCCGTATACATTCTAGCATCGATACCATGAATCTTCAAATCCTCAAATTATTTGCTACATAAAGCAATGTATTTTCCCACTGATCGACATATGGATATAAATACGATATTTTCTACGAAGCCCAGACTTTAAGGAGTAGAACAAAATTACCACCAAAACTTCAACTTTACATTTATCCATTCTCAGGCAAAATTCTGAACATTATTCAAAATCCTTTCTACCTCCGCTATTGAGTACAGCCAGGAGACAAAAAGCCACCAATCAATATTGGGTTTGACAGACTCTAAATGGCCATGTTGGTTTTGATGTATGCTTTCTTAGTCACTCATGGAGAAACGAGCGACCACATCGGACAAAAATGGAAATGAAGAAGAAGTAGAGGAGAAGGAGTTGTTATTCAGGAATTCATGTGGAATTAATATCTTGGCTTTCATGTAAATTAATATGGTTGGAGTGGGTTCTGTGTTTGGAATCGGCCGCTAAAAGGTGTATATTTGGTTTCATGCTGTGGAACGGGAGCAAGAACGTGCGGTACATAATTATCTTTTGGTTTTACTTTTGAATCGAAACAATACACATGAAAATAAGTACTTTAATTTACCATTTTCATTACTTGAACTCATAATGGCAAACTCCAAACTTATGAAAGGATAAATACTAGGTATATCTGTGTATATTTAGTATTGTGTTGATTACATAGATCAGTTTTATTATGTTGAACTGTGTTTTGACCCATATTCCTTGTCTTAAATATTTGATTTTTGAGAGGATTGGCAAAGGCGAATTGTACATTTTGAGGCAACTTGACCCTGTAAATCCATGAATTGGATTTCCATTTATGGCTATATTACTGGTGTGAGACGTATGGCCTTGGGTTAGGTATTGTAAAGATATAAATACTCGTCAGTCCTCTGAAAATAAAAAAAAAATCTTCTAGCAGCTTTGTTAAATATGTCTCATGTGTGAATTTTCCCAGCTGCCTACTCTTCCTCCCTTCCCTTCTGTATTTCATATGTAGTATAAACTGTACCAGGGTCAGATTTTCAGAAAAATGTACAATCTACAGGTCTGCACATTTATCAAATTATACTAAATTAGAGTGAAAAATGATAAATACTAGGTATATCTGAGTATATTTGGTACTGCCTTGATTCAAACAATCTGTTGGTTATGTTGAACTGAATATTGAACCTCATTTTTGTCTTAATTTCGGTTTATTTGAGAGGATTGGTGAAGGTGAATTGTACATTACATTTTTCTATCGATTTCACCCTCCGAGAAACCCATCCTTACATGGACATTAATGTAAGACCTGAATGATGTTCACGACTCTTTGACAAAGATGTTCTAACCCATGTAAGATATACATTTCTAATGTTTCTGTTCGAATGAATTCGAATGAATTGTTTATTCGAGACGGCTCAAAATGATTACATGATTCTGGAAAGGTTTCTAGGTCTTTCAGCGTGCAACGTTATCCGACTAAAAGGCAGAAAATGACTAAAAACAGCTTAGAACTATTGTAGGTACTGTTGCGGGTACAACTCATAGGGAATCCGGAGGTTCCAGGTTCAAGGGAGCTGCTCGTCTTCATTCCAGAGATGTATAACTCACATGGGTCAGATTTTCAGAAAGAGTAAAATTGGCATCCATACACATTCAGGAAATTGTGCTAAATTTGGCTGAAGAATGATGAATACCGGGTACATCCGAGTATTTTTCGTATCGCATTGATTTAAAGTATCAGATCTGTTATGTTAAACTGTATTTTAAAGCTCATTTTTGTCTTAAATGTGGGTTATTTGAGAGGAATGGTGAAGGTGAATTGTACATTTTCTGGAAATCTGACCCACATCTGAATTTGTCGGTTGGCGAATCTGGAGTCTGATGTCACGTCGATCTGATTCTTAAGCGACTAAGTTCTCTCAAACTAAATTAAGTCTCATATCTTGGAGAGTTACTACTAGGTTTTAGCGCAGGGTTTTTCGAGCAAGGTGGAACAACAAGACAAGGTGTATAAATGACAGCCAGATTTAGTATGAACCAAAACACAAGAATCAGTCATACTTATAGTAAAAGCGCGGACCCAAAGCAGTCCAGACTCTCAGGCGAATCTGATGATTTGTTAGAAGAATCGGTTATAAGTTGGAAAATGATGTAAGTTAAATATTGTGACTTGTGCAACGAGTCTCCGTGAGTCGTTTAAGTGAACGTTAGTGATTCGTGAAAGATTTATAAAAAGATATTTTCAAGCAAAAGTGAAAAACGATTCCCCATAGTTTGAGCACGTGGGTCAGATTTTCAGAAAATGTACAATTGTCAGCTGTACACATTTATAGTAAATACTAGGTACATTCGAGTATATTTGGCATTGCATTGGTTCTAGCAATCTGTTTGGTTAGGTTGAACTGTGTTCTGAACTTTATTTCCGTCTGAAATTTGGGTTATTTGAGAAGATTGGCGGAGTTGAATTGTACATTTTCTGAAAATCTGACCCATATAACCCACCAAACTATTCTGCAACAATACATAAGGTGTACCACATTTACACTGCTAAATGCTGCAAATATATATATGTTTACCAGATTTGAACCGAATCCATCCCAGCCAGTGGTATAACTGACTTACACAATGGCACATGCAATTCCCCTATTGTACATACCTCAGAGGATGAACCCATTAAGCAAATCCTGCCTATTGGCAAGGCAAAATGGTACAGGCACATGCCATGAGCATCAAACATTAAATGGAATTGCCATGGAAACATGATAGACCTAACTTTAAAGTAAAGGCATCGCTGTTTTGACAACTTAAATTTGATATGACAGTTCGTGTTATATTTTTGAGACATCAAACCTTGTCTTCTAGCCATGGGAAAGCATGTTGGGGAAACGCAGTTGTGGCGTATAACAGTCGGAGCGTCAGCAAAAGTAGCTCTACACATTTAGTGTAAATTCTGACAAAGAAGGCTGACATATGATGATAAATGGAGGGTATATAAGGAATATTTGGGTGAAGCCACTAGAAGTGTACAATCAATCTCTCTCATCAATCCTAGCAAATAACCCTGATTTAAGAGAGAAATCAGCGTCAGAATACAGTTGAACATAGTCTAACAGAAGTACCAAATATACTCATATATGTACCTTGTGTTTATCATTTATAACCAAATTTAGCAGAATTTACAAAATGTGCAGAACTGTCCATTGTCTATATTGTTACGACCTGACCCATATAATTATATCTGATTAGCATAGGATAGGAAATCTAAAATGTATCTCTGTATTTTGTTTGATTTTTTTTATGTTTGAAAACAAATTTGTGGGTGGACAGTTATTAATAAAGTAGCTAAATACACTCCATTGGATCATGACCTTTAAAACGCCAGGATTTAATCTATCTAATACACCGCCTTGCTACATGCATTCATACGACTTAATGTGATAGATATCCCAAAAATGAGAACATTTCTCTAAAGAGATCTGGTATTGCCTTGCTTCATAATATATGGTGGATCAACTGCTTAAAGTCCTGGATAGAATACAATGGATGTGCCTTAAAATACAGGGATGTCAATATGACAAAATGCAGAACGGGGGTTCTTACGCTCGTTCAATAGACAATCACTGTTTTTCAGCAATCCACTTAACAGCGATTTGGTCAATACGAAAGAACAAATGTCACGATTTCCACTTTACTGTCTGAAACACTGGGTTTGTTTGCATGTTATTCTTATTATATGGATAACAAGGCTGATGTATTGTATTTGTGTTTAAAGATATTTCAACAATAGAACATTTTGTAACAAGTACAATTTTCTCAGAGCATGCTGTTATGTTTACCAATTAATAATGAGTTCACTTAGTATAAACTGATAACAAACGTTTACATAAGTACAGAAAGAAGAAAGCAGATAATGGAATAATAATAATGTTTCTAAGAGCCTGGCAATTTAAAGAGAAATATAGAAATACTCAAATCCACTACCAGTTGTGTTGTGTCTTATTTAAACATTCATAATGGGTGGATCCTTTTCTGTAAATTAAAAGGATTTGCTTAAAAGCAAGATGATCATGTCATAACCAAGCCGATAATTAAAAGGAGCAGAACATATAACTTCTTATACTATTTAATATTTTGAGATGGTAGAGATGATAATAATGTAAGTATCGCTTTATATCCACTGCTCAGGGTGGATGCAGTTCTGATGAAAGTTGTTGCTTCAAGGTTAATTTTGATGCTTATTCATCAGGTTTAGTACGAATGCTGATAATAAAGACAATAGCTATGATATAATATGCTACTTTAAACCTTTCTATTCAGAACAAAATGCTTGAATAAGTTATTCCTGGAAGGTATTAATGTGAATATATATTACCTCAATTTTGTCATGGTCTTTCATGACATAAACTGCTTTTAATGCTTTATTTCATGTGTCAGTGAATGTTAGATGTTAAAGACATTTTTTTTTATTACAAAGTGGCCAAACAGTTACATTCATTTTCATTTACAAAAATACGCGTGTCCACCCGGTGGATGTTTTCCTGCGTTGCCTACAACCTTTATCAATTACCTCTACAATCTAAACATTATTATAATCGTATACGTTATCCACTACAATTTATGTTTATACAATTATCTCTACAATCTAAACATTATTATAATCGTATACGTTCTCCACTACAATTTATGTTTATACAATCATTCCTATATCTTAACCTCAATACAAGTGACCAAACATTCTTAATCATCCAATAATAACGTTTAAAGGTAGCTCCAGAGTGTGCTGGCTCTCCCCAACTTATAATAACTTTATTTCAACTTCATTTCAAGTTCCACTTTAAATAAATGTAACGTTATGCATGCACACCACATTGAGCCAGACAGACTTTCATTAAAAACATGAAATCTGAAAAATCAAATTAGACCACTGGGTATTCAAACTCTACATACAATTGAATAATGGAAGCTGCCTCCCCTCCATTTAATTCCTTAGTGTACATAGTCATTAGGTGATACAGACATACTATGACAAAACCTAGCTAATTGTATGTGATTAAGGAAGAATAGTATTTATGGCAGGGGAGAAAAAGGTTTTGCCCTGCAAGTATAGCCATAGCAGAATGATGCGGCGAGGATTTAAAGTGGCAGTTCAATTTATTAGAGCAGTGGTTTTAACGATATTTTAGTGCAAAAAGTCTAAGTAATAAATGTCTCATGACAGAACATCCATGTTTAAGAGTGATAGTTGTCTGGCTTTTGGGTGACGTAATCCAAGGTCACTTTATCTAATTTGAGGTGAACTCACTTAAAGATACAAGGTGGTGATTGGTCAATTGTTTTAAAATCAGTTACTTTTCTCACGGTAAAATCCCCTCCACATAGGAAATACTATGCTCTAAAACAGATGATAATAAAAAAAGCCTATCTTGAATACAGACCGGGGGTGTAGGGATCATGAAAAAGTAAAATCCTCTAAAATTTAATTCTTCATTAATCTCAATTGCCAGCCGGGGCTAGAGGGGGTCGATTATGAACGGGCCACTACGGTGAGCGATAGGATAACAGTAAATGGAAAACAGCGCAATAATCAAACTGTCCTAACTGAATCAGAAAAGGTTATAAGATCGATAACAGCAAGCGATTTTTTGTTACATTATATTTCGTCTACCAAGTTTTGATGAAATTGCTAGTATCAAGTTTTGAGAAGTCCAGTGCATAGATATATCTATATATATGCATCCAAGCCCTAAGGACATATAAAGCTATTACATTTTTGGAATCCACTTAATCTCATTTTATCAAATACCTGAAAACACATTATTCTTTTACAAATGTCTCAAACCGAATTTACGGGCAAAATTTTTTTACAGCTAGATACTTAGTTCTAACAAACAAAAATACCAAAATATGAGAGCTCCCATAAGGAGAAAAGAAAGGGATGCTTGAAGGAGGAAAATCGTTCTATCTCAACCTCCCCTACCCTCCCACACTAAAGAAATGTCTCTATCCGGGCTGATTAGATTCGACCCTCTCTATAACCTTTTTGCATTGATGCAGCACACATGGTTATCAAACAGAGATTGTGCTTGTGTTTATGTTAGTTGCTTGATGGAATTCTCCAGCCCCAACCCATAAACTCCGCGCCTGTATAATGTAATGCACACCATGTACTAGCCTAGTCCCGATACAGGGGGAATTACAGCTTTACTCTTTTTATCTGGTTGTATCATTTTTTGCCCTTATTGTGCTGATCCATGCATGGGACTATTTTAGCCCAGGTTTGTTTGTTTAAAGGATTTTATTCATCAAATCATTATGCACAGGGTATATTATTCTCAGAGTTTGATGATATCATAGAACAATAATCAGGACGTGCATATAGTTAAATCATTCTAAAAAGTATACAAATATATAGAGTATTATTATATACAGAAAAAATAGATTTTTTAAAAGGGCTGTGCTACTACTATATCATGATAAACACATTAACAAATCATTATTCTCAATGTTCTATAATCTAATTGACAAACGTCCACATCGTGCCAACGACAAGGTCAATAAACAAATTTACGCTTTTTGTCTTTTTGTGTTTCTATCGTCACCTGCCTCTCTGTGTTCCAGTCATTCTCCTGTTCTGTGTGTGTGTGTCTCTCCCTCTGCCCGGGTCTCCCTCTCTCTCCCCTCTCATTCCCTCTCTCTCTACCCCATCCCTCCCCGTCCTCGCCTCCTGTCCCTTCTCCCTCTCTCTACTGTTCTCTCTCCCTGACATTCCCCTCTTTTTGCCTCCTGCTCTCTATAGCTCTCTCCCTCCAACTCCCATTCTCTCTCCCTTTCTAAATTCCTCTCTCTCGGTCTCTCTCCTTCTCTCGATCTCTCTCTTTCCCTCTCTCTCTCTCTACCTCACCCTCAGGTTTGTAAGTCAGACATGATCCTTCTCCTACAGTAGTTTCTATACTAGCTTCTTTACTAACAATAACATGGCTGTCATCCAACACCTGATAGAGGCCCGCTATAGAACCGAACCTCCTCCTATATTCCCTGCACGGATAGGACCTACCTGTTGGTACTTAGGTATTGCTTACGATCCTTATCCTTACGATCCGTACACGGCGCCCATATCTAGTGCATCAGGTGGTTAGAGATTAAGGGCCTGTTGCATAATAAATCCTTACTTCAAATATTCCTTGCTAAGGTATTTGTCCTGGCTTAGATATGTGGAATGATTCTGATCAAAATAAGGTTTGGTGAATAGCAAATTCCTTCCCTATAGGTTGCATAGCAAGGAAATGCTTAGTCTCCAGAAAATGTACAATTGGCCTTCACCAATTCTCTCAAAAAATCCAAATTTCAGACAGAAATGAGGTTCAAAGTTTAGTTCAACATAACCAGACAGATTTATTGAATTACTCCAAATTCTACAACAGAATACACTCAGATATACCTAGTATTTATCAATTTTCACTCTAATTTAGCAGAATTTGATAGATGTGTAGAATAGTAGATTGTGTATTTTCTGAAAATCTGACCCAAATATTAAGTAAGGATTTGTGATGAAACAGGGGCCGATATACCTGTCAGAACTTCAACCTTTTCAAAGCTCCATTCGCAGCTTTTATGATAACATTTCCTTACTAAATGTACTCATTGTTTGCCCTATAGGGCTACAGTTAACAATACTTTGATGCTGTTATGTTTATATATTGTTAGTTGAATTGTCCTGATTTTGGTCAGGAATGCAGCCTGATTGTCACCATGTTTATAAATAGTCGCATAATTGGAGAAATAATTTTCGGGATTATAAATGGCTTCATGATAGAATCAAGTTAATTGTTAACTTATAATTTAATACTTGGCGCTGAATAATCTATGTGATCACTTTCGTCAATGACTGAAAGTGATTTACTACTAATTTCTTAGTTGTTTTGTAACTATATGTGATCCGTTTTAGAGAAATAAATCATAAGTCGCAAAATATGGATTTTGAGATATCGTCATATTTGAAAAGAGGAGATCAAGCTGATTCCAATGGTAGTAAACACTAATTAATATACATTTCTATATTTTAAGTTTCATATTTTTATTTTATTTTAAAGAAGTTTACAATGTTTTTGGATGGGCAATTACCAGTAAAGTAACTTGATATACTCCATACTAAGGCCTTCAAAACGCAAGGATATATTCAATACAATGTCCCGATATTTGTTACATGGATTCATATGACTACAAGTGCCAAACCCTCTAAAAACCAAACTATTCCAATTAAGAAATTTTGTGGAAAAACAGTTTGAAAAATATCAATTTTGCTACTTGTGACTCATTTTCCTGAATCACATCACATATAGCTACAGTTGGTAAATAATAGTCACCAAAGTCTGAGAATACTACGTTATTGTATATATTGTCTTGCTGAATAAGATCTTCACTAAAATAATGAACGAAATAAATATATACTATAGTACTTCAAGTAGTACCCAAACTAAAGTCTAAAGCAAGTGATGTCCAGCCGTACCCATACATATGTAATATTGTGACAGGATCATTCTGGTTGAGCTCCTCTGGGTGTCCATGTATGAGCACATCGCGTGGCCACCAGGAATGGGTCTTCTTACTCACTGAACCACTAACTACAACATCTCGTGGCTAACACACGTAAAATGTATCATTTTACTGGCAATCCTAAGCTAGAAATAGGCATTTAACTTTGCTGTATACTCCTATATATCCTATTTTATGAGCGCAGTTTGAAAAGTTCAGATGTACAACTTAGATTTTATCATGCTCATTTAGGATTTAGGATTTACTGGAGCTAAATTTTCCACTTGTTTCTATTTCGGGGTATATTTTGCCTGCAAGTGGACACGTTGGGGTTTCCTGACTCTTGATTATTAAATGCTTGCTCAAGATTGATTAAACCTAAGTACAAATTATCTCCGCTATTATATATATCTACTCTTAAACTGTATGAAAGTTCGAAAACCTACGTAAGTTAACCAACTTATTATTATCTCTAATAGTTGTCACTAATCAAGGTATTTCGATTTACTTTTTTCAATTGGATTTGACATTCCTTGCTCTATCTGGCAGCCATTGAAAGACCTGAGCATTTAATGGACAATCAATTCCGAAAAGAAATAAAGAATATGCCCAATTCAATTGAAGCTGCATTCACAGCGAAATCGACCAAAAGTTATTTTTCTAAATTCTTTCTTCGATTTCTATTGTTATAGAAGGGAATATTTGAATACTAATAATTAGGAAATATTTCCTTGAAGTCCATTAGTAATTCATTCATAACTTCTCACAAATATTTTCATTAATATGCTTTTTTAAAAATGTATTAGCCTCTGAATATAGCTATTTAGGCAGTACTGTCTTAACTGTTTCAATTTCAGTGGCGTTTCCCAAAGACAATGATAGAAAGCCATATTGAAAGACGAAGGATTACTGTGGGTCACCGAAAAACTTAGGTACATTGGGAGATGAAGAGGTTTCACTTCATGAGGAAGGAGTCCAATATGCAATAGTTTGTATCTCTTCAGTGTAGGCCCAAAGTTGAGACAGTCCCTTCAAACGAAGGGAAAGCCTCTCGTATCAAACCGCAAAGTAACATTATAACTCTATTAAGACTGCAAAATGTCATAATATTCCCATTAAAACACCGAGTCCTAGGCGAGGAAACCGATTAGTGAAGTATGCTGACATACCATTCTTATCTGATTTGAAGGTTTGAACCTAGAGTGCTCCCGGTTAGTGTCTTGGAAATATCGATGTATCGACGATGAGTCCAAATAAAATAATTATTTTAAAAAAAGATTCCCCTGATTACTTTCAAATTAATTAATAGACATTTCTTGAAGGAATTTAGCTGAGAATTTAGCTTTATGGAACTATATATGAACTCATGATATATGCCTATACATTTAGAAACAGAAACCCAGGAACCAAGTTAAGATATAAATCCTATATCAAGTGGGGTTCAGCCCAAGAACGGATGGGACAGGAGTGGATGTTAAGATTTTGGTTTGAATTTATTTGGGTCCGACGTTTCGGGCTAACGTTTGCCCTTTATCAAGGATTAAGATATAAATTTATGTCTCTTGTCGATTCAGATTGGAGAGAAAAGATATTAAAGGCAAACGCTACTATCTAGTGGAAAATGAAAATAAATGTCATTTTTCTGAAACTTTAGTATTTGTTTCTTGAAGTGTTTCTGGTCATAAGGATGGAAAAAAATCATTGGGTCGCCGTCCTCATTTTTGAATTACAGTGCTTCAAAATTTGGCATCTCAAAAGTACCAATGACGACCAAAAGGGGGGCCCATTTTGCAGTACCTCAACTTCATAGTTCATATTTACTATTTATATTCACTCAATTTAAGTAAAATTAACAGTTTTAGAGAGAGTATTATTTGGCCAATAATTCTATGCCTCTTTTCTATAGGGTGCATTGTTATTTTTATTTTGAAAACAACAAATACATAATGTGAATTTTAAATTAAAAACTCAAAAAAACTCACCATTTTTATAAAAACAATTTTTTTGCCTCCCCAGTGAAAATAAATGTCATTTTTCTGATTCTTTAGTATGTGATTTTTGAAGTATTTGTGTTCTTAAAACTGAAAAAAAAATAATGGGTCACCGTGCTAGTTTCTAAATTATGGGGCTTTGAAACATGGCTGACAACCCAAAAATCTGCTGCTTTCAAAGTGTTCTTTGTTTCCTAAACATGTCTATTTCAGACAGCTACAATTATTTTTTTAACGTGATGACATACATTTTTTTCCCTATATATGTGTAGAATATTACCTGCACTATATGTGTAGAAAATTCTGGGACATTCAGAGTATCCATTTCTGTTTGATTCCCAAAACCGTGAAAGGAAAATGTAGCTTTTCCCAATAGACTTGCATGCTAATTGAGTACAACTGAGAGTACCATTAGCTAGCTCTGTTTCCCAAACATGTCTATTTCAGACAGCTATAAAAAAAAATCTAACGTGATGACATATATTTGTTTTCCTTTTTTTCTGTAGTATATAACCTGAACTGTATGTGTAGAAAATTTTGGGACAGTAGGAGTAGCCATTAATTGTTTGTTTTATTCTATAAAATTTGAGAAAATGGGCCTTTTCCTCATAGACTGCAATGCTAAAGGAGTAGTGCGTAAAATGCCCGTAGATTTGGTATATGGTAAAGGGGGGCGGGGCAGTGAATAGTAGCGTTTGCCTTTAAGTACACTACACTGGGAATACATAAAATCCAAATTCAAATATAGTGTATTTCATCTACCTTTTTATCAGGTTGGTGGCAACTTTCTATACAATTAAGTGACCTTTACGTATCATTCTGACAATTAATGGTTTTAAGTTCTAAGGAAAACAGTTTGTCTTCCTAAACATTTACACACAAATTTAAATGTCAAGCCCAATAAAAACCCTTGATGACAAAATGCGAGTAGTTTGTAGCAAAAAATGAAAGTCGTAATGACCTAATTCATTATTACATCTCCGTTAAAACCTAGTCCTAACCACCTTACACATAATTTGAAAATACTAGTTTCAAAATGTCCCTTTTGGCTATGAACTATTTAGGACTAATGGAATTAAACTTATCATTGCTACAAAGCGACATTTAGGTATACTACTTGTATAATAACGAGGTTGATTTGATTTGTTTTGAAAACGATTTTTTCCTTTTTCTTTTGAACATGTACATCTACTGGTTTTCACCATGTTTTTGTCAGTAGCCTGATTACAATTACCTTCACTTATAATTGTATTACTATACATTCAGTGGTATTTACATTAGATTCTCGTTTGTTTTCATATATAGCATAAGTATGGGTTTCAATATCATAATGAATAATATTTACAGTTCATCTTTAATTATCAGTTGGGATAAATTATCACACTAGTAATTAAGGTGTTGTTATAATTGTATGCGTAATTGGTCTCCTATCACTGCTATCACTATATATGTCCGTTTCATAAAATATTTCTATATAACAATCATGAATGATATTTGATCAATCTGATCAGTCATTAGAGGATGCATAGTTGTTTTGGTCTGTTACTATAAGAAAGGTAATATAAGCGGTAGTGTGGTTCTATTTGTATCTACTTAAAATATCAATCATTCTTTAACGTTGTGTTTTCAGTTGATCGAGTGAGTTTTAGAAGTAAGTGAAGGCTTTCTGAACCCAGGGTCTGTTGCATAAGAAATCATTTGCTTAGGTAGGAAATTACTGTAGGAATACAAATTAGCTTTGTCTGTATAGCAAATGACTTCCCTAAACATTCCTTACCAGCTGCTTAGCAAGGAGAAGTAGCTAATGAAGCAAAACATTAAGTAAGGATTTGTTATGCAACGGGCCCCAGCAGTAGACTCTAAGCTATTATAGCAATAGACAACGAGGATTTTAGCGTGAGAACTGTCTGTACTCCCATAGACGGCCCAAGGCCCAAGGCCGAGGGACGTCTATGGGAGTACAGACAGTTCAAACGCTAAATCCGAGTTATATATTGATTTTAGTCCGTGATGGAACACCGTGGTGGCGCCACTAGACCAACGCGGTCTGTAGTATAATAAGTGCATGCGAAATCTTACCCAAAATGGACTAAAGGTGATTAGACTATTAGCGGTTCTCCTTAAGATAACATCTGCCCGGACATTGTGAATTTCTGATGCAATTAACGGGCCCCGGTCGTAAAGAATGTACACTACACGTTTAGTAAATCCTTCTGAACACTAGACCTGTATATTTGGTTATATGTGGTAATTCAAAAGTCGCTTCAAAAGTGTAGAGTAAAAGAGAAATGATCATAAGCAGTCCAATACTTACACAGATCTGGAGTTGAATTTATATAAGTTGGACAGTTGTACATACCTGCAACAGAAACAAAATATGTTTTAAAAATGTATTACGATTCATCAGTTTGGGAGTAATAGAAAACCAGGAAACGGGGTAAAAATAAACTCGACAACATTGGCAAATCAGGAGAAGAGAACAGACAAAAGTCAGCTCTATTTTCTTAGATTCGGTGTTACAATTTCATATATAATGTCATATCAACACCGGGTGAAACATCCTCTACAAGTAGATTCTCCTGATTACCTTAAAACATTTCTTTGTGCTACTTGGGACTCATTTTCCAGTGACACATCACATATCTGCTTGGTGTTCATCCAAATACCCAAGCACAACATGATGGACGCTTAATTGATAAGTAATCGGTCCCTCAGTACCACAGAATGAAGTACGTACGTCATAGCTGGACACACGACAACCAGTTTGTCCAGTATATGCCTCCCTGTGTCCACCCATCACCGCCAACCCACATAGACTGACCCCTCAGCTGACATGGAATGACCATTCTGACTGAAGACAGATCTAGAAATAATTGCATTTATTTCTTTTTCTTCTCCATTTTACAAGCTATAAGCCACGTCTGCAGTGAGGAAAGGAGATTCATTGTAGGGGATATGTTCGTATCTGATAATACCCTTCAAGTCCCCTATATACACACTGGTATTGGGGGATTTGCATGTCTGCCATTTTGAATAAAAGCTGAGAATAACATTGTTGAAATATAAGACTTGTGGTGATGAAATAAAACAAATACAAAATTTACTTGGCATTATGGGAATTGTATATCAGATTTTAAAGTATAATTATAAAGAAGATAATGATGTATTCTTTATTTGTTGAAAATGACAAGAAAGGCACGAACAAACAGGGCATACATATGAGCAGGGTTCAGGTCACCCCGAACATAACATGCCTCTTTTATAGACCTGTGCACCCTCAGCTAACATAGGTCAAATGTTCTCTTCTTTTCCAACCCATCTAAACTAATCAAACTTTGGTTGATGTAGTCCTGTTCTTTTTGCTACAGAGCTTCATAAAATCCCAATGTATATTTCTGAGACCCACACAAATCCTTTTCTGTATACATGAGTTATAATTATAAAGTGGGGTAATCAAACTCTTCTTCCCTTTTTCAGTAAAAATGTTGCTTAATATTATTATTCCAGTTTGAACTGTATTTACCCCAGCATGCCATGCAATATGTTTTAATTATATTTAATATTTATTATATATACATAAGCTTTCAATTATGAAAATAGAAAAACAAATCCAGTCATAAATTCAAAAAGGTAAAAAAAAAACTGATTGGTTGCCATGACAACCCCACACAACCCACTAGTGAAATACGCACAATGCTTAATAGGGGATTTGCATAGCCGCCATTTTGAATCCTGATTCGCAATGAATTATGGGACTAATGGTACTGTGTAAATTCTTTCGAAAACATGCCCTGTTCAACATGGAATATTTATCAATGCTCAATGTCAATATCCATATGTTATAGATGTTTTCATAATACAAGCCTCCATTTTTCCCATCATGCATTTGGTTTTCATAGATCATTTATACATGTTGTGATATTGGTGAAAACATTCTTGCAATTTTCGATAAAAAAGTTGCCAATTATTTGGTATGTCAGATTTCAACTGAATCCATCCCAGCATGCACTGTAGTGACATGCGCAGTGAGACATGCAAACCCCCTATTCACTCTAGATAAGTTGTTTTCAGAGCAATGCGTGTATAATAAGATGGGGCAAAACCAATCTGATTGAATAAACGCGGGTTACAAGATGATGAAAGTATGTCCATTAAAATGTGACGATGATTTATTCTGCTGAAATAAATCGGCCTTTGATATGACAAGCTTTCAGAGATTTAGAGGGATCTATTATTTTTGGACAATTCTTGTTCCATCATATTTTGATATGAAGTGACGTTGATGTAGTCCACAAGGATGGTACCCTCCTTGAAGAATGGAAAGCGACATTTCACAGACATGAAAATAGGTACATTTATTATGAGATAGCAAAGGAAGGGGCAAATGTAAGGATGACAGCACCTCAAAGAAGATTAAAGCTGTAGCTAAGTTAATAACGATCAAAAACTAAAGATTCTGTACTTTTTCATCTGTTATTTTTCTACCTACCAGAAAGTAATTTGATCAAAATTCTGGTGGCTTTCACCCGGTTGTTTTTGCAGCTGGGCTTCATAAATGACATTTATATTTACCTTCGAAAAGTAGCAAGTGTCAGTAATATCAATGTAATACCCTGATTATTAGAAGTATTATCAGTTGGGAATAAACTAGAGTGTAATATCTCGATTTATAACAGTAAAGGGCCTGGTCCACTAAGCCAATTCTCATACGATTCTCACACAACTTAGTGCAAAAGAGTCCTCAGCGGCGCAAAATCGCATGAGAATCGGCTTGGTGGACTAGGCCTTTAAGAAAGGAATAGAACAAAGTGCTAATTTGCTATTTATAATACCAGGAAGGACCGCTCTACTGCAATAAGTGGTAATACGCACGAAAATAGTTTTAAACAAATACCCTAAAGTCTGTGTTATTCTCTTAAAACTAAAGAAAAGGAGCCTGGGGAGCCTGGGGCCCAAAGTGTAACGCTCATTTATGTACATTTTCGTGAATTAAAGGAACCTTTGGGCTCGATTGAACTATAATGATACATTCAAGTCCTGCTCCTTTCTCAGATATTCCCATTTTGTATCAAAACAATCTATAAAATATCTAAAACTGTAATTTCAGCATAGCAATTGATCACATACCCCAAGGCTTTAACCTCTTGTATAATTTGTGTGCCTTGTTTACTCGCTGAGTGGTTGAGGAAATGGGCAAGATGAGCTTTCTATTCTTTTATGCATCCGCTAATCTGTAACTGTCCTTTTTAACACCTTATTCTACCGCTTCGACTTCCCCTTGTAATGCCTCTTCCAAACCGGTTTTCATTAATACCTCTTTTTCCCCTCTCCCTTTTCATCTCTTTTCCATCACTTCAGCACCTAGACCAGATTAACACCAATGTATTCTTGAAAGCAGTTGTTGTGACTAAAGTTTGGAGGGGTGCACAAGGGCCTTATGATATTTTAATGTATAGTATGGTAATCCTGTGATGGCCCTTCCCATGTGGGGGCGTAGGAAAATGTACAATGTGCCTTAATTTTGACTCTAAAATAACCCAACACTAACAATTGATCTTACAACGACAGCTCAGCATAACCAAATATATCTGATATATACTTTCTCCCCCTCCCTCCCTCTCTCTCCCTCTCTTTCCCTCTTCCTCCCTCCCTCCCTCTGCCTACCTCTGCCACCCTCTGCCTCCCTCTACCTTCCTCTGCCTCCCTCTCCCTTCCTCTGCCTCCCTCTCCCTTCCTCTCCCTTCATCTGCCTCCCTCTGCCTCCCTCTCCCTTCCTCTCCCTTCCTCTCTCTCCCCTCTTCCTTAAGCGTATAATAATGTATAGTATGGTAATCCTGTGATGGCCCTTTCCATGTGAGGGCGTAGGAAAATGTACAATGTGCCTTAATTTTGTCTCTAAAATAACCCAACACTAACACAAAAATTGACCTTACAACGACAGCTCAGCATAACCAAATATATCTAATATACTTTCTCCCCCTCCCCCCTCTCTCTTTCTCCCTCTCTTTCCCTCTTCCTCCCTCTCTTTCCCTCCCTCTGCCTCCCTCTTCCTTTCTCCCTCCCTCTGCCTACCTCTGCCTCCCTCTCCCTTCCTCTCTCTCCCCCTCTCTCTCCCTCTCTTTCCCTCTTCCTCCCTCCCTCCCTCCCTCTCCCTTCCTCTCCCTCCCTCTCTCTCTGCCTCGCTCCCCTCACTTCGTCTTTCTCCCTCTCCCTTCTTCTCCCTCCCTCTCTCTCTGCCTCGCTCCCCTCACTTCGTCTTTCTCCCTCTCCCTTCCTCTCCGCCCCACTTCCTCTTTGTCACTCAAGGTAAACCAGACATACTCAGATATACCTAGTACATATCATTTTTAGCAGAATATACTAACTACTTAGAACTGCTAATTGTACATATTTTAACGGACTACCCCATACATAATTACACCAAACAAAGGTAAAAGGGTGTATAAATCCCTTAAACCTCCCGTCCAATGAACCTCAAACCGATAGTTGCTGGTGGTGGTTGACTACGCCATCTATATTCACATATAAAAATTGAGCTATTCATTCCAAGCGTAGGCCCAGGGTGAAGGAGATTAATGAGTAATCCATTAGAACCATACATCAAATAGGTCCCGGCTAGCAGAACCAATTACAAGTGGTGTCGTAGTCTCTCTTCTTTTCTATTTTTACTGCGCGACCTTTGTATTCATATCTGATATTCTTTCTTTTTTCCATTCTTCTCTGTGTCTCTCATTTTCTCCCGCCCTACCTTTCTGCACTATGCTGTTTTGCTGTTTGTCTGTCTAGTGTGCTGTCATTATTTATCTCCCTCTTGCTCTCTCTTCTCATCTCTCCTACCTCTCTTAATTCTCCCTCCCTCTCCTTATCTCCTAAGCTCCTTCCTCTCCCTCTATATTTGATTTGATAAACCTTTATCAGTAGGCTGAAGAGATTTAGTTAAATAAATATTATGCAAATAACGCATTTCCGACGAAATAGAAATTTTCATGCGTCGCCACGTGTTACAAAATATGTTAATCAATTTACATAGTTATTAGAAAGAAAATACATTGACAATAACAATAAATCATATACTGATACTACAATCACAAATATTTTTTATTATTTTCACATCCACCACAATCAATGCATAAGAACACCTTCCATTACATATAATATTATGCCTCCCTTATCTCTCCCTCCCTCTCCTTATCTCCCCCTCCTTCTCCTTATCTCTCCCTCCCTCTCCTTATCTCTCCCTCCCTCTCGTCCTTCTGGTCCTCCTTCTCCCTCCCTTCCCTCTTTTTATCTACCCCTGTTTCTAATATCTCCCTCCCTCTCCTTATCTCTCAATCTCTCTCCTCTCCCTTCCTGCCTCTCCATATCTCCCTGCCTCTCCTTCTCTCTCCCTCCCTCTCCTTTCCTCTCCCTCCCTCTCCTTTCCTCTCCCTCCTTCTCTTTCTCTCTCCCTCCTTCTCTTTATCTCCCCGTCCCTCCCCGCATTTCTATGTCCCTCCCTCCCTCCTTTTCCTTATCATTCCTTTCCTCCAATGCTTCTTCCCTCCTTCTCTATACTACTTTCTAATCCTGCTCTCTGTATGTTAGTTTTTTAGACTCTCCAATCCATTAGAACAATAAATCAAAAGGATCCTGTGTAGTGGAACTAATCATATCTTTCTCCTTTTTACTTTCTTTCTCGTCCCCAAGTCACCCAAATAATTTTGTTATTAGTTCTACTCTCCCTCTCTCTGCCACCCTCAGACTATTTCTTCATCCTCTGTTTTATAGTGCTGTCTTGTATCCTCCTCTTTCCTTTCTCTCCTCTACTTCGTTCTTGCCTCTTCTTCCATCTCCCCTCTCCTTCCTTTTCTTCTCTCTTTCCTTCTCTCCTCTTCTTCTTTCTTTCCTCCCCTTCCTTTTCCCCTTCCCTTGCTTCTCTCCTCTTATTCTTTCTCTCCTACTTTCTTTTCTTTCCTTCTTCCTTTTCCTCTCTCCTTCCTTTTATCTTTCTTTCCTATTATCATCTCCTTCCTTCTCTCCTCTCCTTCCCTCTATCCTCTCCTTCTTTCCTTCCTCTCCTTTCTTCTCTCCTTGTTGCTCTCCTCTCCTTATTTCTCCCCTCACCGTCATTCCCTCCTGTTCGTTTTATAACTCGCTTCTTTTTGTCTCCCTTCTTTTTCTAATTAATCTACAAAGCCTTATGACTGACCTTCCCCCAGATGGAAATATCAAGTATACATTAGAGTGGTTCCTACTAATGCTGATAGCTGCGACTGGCTGGCGACTGGCCTATTTGATACTTGTATCTAATTTCCCCCAGATATCCTCATGCCGGATATCTCTGTCTAATTGCTGCGTCTGCCATCACTTAACTGCTTAATGGCTTCTGCTGGGGCGGTGTGGAGCGGGGTTCTCCACCCAGAGCACTTAAAGAGGTATTCCTGGATTATTTGTGATCTGTTTTAGGAAAATGAGTCACAAGTCGCAAAATTGATATTTTTCAAAGTGTTTTATTCACAAGATGTATTTGTGGGACTGTTTTTTTTTTGTTTTTTTTTTGGGGGGGGGAGGGCTGCTGAACGCCTGTCGCACCATGAAGACGTGTACCAAATTTGAAGACAGTGTATTAATTATATCCATGTATTTCTAAGGTCATCTTATACAGTATGTTTAGCTACTTAAATTATAAATGACCACCAAGAAATATTGCAAACTTCTTTTTTCAAAACTAAAAATATCAAACTTAGAATCTAGAAATATGTATTAGATGTCTAATGTTTTACTATCATTGGAATAGGCTTGATCTCATCTTTTCAAATATGATGACATCTCAAAATCGATTTTTTGCGACTTGTGACTCATTTTCCTATGAGAGCTAAGGAGGTAATCAAGACATTGTTAGTTGATGTAGGTAGTAATCAAGCTTTAATAGAGCGAGGGGGCAGTGGAGTGTAGATTTCTAAAGAGCTCAGAGTGGGCTTTTGGTTTTTCTACAGAGCTGGAGAGAATAGTCTAAATTACAAAGGGCTGCGGCATTGTGATCATTTGATGAAGGTATTAAATATTTAAGAATAGCAATTTAAGAATAGAATGAAATGTTTTTCTAATTCAAATCTAAACATTGACTGGTTTGAGCGCAAATCCCCCTTCCAGGGCATCTAGCTCCCCAGGGCATCTATGGCATAGAAATGCTCTGCCTTATAGGGTGTGTATTGGGTCAAATTGAACCTCCTGTGTTTTACCTTGGAGGATCTAGTGCTAAATAAACACGCTCGGGTTTCAGCCTCAGGGAACTTTAACAGGTTAGGTAATTCTCACTTTTCCACGATTTGCCAAAAAGAAATCACTTCGGTATTCAATATTCAAGTTAGTCGGCCTTTAAAATACTCGCTTGTGCTTTTTGAATAACCTATTAGTAATTGTAGCGACTGCATCTCACCATAATTGTGATGTGTTATAGAAAACTGAGTCACAAGTAAAACAAAAAGTCTTCTTTCATGCTTGGGGTGACGTGCTTAGCGCTGTTAGTAATATGAATACATGTTCCAAATTTCAAGACTGTATATTGAATGTATTTACGCATATCTAAGGTTATCCTACGGACTATACATAACTATTTTACTAGTGGTTGACCATCAAGAAATATTGCAAACTTCTTTCTTCATGCATACACAAAATATAGAACTATTTATTAGTGATATGCTAATGTTTACCACCATTAGAATCATCTGTTTTTTTCGTCATATGACAACATTCGTTAGGACACAACAAAAATCACAATTGATTTGTGGGAGTGTATCTGTTGATCTGCCTGAATCTCAATTACGTTTTTTGCAACTAGTGGTACATCTGCCACATCTGCCAACTAAAGGGTGGTCTCCACTGGCTGCGGTAAGCTCTGTGGTAAGCCTTGCGATGGTTTATGCTGGTTCTGTTGGTGGAGAGGAGTGATGAAATCCTGCCTACATGGTTCACTGGCCATGTAGAAAGGACCTCGCCACTTCTCACCATCATAGCACCATCGCAAGGCTTACCGCAGAGCTTACCGCAGCCAGTGGAGACCACCCTTAACACGTATATTGAAATTACATGCCTGAGGTGTTCTTGTAAAGCTGTATTCTGACCTTTTACCACAAAAATATCTGACCGAATTTACCCATTGTTGACCTATAGGACTGTAGTCGTGACTATTTTGCTGCTAGTTTATGTCAATATAAGAATTGGAAGTTAAATCGGCCAAACAAAACCAGCGCTTGTGAGAAAGCGAAGCCACAGGAGCAAATGACTATGGTAGGCCACCAACCTATAATTGGGACCTTTATGAAGTGCAGCAAAAACAATAGTGTCAAATCATTTACAATTATATTCAAATTACTTTTAGATAGGTAGTAAAAGACTGGAACAATCTTTAGTTTTTGATTGATGTTAACTGAGAGTGCAACTAAGTTATATATATAGATATATGCGCCATAGCACGTCAATGAATCAAAAACATATAACATGACTGATCCCTATGGGAAACCTAAAGCAGGAATGACCAATTAATGCTTTAAGCAAAGGTCAAAGCTATGAGCCAGGTATAGTAGGCTTAAAGGGTCGAGGCACGAATGGACCTATATTAGCAATGGTAATGACCACTGTGATCAATGCAATGAATATGGATGATTTGTAACCCAGATATCCCGGTATAAGATTACCCTTGCCGCAGGTGCCATCTATAATTAGTCTATGGATTTCCCTTCAGCGCTTAGTCCAGGAGCCAGAGAGGGAAACGGAGGGATACGTACATCAGGTGGTGGGTCAATGGTTCCCTCTAGCAATTTCTCTGCACCCACCTATAGTGCACAGAGAGTACTAGCTGGTCTTCTACCAACTCCTGGGATAGTATACTACCTTATACCACTGGTCTTTCATCAAATCCCGGGGTAGTATACTACGTACCTTATACCACTGGTCTTCCATCAAATCCTGGGGTAGTATACTACCTTATACCACTGGTCTTCCATCAAATCCCGGGGTAGTATACTACCTTGTCTCCTACCTTATCAGGCTGTTTAGTCTACTACATTCTATTGCTGTGTGATGTTTTACCAGGCTCTTTAGTTTAGCTCTTATAACTAGTCCTCTGCTGGTTTCTTGAGTAGTGTGTAGTACCAGCTATCATTTCACCTCTGGAATGGAGTCTCCATAGACTTGGTATAGACTTGATGTATGCGAGTGAGTGGGAAGAAACAGTTCCCATTCCTCCCTAGGGAAGAAACAGATGACCCAGTTATCTTTCTGCATTTTCATTGGTTACTGTGAAGTAGTCCAGTGATACGCAAGTATCAACAAAGTATCGCTTTTCATGATGGCCGTCATTAATTCAATGTCAGCGCAAATGTCATGCTGTAAACAAAGTAGGGCCATACTCAACCTGTTCAACTCACCTAAAGATACTCATATATTCTTTAATTTTGAAAATGATCAAACTCCTAGAAGGTCAAATAAATTTCAAACTTCAAATAAATCTCATCTCGTTTCTGGCGGAGGAATCCCTCGGGGCTATAGTGTTCTATGCCCCTCCGGATTCTTCTTGCCTCCAACTTGGTGAAGAATGATCACACAGACAGGTCCTTGGTTAGTTCTTTCTATTTACTGCACATTATGCCATGATAGTTGTGCATATCCACAAAAAGAGGGCCGGATTAGCCTATGCTATATGCTTGGGTGGAATTCACTAGGGGAATCTGCTTTTCGAATGCACCCAATTTACTACACTATTGTGATTGGTTGCATAAATTTAGTTGTGTAATTGCACCAATCAATTACACTCATTTCATGATGCTCATTCCATGATGCAACGTTGTAGGCACCTGTTTTTGCTGAGGTAAATAATGATTAAATAAGGCTTAACTAATACCATGGCATAAAAACAGAACTCAACGAGAGATGGATATAAGATGACCCATCCACAAAACACGTGATCCAAACTGATTATAACATAATCTGTTTGGTGTTCCTCTCAAGCCTCCTCAAGCTAAGGTTTAGGCTAAACAATATTGATCTTTCTTTTGTTCATTCAATTTTTAACAATTCAGTATGCAATAAATAGCAAATGGCACTCTGTTTGGGTTATGAACTGATCTCTGATCTCTTTCAATATTAAAATATTTTGAAAAAAGACGTTTTTGATCGAATAGGTGAGACTGTAGCCACATGATTAACACTCCATACTGGTACTATACTATCATCTGAGTGACAAAGTGGCACCAAAGAAGCCTATTTATTGTATTTCCCCGATAAAAGGACGAAATCATTGTTAGTAGTGAGAAAATATATTCCTGTTTTACCATGTTTATATTATACTTTGTCAATGTGTTCGTATGATGTGCAATACTAGGCAAACCCCTGATGAGGGGACTTGATAAACCCAGTTTAAATCAAATTGTTTAAATAAAACATTTTTGGCTGAAAGTTCTAGGTAGTTCTAGAGTGGCTGATAAGGGAACTTATCCCTGTCATCTGTATAGATGACCCACCATACGGCTACTATTGCCTTACATATGGGTCAGATTTTTAGAAAATGCACAATCAACAGTTCTGCACATCTCTCAAATTCTGCTAAATTAGAGTGAAAAAGGATAAATACTGAGTATATCTGAGTGTATTCTGTATTGTTTTCATTTAATAAATCTGTCTGGTTATGTTGAACTGTATTCTAAACCTGATTTTTGTCTTAATTTTGGGTTATTTGAGAGGATTGGTGATGGCCAATTGTACGTTTTCTGAAAACTTGACCCATATAGTGCATCACGTAGAGCAGGGATTGGCTTCATCAGCCGGCCTAGACAATATATAAACGTGGCTCTGTCCCTTCTACGTCTATGTATAGGTCTATACCTCATGTCATGAGCCCAAACATGAATGGCAAGGTATTTCAGATCAAGTATTACTGTACTTTCTATAGTCAAATTCTACATGCTTATGTATTGTTTTGGGTGGAACATACCATAAAGGGAACTCATGATATAAGTCCTAATGACACCAACTGGTGTAACAATTATAATGATGATATTACTGGTTTTTATCCATGCGAATCATGTTGAGATATTTGATTTTAGTTGGCTGAAAGCATAGATAAGAAGTGTGTAGATAGTATTATCGCGTGGGAATATGATATAGAGGTAGAGAATATTTACTACGACAGAACATGTTATTATTAGTGTACATGAGAGTAATGTGATTTTAGATACGAGTTTTCTATATAAATATATGTGTGAGAGTAATGTGATTTTAGATACGAGTTTTCTATATATATATATGTCAATGATTAATTAAACAGCAATTTAAAAATAATTGGAGATAATTCGTGCTAACTAGAATGTAGCCATCTGTAGATCAGTTATACCGCTGTCCTTACACAGAAGTGAAAGGCAATATATAACTATATAATATATATATATGTGTAGAATGAGTCGGTGGATCCAACAACTTTCTGCCCAGGCGGGATTGGTTGTTCCTCAACCTCCAGTGGTTCCTCCTCAACCATCTGCGGATCCGTTGATCCCCCATTGGCTGTATACTCTACCTCAGGCGAACCAAACAGCCCCAGCACCCGAGACGGAAGTTCCTCCACAAGGAACTGCTGGTCGTGCGGATCCGGACGCCCATATGACGGACGGAACTGAGTCCACCCGCCTGTAAAGGTTTTTGCTGCTGAGCCGTTTTGCTTTTGCTGCCATAGTTATAACCAGTTGTGTTCCATTTTGAAAGACATTTTTTCTCCTGAATCGTTTTTCTCGAGATAAAACTTTTTAACGTATCTAAGGATTCGTTTATATTTTTGTATTTTGATATTACACTGTTCAGATATTGTTCTTACGTGCGCAGGTCTCTGAAGCTCCTTTTTGTCGATTGGGATTTATGTTTTTAATTTCTTAAAGAAATGTTGTTATCCTACAGTCGTGAGGACACCTTATGCTCCTGCTTGTACCATTTTTGAACTTTATACTGCCGTGACTTGTGTTTTTGGATGTTTTACTTAGAGATGTAGCGACCTGTACTTGTTAACTTTGTAGCTAGGACACAATATGCTCCTTTGTGTACTTTTACTAAAGCTTTATTTAACTATTTGGTTACAGGTCCGCAATGATAATTCTCTTGTTCTTATATATATCCATTTTGCTCTTACTTGCCGATTTTTCAATGGGGTTTTTAAAAATCTGAAAAAAGGGGGGGGGTATTGTAGTAGTTCTGCAATCCTCCACAGTGCAGCTTATCCAGAAGGGATTAGTGCACTTCATTAACTCTAGAGGTGTTGCAGTCTGTAAGGCTTGCATTACATATCATTTATCTCTAAAGTTGTGCGAATCACTACATATGTAATATATATGAGAAAGGAAGAGCCAGACAATGTGTTCGATTATGTTGAAATGTATTTTGAACCTCATTTTCTTGTCTTAAATTTGTCTTATTTGAGAGGATTGGGGAAGACAAATTGTACATTTTCAGGCGACTTCACCTGAGGTGAAAAGCAAGCAGCTTATACCTGATGCCTGTCAGGCTGAGATGGCAAAGGCCACTCATTTGTAGATTTCTGCTTACAGTTGCACGCTCAGTTAAAGTTGCATGCTCAGTCAACATCAAACAAATTTCCAAATTTGTGTTCCATACCTTTCAACCCAACTAAATGTCATTTGACCAACATTTTGAAGGATTTTGTAATGTTGTTCTTGGTACAGGGCCTTGTGAACTTGTGAACCCGCCAATGCTTCAGTGCAAGGAATATTGTCTGAGTGAGAAATGGTGTGAGGATTTAGAAAGCTAAAGTAACAAGAATAATAAAGCCCTGTATCCATTGCGCCTATTATCTTACAGAAGCAGTCCGTTAACATCGGTCCAGATTTCTATTTTTGTCCACTTCTTTTCAATCCCATCTAAAAGTCATCTGAACTCAATTGCATGAACGTCCAGATTCATATTTTGGAGCCCTACCTAAACATATTCTGTGATGGCTTCACTTATTATCGCTCACTGGCAGCTGTTTCCTCTCAGCCGACTCAACTTCAAATTCTTGTATACACACAAATAACAGCAGCAGAATATTGATAAATTCAGTCCTATAAGTCATAATATGAGTAAACTTGATAAGATAAGAACATGCAGCTTTAAATGAAATATTTACAAAGAATATATATATATATTAGTCACACTGAATGTCCATTACTGTTAGTAATCTGTGGTGATCAGCGAAGTTTACTGAACGTCAATTGTACATCTTTTGACATCCAGATCCATACATGTATAGACCATTAATACACAGTGATAAATGAATGATTTATGGAGTCTCCTCTATTGGAATGGAGGCAGGAGAATACATATCCTCATAGAAAGTGAGATAGACTGTGGGCCTCTATATATATATATCATTTGCCTGGGTAAACTCCTCTAGAGGTTTGGAGAGGGGAGAGAAAGGACCACACACTAACACTATCAGATCCCATATATCACTCCCCATGTATACCCCATCCTTCTCTCACACTCTCTATATTAACATGTCTGGCCTGCATTCAAGCCTTGTAGAGCAATTGATGGGTTGGATCACCAAACGTTGGATACAAGATGACATTGGGAATGAATTAATTTGGGTGAATTTGTCAACTAAAGCTGAAATAGTTGGCAATTGTTATATGTATATTGCATTTAATGAAATCAACTAGAAATGCACAGTTCAGCTTCACCTATCTTCTAAAATAACCCAAATATAAAGCTGCATAAGCAAAGTAAATCTTACCAAATCTTACCAAATGTGCATATTGTAACTTATAAGACTGAATTTATCAATATTCTGCTGCTGTTATATATTTCTACATGAATTTGAAGCCAGATTAGCCGTGCAGAAGGTCCGCTATTGAGCAATGATAAGTGTAGTTGTCCTGGAAAGGATTTGGGTGGATCGTTCAAATATAAATGGAGACGTTTTAGAAACCTTGTTGCAAGAACAACCGGAGAAAATCCTCCAAAGCTTTGGTCGTTGGTTGGAAAGCAAAAGAACAAATAATAGAAAATCTTTATTTTTGGACCGATGTTAGCTGAGAGTGCAACTTTAAGACAAAAGCAACCAGTTGAACATAATTGAACAGGTCTATTCTTTTAATCAATGCAATACCCAATAATCTCAGACATGCATGCAGGCAGGCCTACTATTTATCATTTTTAGCCCAATTTGGCAGAATTTACATTATACATGGATATAATATAGAGAGAGAGTGGATAATTGTACATTTCTAAGCAACCTGTCTCTAGTCCTCGGCCTTAGTGTGGATGGATTTGTCTAGTCACATTCTTGTTGGCAGATGAAATTATAAATATTATTTCTACTAAACTCGAAAAAAGAGGTTGTTCCACCTAACCAAAACAAAAGTTGATAGTCTGGTCTGTGTGATACCATGGTTTATTTATGGGCATTTTCATTGCAGTACAATAACCTTAAACACCAGTACAATGGCATGCACTTCGGGGAGCAAATAACAATAAAAAGACGTCTTTCCAATCAATAATCACAATGAGAGATGTCTTATTTGTTGCTTGACTGCTGTCAACTCCTGCCTTTATCAAGTAACCCCAGTACTTCTGATCCTACTGCAACTACTGCCTGAATATGACACAACTGCCATGTGTCCTCCACTGATTGATGGACCTCATGACCGGAAGTGACAATACATCACATGCGCACGCAACTCTGTGAGCGTCTCCTGCTGCCCTCTCCATGACAGACTTAAAGACCTTCATCCTTACAGACTAGGGTGTGTGTGTGTGTGTGTGTGAGCAGTGGGGGTGGTGAGGGTGCAGTCCTCGCAATACCACAATATCTTAAAGTGCTTATTTGATACATTAGTGATTCTACTAGCACACACCAGTAGCACACGTTATGTTAGTAGTTTAGTATTGTTATTCAAATAAGATCAGGCAATGCTGAGACTATCATCATTGATGAAATGTATTTGTAGAGGGAGGAAGATCGTTGTATATGGATCTTGGTCGTTCGGTAAATGATGATTGTATAAGAGGTGGAATAAAGTTGTTGTTATTACTGGTTTTATTGTTACACGGGCTTTCGGGCTAGTTAACCCTTCTTCAGGTGAGATGGTATGTATTTGTACCTGAATAATTGTTTTTTGAAAAAATCAAATGGGTTAAAGGCTTGACTACACTTATAAAAGTTTCCCTCTGTAGTCGTTACTCTGCGCAGTTAATTCTGAAGAGCATTCTCAGAGTTGGTCAGAGGAGAGTCTTGATAGGTTGTGCATTAAAGGTTCTTCATGATAATAAATATGACAATAATTATAAAACCACATAATAGCTGCAATAAGCAGGTGGTCTGGTGGATCCCCGCCTTTAGTGCCAATTCACAGCGAATTTTGATTTTTTTTTTTTTTTTTTTTTAATTCAATTCAAGGCCAATACAATATTTAATTTTATATAGAAGAGAAAAGACGCGAAATCCACCATGGATGTTTACACACGTTGCCTAATTAAATTACTCATTACAACATAAAACCATATCTCATTATTACATGTTATTATTTGTTAGCAAAGTTTTCAACCTAAAGATGCACTGTCAGCTACCGTCGGTAAAAAAATGAAATATTTTCTACCTTTTGTTCCGTTCATTTTCAACCCATTTAAAAGTCATTTAGTAGGGGGAAGGTAGATCGCTTTATATCGGGGGAACCGAGGGTGGAATGGATGATGAAATAGAGAAGTTCTTTAAATAAAGTTGATGTTGTTTATTATTGAACTCATTATTGAAAGTCATTTAATCGAAGTCTTTTAGGATTGTTTCCATTGTTTTTGTTACAGGGCTTCTAACACGTCCTCATTTTTATTTGGAGGATTCGCCAGAAGCTGAGCAAGGTGAGCTAGGGTTATCTCACAATTGAATATGTTTGTTTGTTTAAGATTTTTATTCAGCTACGACATTTTGCAAAGTATATACAATAATTCTCAGTGCGTGCTGAGTTTTAGAAAAAATGTTAGAAAAAAATACTAGACAAGTGAAATAATAATAACATATAATATATAGTATACTCATAATATTAGACATGAGATTTAAGAACATACACCCAGGGCAGTGTCCATTTGCATGACAGTCCTTGGAAAACTCGTTAGAATAGGATAAACAACCATATAATCCGAATAAATTTAGGCAGTAGAGACATTTGCCTCTGCGAGCGACCCACATAGGGCAATCTCAGATTAAAGTGAGTGCAAAATAGCAACACCCAGTACATTGTATTGACAGAAGAGCTGCTACCAAACAGTAACACCCGGTACATAAACTTAGACGCGTAAGCGCTGCCGTATAGCAATACATACCGGATCTCTATAGTTTATGTTGCAAAATAGTCACACTCAGTACATGAGTGCGTCTAGATTCCAAAATTCGTTCCTCAGGTTGAAACTCTTTATCAGGACCTTTTTAATTTCTTTTTTAAATATTCTTTTTTCATCAATTACCTTTATACCGTATGGGAGGTCGTTCCAGAAGTTATAAATCCTGACAAAGAGGCTTCTCCTAATTGATTCTTTTTTCCATTCTTCAATTTGAACCCGATATGGGTCCCTTAGATTATAATTATATAAAGGGCGATTAAATACAAAATAATTCCAGAAAACACAGAAAAAGCGCTGGAGACGTCTATAGCAGAGCGGCAATAGATTGCAGTTATTATGAATATCGACGTTTTTGACTCTATTTTCAGCTCTCCTCTGTCTGAAACCCTGGCATAGCCTTAAACAGTTATTCTGGATTAATTGTAACCTTCTTGTTTCATTTCTTGGAGCCAGATCGAATACTAGTCCACCATACTCCAGAATAGGCAAGATATAGGTTTTATAAATCAGTATCGATATATTTTTAGAGATATAGAACCTTACTCTGGCTAATCTTCTGTACAGTAAATTGGCTGTAAAACAAACAGAATTTATATACGGAATCATATTTAACCTGTCATCCAAGAGGAAACCTAGGTATTTAAAGTTATTCACCCTATCGATGGCTTGACCATTACAATACACAAAATAATCGTTAGCATTCACCTCTCTTTTTCCACGAAAAATCTGTAGTTTCGTTTTTTTAGTATTTAATGTTAAGCCATTTCTAATAACACCGATTTCTGTAACACCGATGTAAAATGTAACAACGTCTGAATAAATAATTGAAACCAAAAAATCCTATCCTGCGATGAAAACACTTATTATCGCTCACCAGTGGCAGTTTTCCCTAGGCCGATTCGACTTCCAATTCTTATATTTATCTATTAATATAGACATATAACAACAGTAAAATATTGATAAACTCAGCCCTATAAGTGACAATGTGAGTAAATTTGGGAAGATTTTACATGTCACAATAGCTGGGAATGCAGCTTTAAACGACAGTGAATTTTTAACGGCGTGGGTTCAGTTTTTGATACAGGAAACCATGAATAGCCAAAACCCTATGATATTCCACCCTGATGAATGTGAAATAAGCTGACGCATTGTCCTTAAAATCGATCGTAAGTTTCTCACGAAGGTCTCTCCATGACAACTCAAAGGCCCTGCCTCTCTGCATCAACTTCACTGTCCACTTGAGAGTCCGGAAATGTGGGGGCGAAGAGGTCTTTCGTTATATATTCATCAGATTTTTATGGTATTTCACTACACTGTTTTATTTCAGCTCCTACTGCTGGTTTTTCCACTTACCCCTGAAGTAGTATACTATATAGATGGTATACCATCTATTATTGTATGATATTCTACCAAGCTGTTAGATCAGCTCGTACATCTGATCCTCCACTAACCTGAGGTAATATACTACCATCTATTGTTGTATGATATTTTACCAGATTGTTTAGTTCACCTCTTTGGCTGGTATTTCACTCACTCCTGGGGAAGTATACTACCGTCTTTTTCAGAATGAAAACTAACTAACGGGTGCTTTAACCCAACTCCTGTCCAGTATCAACAGTGGATCCTTAACGTGCATGGTGCTACAGGGTCAAGTCTCCAAAGAATGTACAGTTCGTCTTCACTAAACCTCTCAAATAGCCCAAATTTAAGACAAAAATGAGCTTCAAAATTCAGTTCAACATAACGGAACTGATACTTTAAATCAATGCGATACCAAATATACCCAGATATACCCAGTATTCATCATTTTCAGCCTAATTTAGGAGAACTTTCTAAATGTGTAGATCTGCCAATTGTACATTTTCTGAAAATCTGACCCTACAGCCAGCCAAATACATAGGCTTTGATGTTCATTCAATCAATGAATTAACATTAGAAGCCTGAGATCCAGCCCTTAAACCAATCCCCTACCTCCACCTCCCCTGGACCTGTGGCTGGCGACCTTTGCGCCCACAGCGCCCTGCTCCCTTTACTCAGCGCACCCAGGATGTTGCGCATCAAGACTTGACCGCTGGTCACCAGTGGACAGGCAGGAGATGATCCTAGGGACCCTGCTGGTCACTTGGGGGTATTATCTCCGGGAGCAGAGGTCTAGGGGCGGCTGTGGCGGAGGAAGGGAAGGAAGGATATATATCAGTGGAGTGAGGGTAGTGGTGAGCGGAGGCAATTTTGTCTATTAGATGAAGGGGCCCGGATATAGTGGGCCTAAATGTCAGGTGGGGGATGGCTTGGGGGTGTAAGGAAAAGTGGGGTGGGGGTTGAATGGGGAGTGGGGTGGGGTTAAGGGAGAGCGGGGTTGGGGATGAAGGGGCAGAGGTTTGGCTGAAGGGGGGGGGGGGGTGAAGGGCATAGAGAGGTGTGGGTGTGGGAGGGGGAGTTGGGGGGGGGGGAGGAGAGTGGGAGAGTGGGTATTTCAATCAACCGACAACCATCTGAAGGACTACCTAGATTTCAAGTTATAATTGTGGTATGTCTGTTCACATTCATGTTAAGAAAATTCAAGAATTCAATTCTATTATTGCTAGGCCTATATGAGTGTGTGATTTTCTTACTTTCTTTTACAGAATTCCATTAGTAGCATAGCCTTTGATATTAAAAAAAAACAAAAAAAACCCAAGTCGATTTCAAATGGCCTCTCAGGGCCTCTAAACAGTGTCAGTTTGTTATGTTGTTGTATAATTTAGACTACTGCACTCTGTACACAGTATGGCACACACTATAAGCGTGTGTTTTATTTTACTTTATTCTATCCTATCGAGTATATCAATAGCTACTTTACTAGTTAGTGTCCACTAAGATATATTGCAAAACAAAATTCAAATATATCCAACATCAAACATACAATATAAAAATACTTTTTAGATTTCCTAAATCTTAACATCGTTGGAATCCAATAATTGTGTCTCAAAATGCATTATTTTAACTTGAGAATGATTTATCTGTGGGGCTCAAATAAAAAAAAATGTAGGCCTAATTCAATGACAGTAGGGCTGACAGTGGATCGTGGTTATATAGAAAAAGGTAAGATACTATGACATCTTTGTTGAAGTACTTACTAGATCATGGGTCCGTTGCATAAGAAATATGATATTTTTCTTTCTTAGCTACTTCCTAGCAGCTGTTAAGGAATGTGATGGGAAGGGATTTGCTATACAACTTTTAGTTTCCCATAGTGGGAATATCGTAGGGTTCTAAGGAAGGATAACTTTTTAGGTAAGGATTTGTCATGCAACGAGCCCCAGGTTTGCTACCAGTGTAAGCCCATATGGTCTCTATCTCCAGCTAGTTAACCTTTGACTCAAAACAGTGTAAAAGATCTGAGGATGTTTACTCATAGGAAACCCTGCCCTGGAAAATGAAATGTGAGAACATTTTCCTGTGATACCTACTAAATCTCAAATGCTTTAAAGTATTTAACACGGGTGCAATAACAGGATTGTTATGGTACACACAACATTATGTTATGTGTACCATAACAATCCTTTTGAGAAAAGGGCAAAGACAAAATTGCATAAGTTTTTGTTTTGTTTTTTTTGTTTTTGTTTATTATACACACATTGCTCTGAAAACAACGTATCTAGAGTGATTTACGCATGGTTCGTATTTCACTAGTGATTTACGTCGGATTGTCATGGCAACCAATCTGTTTTCTTACTAGGATTACCAGTAAAATTCAAATTTATGACTCGATTTTTTTCTATTTTCATGATTGAAAGCATGTATAATAAATCTATTAACTAACTTGTTGGTTTCAGTCGCTTGGAATATTGCACCTATTGCTACGCAGTATTTAATGCTTGCTTTATTCATTCTGATGTGATTACACATTTCATCATTTGGGTCAGATTTTCGGAAAATGTACAATCGGTAGCTGTACACATTTAGTAAATTCTGCTAAATTAGGCTGTAATTTGGTCAATACTGGGTAAATTCGAGTATATTCGGCATTGCATGGATTCTAGCAATCTGTTTGGTTAAGTTGAAGTATATTTTGATATTTTTTTTCGTCTGAAATTTGGGTTATTTGAGAGGATTGGAGAAGGTGAATTGTACTTTTCTGGTGATTTCATCCGTTTTAAAAAACGAAATCTTGAAAAAATGAAAATTATAATGTGATGGTCACTACCATGTTAGGGTACACGTCCCCCTGGATTGCGAAATAGACCAAAGAATGACAGTGAATGGGAGAGGACTAGACCTGGGCTAGGGCTCTACAACGAACCTTGTCTTGGGGATGAGGGCTAGTTAAGGATTTCAGGTGTGCTCATCGGAATAGCAACAATTTTATTCTTCTATGATATTGTAATTATGTCCATCGGTTCATGATACACACATACATGAATCTAACCGCTAATTCCTATACACATTATATAAAATAAACTCATTGCCCCCGTTGCATAACAATCTGCTAGTAGCTTTTTCAGTGGTAATATTGGGCTCGCAGATTGTTATGCAACGGGGCATTGTTTGTCCACATAATGCTTCTTAAGCAGACAATATATTTTGCTGAAAAATTAATCATTTCCAAACACAAAACAAAAATGGAATTCAAAACTCATCTTCCAATGCAAAGTCACCCATATCACTTTTCTAGTCACTATTTTCTAGTGTCAAGCCTTCTTACACATTTCTGTCAAAAACAAAGATTTACCAAAAGGTTAGGCAATAATTCATAGAGAGATATAGCTCTGCCAGGGGAATGGCATGTCCCAAAGGGAGTTGGAGGGGAGGGGATAATATGTGCGATGTCAGGGACGAGTAAAGGGCTCATTAATTCCCCCCCTCGGGCTGGTGTTGAGAGCTGGAGCTTTGAAGTGGCTATGTTATGTCCATAAACAACTTAGCAATAGGTTGTAGGTATGATGGCCAACATTCCTACCTGCGGATGGGCTATGCTTAGATGTGTCTATGTGTGTGGCATGGAGTGCTTTATGTCTTTTTCAATATTTCAATGTCAGTGAAGTCCGAAAATTCACTTTATTTATCAACCAGCAATGTAGGGGACGGGAGTTGGGTGGGGAATATATAGAGCAGCCTCTCTCTCTCTCTCTCCCCTGTCTCCCCTTCACTTTTTCACCCAGTCCCTCACTAGCCCCCTGAGTCTCGTTTTATCTCTTCCCTCTCTTTCTTCCCTTGCCTCTCCCCACCTTCTGTCCCTCACCCCGCGTTTCTCTTACCCTCCCCTTCCTCTCCTTCTCTATTGTTCCCATTGAGGACCTATTTATAATATAGATGATTATAACAATATTCCTTCTAGAAAAAAATGAAATCCCTTAATTAAATAGGCTTCATTCTATAAGCTCTATAGGGAACACCATATATTTTTTTAAGGTTTTGTTTAGAGTAAGAGAGAAGAAAATCAGTCTCAAGAATCTCCTTAAGTTAGTTCATGTCCCATTTTGAACTTTATTCTATAAAGCATGAAAAAGTATTTTAGATGAACTTTCATAATATATGCTGATGATTTACCACATATTAACAAACATTGTCTTTATTATATGTGCATCCCTCTTGAGGTGCAATAAGTGGGGTGCCATGAAAGTATTCATATAGTATGCATACTATATGAATTACTCCGTCACCAATTGAGTCGGCTACTTTTTTCAGATTTACACATGTTACATTTGTGATTACACATCAAATTGTATGCCCATAATGGAACTCGCCTGCAATAATCGAAAATTTATTGGACTTCATTTGTCCGCATAAGCACTCTGCCTACGGCATCATACTTATGCAGAAGAGTCTCGTCCAATAAGTTTTTGATTATTGCCAGCTCGTTCGATTCTCTCTATGTATAGCATATTCCTTGAGGAAAAGGTGAAGGTGTAATATCTTAAGTAAAGTTTTGATCTTAATTGTAGAGTAAAAGATAAGTGCTTATAATATATAGGCAGTCTAATACTTACACAGATAGGGAGATCATGACCGGAAAAGTTTGTACATACCTGGAACAAAAAAACACACCATATATTATAAATCTATTACAGTATATAAATGCTTAAGTAAAGATAAAAAGACCGAACCATCTACATTCTTAGAAATGAGATTAAATTGCAGAAAGTGTAACTCATTATCATATTATTCTGCCAAGCGTCTACCTATAAAAGCAAAATAAAGTAAAATATTAAAGAACATTAGGTTCTCGTCCAACTCAGACAAGGCAATATAAGAGCAATTAAATAGAGTGAGTATACTTAGGTATTTAAATTCACGTCAGATAAAACGTTGAAAAATGGCAGACCGTTTTTCTTCTGACCTAATCCTTACAGCGTACCTTGTAACTTAACTAATGAATATTCATAAGGCTATCGCTTATGGAATCCAATATTCCATATTGATCATATACAGTTAATATTAGGTAACCTTACGTAATACCTGTATAGTTCTTACGTGGACAATATAGCTCGTGACAATAGTATGCAACGGGCCCCAGCACTCCATTCAGAGACCCATATTCCGGGGAGCTTGGTGCAGAATGTACATTCTGGGCCAGGTCGTCAGAATATGTACGATCGGCAGCTCTACGCTTTATATTAAATTGTGCTAAATTAGTCTCAGACATGATATATACTTGGAATATCTTAATATGATTAACTAATAAAAGGTCTCTTCGGTTCTGTTGAACTATATTTTGAAAATTTATAAATTCAAATGTGTGTTTATTTGAGAGGATTGGTGAAAGTGAATTGTACATTTTCAGGCGACGTCACCCATAATACACGAAGCAGTGGGAATATCTGGTTTTGATCGCAGATTAAAGATCGTGAGCTTTTGAGGTGTTTTCCATACACATACAGGCGTGATATAGACATTTCTGTGTCAGGCGAGAACACGCTAGCTTTCCCTTGGGTGGATTTCACTGCTAGATTTAACAGGAGCTGTTGGGTTGGGGTTGTGGGTGGGATGGAGCGTCGGGGGTGTCAGTATTTGGGTCAGATTTTCAGAAAATGTACAATTTACAGTTCTACACATCTATCAAAGTCTACTAAATTACAGTGAAAAATGAGATATATGCTAGGTAAATCTGAATGTATTTTCTAAATTAATTGTATTCATTCAATAACAAATATTTATCTGTCTGGTTATGTTGAACTGAATTTTGAACCTGATTTTCGTCTTAAATTTGAGTTATTTTAGAGGATTGGTGAAGACCAATTGTTCATTTTCTAAAGACTTGATCCATTTACAAGTATTCAAATTCAATAAAGTGTCCCATTGACATAAGGATGTGCCTCCTGTCAGGCATGGGTGGGGGCGGTAAGGATTCTGTGATCTTCATGAGTTAGTCTATTAGTAGTGAACGGTATGAGGATGTGATGAGTGCATTACAAGAACCGTTTGTTGCAATGTACAAGGAGCTCGCCCAGTTTGGGCTGTCAAGGTAAGAAACAGCAATTGAGAGCAAAGCAGTTATATATAGGTGTTAATGACTATTCTAATTCATTGAAAGTTGGTCTTGGGTAAGCTCAGCAAGTTAACCTAATTTGCATCGTTTGTATTTATTCTTTTCATGGTGTTTTAAATTTCGTTTAACACTGCATCCTCAGCTATTACAATAAACAAGCGATAGATAGAACCTAATGAGAATGTGGTATGAGGGACATTATTGCACTGTCAAAGATGTTTGTTTTTTTCGTGGCGCACAAGCCAATAGGCAAGTGGGTATGAAAAAAACACAAAAACAACGAGGACAGTGCAATAGTGTACCAAGTACCACATTCGAATTTAGGTTCTATATTTACTCCAACATTGCTATGTATAAGTATATATATATGCATATATATATACAAGTATATGAAATGTGTACTAGGGGGAGGAAGCGGGAATGGCAATGTCATACCAAATGCGTTGAACTGGTGCAAATTACCACACTACTCCCGCCCATACAAATAGCATGTGGTACATACACCAACGGGGAGTAAAGAAGATCACCAAATGCACTCCTGGTTGGAACATATACGACTGAAGTTAGCAATACTCTGCTGCTCCTCTATATATACACACAAGGTGAAATTCTTTCAACTTTAGGTATTTCTCAAACTGATCACAACCGTGATTTTTTTAAGAAATAAAAACCTGTTTAAGAAAAAGAAAGAAATCGACTGCAAAATTAATTTGGCAGGCCATCGAAAAATATAAACATGAAACAGCCCCCCCCCCCAACGCCCCATTCTCCCCAATAGCCAAGTGAGATTAGCAATAATCATATCTTGCAACCATCAAACGCCCCAGAAGAGAACATAGAAATGACAGGATGACATATATATTCGCCTATATATTAATTGGGCTGTCTGAACCTCTGACAACTGCCTCAGATCTTTAATGTTTAATCTCTGTTTTTAATGACAACATGAAAGCAGTGTAGAGAGGACGGCTTGTCAGGGTGATATCTGGAGTATATATAGGGTGTCCCAAAATGAAGAATTCGCCTTCACCAACCTGCTAAAATAACCTCAATTTAAAGCTGTATTCTCAGCTATTGGATGTCAAAGTAAGAGTCTGCGATTGAGAGCAAAACAGGTGATAATGTTGACTCTAATTCATTGATAGTTGTTCCTGACTCAGGTCAGCATTCAAACCTAATGTTATTTGTAACATCTTTGTTATTAAAACTGTGCTCTCAGTTAAAGTCGGTAAAAAACTAAACATTTTCTATATTTTCTTCCATTCTTTTCCAACCCATCTAAAAGTCATTTGACCGAAATTTTGGGGTATTCTGTCTGGTTGTTTATGCTACAGGGTTTCTGAAACGTCGTTATTTGTATTTGGAGGACCCGCACAAATCCCTTTCTATGATGACTGCACCTATTATTATCTGTTGTATTTCATTAACGAGCTATAACAAATCACTTCTAGCAAGCAAACGTGCAGATTCATATATATAATCTTTCAGAATAAAATAGCTTTATTTCATTTTTAACTCTCCGTTCCCAGTAGGCGCAATGAACCAGCAAATATTCCAGAACTGAATAACTTCCCATGAATTATATATAAATATAATATATATATACATTTATATATATGCTTATTTTTCTCTGAAACAATCCAGTTCTCTCTATAAGAGACGGATGGAAAAGCTAATTTATGCAGACCTCATGGGTGGGCGGTAAATCTGATTATCAAGGAGTCTGCTCATCTCTGTTGTAGATGGGAAAACCAGGCACCCTAACTATAACTTGTGCTTATCAGGACACATAAATGTACTCATTATACAATTGTGTTTTTTTTTAAACAAGTGGACAGAAATGGCGGGAAGGGTACAAATTCAGAATTATGTACAATCAGAAAAAGTGAGTACAGATACAATGTATATATAATGCATAAATGATTACAGTGAGATGGAAATCAATATAAAAAGATCGCACCCTCGATCAACTATGTTGTGCTAACATAAATGCGTGTGCAACGCCGATATTGAAATGCTAAAATTTAACTATACATGTACATTTTTTAAAGTTTTTTTTAAATTGACCTTCATGAGAATACCAATGTATTGTAAATGAACTCAAAATAAAACTGATTAAAAACCAAAATTAGTATTTAGATAAGGTTTAGGGGTGAGACCTGTAGCTCCCTTGGTTTGTCATAGCAACACTCAGTGTCACTCCACCCCAAGCCAATGTTATAAAATTTGTTTCTGCAATAAAACATATTTTTTTTAAAAAAATCATCACCTCCATTCTATGTGTACTAACGATCAAAAAACAAGTAAAACTAATGTAGCTTTAGTTACATTACAATTCTGAGCTTTGACAACCACTTTACCCCCCACCGCCAGAGGGGAGCACTGTATAACAATGGAGGCCAATATTAGCGTTGTATTTTATATTGAGAGTAGTTTATATTCATTGATATAGCTACTGGATACTAACAGGAGTCCCACAAGGCTATCCCTCTCACATAGTCTTAGTGCCAGATATAATATACAACTCCACCCCTTCCTTTGATGACCACAATAGGGATTGAAGCTGCATACTCGGCTAGTGTGACCAACATATCTAACCAAACCACTCATATTGTGGCTTATAGGACTGCGTTCATCAATATTCTGCTGTTTTTATATGGGTCAGATTTTCAGAGAATGCTCAATTTACATTTCTACACATCTATCAAGTTCTGCTAAATTAGAGTGAAAAATGATAAATACTAGGTATATCTGCGTATAATTATTCTGCATTGTATTCATTCAATAAATCTGTCTGGTTATGTTGAACTGTATTTTGAACCTAATTTTCCTCTTAAATATGGGTTATTTGAGAGGATTGGTGAATGCCAATTGTCCATGTGCTGACAATCTGACCCACATATATATGTTTATACAAATCTTGAAAGTTGAATCGCCGATGAAAATGACTTTAAGATTGGTAGGATGAAAAGGAAAGAAAAAAGTAGGATACCTTTAGTTTTTGCTAAAGTTTGAAGCTGAGGGGAGGGAGGACCATTTCTTTTGGTAATCTGGCCCACCATCCTGATACATACTGATACACCTCACCGCCTCTGGTGTTGTGCCTCACCGCCATCAGGGCTGTGGGGGAGAGGGTGATGATAAGACAAGGAGAGCTGTCCCCCAAATCTGAGTTCCTCCATCCTAACCCAGCTATTGTTTTAATGAGCAGGTGACAGATTTCGAGAGGTTTAATTGAATTCCGTCTTCCACACATCCCCATCAAAGAAATATCGCCGCTGCAAAGTTATCAGGTAACTAACTATAGCTCTTCTCATTATCTTACCACTAATGGATTCTATATGAGCAATTCTCACCGATGGCAGTAAATTAATAGATAACGATGCCAGTAAAAGTTGTATTCTATTAGATAAGTAGTTGCAAAGATATTTGAGTGCATAATAGTCTGAAAAATATTTGTCAGTGGGAATAGAAATCTATGGCCATGAGTGAGGATTTTACCATCGTTAGTTAAGCGTATCCCTAGGTTATCATAAAATGGACAATCGGCCGCTCTACACATTGAGGAAATTCTGCTAAATTAGGCCTAGAAATGATAAATACTAGGTATACCAGAGTGTATCTGGTATGGGATTGATAAGAGGAATTTGTTCGGTTAAACTATATTTTGAAGCTATTTTCTGTTTTAAATTTGGATTATAAGAGAGGACTTGTGACGGCCAACTGTACATTTTCAGGCAACTTCACCCTTATATAAGTCATACTGAATTTCCATTACTATTAATCATTCTCAGTGCTCAGTGTTTTAGTTGATTTTAGTCTAATAGTACGCGTTAAATGGCTTATAAATTGATGCCTAAACTAGAGTTTCCAGCAGACTGTACATTTTAAAGCAAAATTTGTGGAGCCTTTCCCACTCTTGCTGAATCGCCTTTACAGTAATGTCACATCTCTGAATTAGTTTATTTAAGTGTAGATTAAGGTATACAGAATATTCCTTTCAGTGTTTCTCCGAGTGGGAAAAGGCTTAAAAGCCCTTCTAGAATTTCCAGTAAATTAAACACTATTGCCTTCATAGCTTTACAGCACACAGTCGTTTAATGCTTCTCTCTGCCAAGAAAAACCATTTTGGACATAACTTAGAGCATATATAGATTATTTTTTTCACTGAAGAGACTTTCAAATCCCCTGAATAATTCCAGTAAATTAAACCCCATTACATCCATTGCATCATAGCATGCTACAGCGTCATCCTCCACATATACTGAAGCTTTTTCACCATAAAAACACTCAGCAACAACTGTCCATAAAGAGCATAAAGAGCTTGAAGACTACTCTCAGAACTACGAACAAATCATCCAAGCATGAGATCCGAAAATGACCACTACAAAAGAACCCATCCCAAATGGAGGGAGAGAAAATGGAGAAGGAGAGGGAATCAACAAAATGTTTTCTAAGTGGAATGGCTGGACTCTCTGTGAGTGAGAGAGAGAGCTGAACGTGAAATTATAAGGCATCGCCCCAAAGGGAGCAAGAGACGAAAGGCTTTTATAATGATAAGGATCTCTCTTTAAAAGTTGTCGGTGGGGTGGTAGAGTTTTGTGTATTGAATATGCAGTTACTGAGTCAATGCAAACTAAACATTGACGTCCTTGTAGTGTCTGTGATGTTTGTAGTTCATGGGTAAGCAATGGGAATTATTATTAGACGGTGTGGCGCAAATATGAGGCGAGCGGTTGTGTGTGTGGGGGGGGGGAGAGGAGAAGGGGATAGGGAAGAGGGGGACAGTAGAGGGAGGGAGAAGGTGAGAGGATCGATATAGGAGAGATGTAAGAGACAGGAGATAGAGGAGAGAGAAAGAGGGATAGGAGAGAGGGAGAGAAGAGGAAGAGAGAGAGAGAGGGAATTAAGGGGGAGAGTAGGGGTGCAGTTATACAGGGTTAAAGAGGAAGAAACGAACTAGGGAGGGAGGAGAGGATGGAGGAGAGGGGAGAGACAGAGGAGGGAGACAGAAGAGAGAGAACGTGGTGGAGAGAGTGTGAGAGCGAGGAAAGAGGGAGGGGAGAGAGAAACGTATATGGGTCAGATTTTCAGAAAATGTACAATTGCCAGCTGTACACATTTAGTAAATTCTGCTAAATTAGGCTGCAATTTGGTAAATACTAGGTAAATTCGAGTATATTCGGCATTGCATTCATTCTAGCAATCTGTTTGTTTAGGTTGAACTGTATTTTAAAATACAGTTCAACCTAAACAAACAGAACTTTATTTTCGTCTAAAATTTGGTTTATTTGAGAAGATTGGCGAAGTTGAATTGTACATTTTCTCAAAATCTCACCCATATATATACGCCCTACAGCTATTCACACCAGTAAGAAAACTGGGCTATTGATTAATTGCTGGGACTCAGGCGGTCAATGATCAGCCTATCGCACATGCAAAGGCGTTCCTAAGGTCAATCATTTTCTCTCTGTATATATAAATATTATATAGTGTTTCTTACATACGATTAACTGGGCATTCTTAAATATAAATAAAACTAAATTGACTAAACCTCAAAATTCGTCATGCAATAAAATTAAACTAAGAATATACATCCATTAATTATCTAAGATAATGACCTATCATAGCATAAAAAATTATGTCTAATGTTTGGTATGTGATCCAGCCTTGTTAGCCCCTTCCCCCATCCTACAGAAAGAGCCTTCACATATAATATTAGCATAGTGCATGTCCTTCAGACGGGGAAGTTTATCTATGGAAGGTATGGTCAAGAATGGGTAGGAACTGTTAGATATAGATCTTTCACCCAGCTCCTCTCCCCATGCTGTTCCCTTACCATTCACTACCCCCCCCCCCCCCCCATATCCCCTACCTATCTTTAACACTTGACAGGGCTAGTTACATCTCTGGGTCACATGATCAAATATTTTGGTAGATAAAGCATTGGGAGAACTGCACAAAGCAGAAAAACGGTTAGTAACATCATAGATTCCAAGAAGATCCGTGACAAAAAAACCGCTGATCGCCTTTTATATGATAGATATATAGTGAAGTATGCCTGTGGAAAATACAGTATCAAATCAATGTTCATCACTAGTGGATGGTGGAGGAGGGGGAAGAGAGGGGAAGGAGGTGGGAGAGAGTGAGGAGATTGAGGGGAGAGAGTCAGTGGATTGATAGGAGACAGAGAGTCAAGGGAGAGAGGTATGCGAGGGCCAGGAGGGAGAGAGGAGAGTGGGCCAGGATAAAAAGCCAGGCGAGATGAGTGAGAGAGAGGAAGAGCCAGGCCAGAGGGTGGGAACAGGGAGGAGAGAGGGGGAAGGAGAGAGGGAAGAGGGAGGAGAGAGGGGGAAGGAGAAAGGGAAGTGGGAGGAGAGAGGGGGAAGGAGAGAGGGAAGAGGGAGGAGAGAGGGGGAAGGAGAAAGGGAACAGGGAGGAGAGAGAGGGAAGGAGAAAGGGAAGTGGGAGGAGAGATAGAGAGGCTAGGCAGAGCGAAAGAATAGGAGGAGAGAGGAGTAGAATGGTAAAGGTGGTCAAAAAGACCCATAGAAAGAAGGGCCCTAAAGCCGTTGCGGCCTATACATTGGACCTCAGTCATATTGCAGACCCCTATTGCTAGTGACAGGCGGTTGCAGTGCTTTACACAGCTTTCCCCTCACCTATTGGTCTGCCAGGCCGATCTGCAGGGCTTTGAACATGGCCGAGTTCCTGCTTTACTGCCCTCATTCTTAAGCTCGTTATTCCGAAGTTGTACCTTTTGTATGGTAGCCTCCCTTGTGCTATTGAATGGGTCTGTTATGTATCAGCTATGTATATGTCCGATACTGACTAATGATTTGTAAGGTTACATACACAGTTTCAAAACTCCAACCTATAGGTTCTGGACTGTTGTGCGCAAGGAAAGTACTGTAAAAGATGTTGGTTGATTTAGCTGGTAACGCAATTTTAATATTTAGGTATAAAGACATGCAGTGAATAAAGGAGATCTTATAGGCATCCTCATGCATAGATGTCGGTGTCATTAAGCTTTATCCAGCAATGATAAAATAACTTATGGAAAATGCGCCTTCTAACATATGGGTCAGATTTTCAGAAAATGTATAATGCACCTTCACCAATCCTTACAAATAACCCAAATTTAAGAAGAAAATCAGGTTCAAAATACAGTTCAACATAACTAGACAGATTTATTAAATAAATACAATGCAGAATACAATACACTCAGATATACCTAGTATTTATCATTTTTCACTCTAATTTAGCAGAATTTGATAGATGTGTAGAACTGTAGATTGTGCATTTTCTAAAAAATCTTACCCATATACTTTAGTATTCAGCTATGGAGTGTACACGCATGTGGTCTGCTCTAGCTAAGATATTAAAATTCATCTGGATTTGATTCATTGCTAGACCCACAATATAGTACTCAGGTACTAAAAGTGCTTTTGAATGACCACATGAAGGAAAAACCAACATCTCAAGCACCTGCATCCATTCTGCTTTCTAAAACAGTATTCGTACAACCGTTTCTCCGAAAGAGTGATATTAAAATCCTAATGCACAATCACCTTTCAAAGTGGGACAGTTTTTGTGCAGTGTTCCAGTTCCCGGGCCAGACAATCCAATAACGACACACTAGGATTCATGCAATGTTGGCGGGTTGCGCGGGAGTGATGTAAGACAAAGTTGGCAATGGATGGACCCACTAGAATGTGTACAACTGGCCTATCTTACTGCACTTCAAAATTATTCTCAGTTAATTAGTAACAGGTCGATCAAAAACTAAGCTTTTCTGCATTTTTTTGTATCGTTGTTCTTCGGCCAATCTCAAAATCATTTGATAAACATTTTTCATAGCTTTACTTTCCGCAGGTCTTTATATCATTTATATTTCGGTGATCACCAAAATCCTTCACTGCATGGGTTTAAATAGGTTTCACTTAATATCGATCGTCCAACATCACTTGTTTCTTTCTCAACGGGTTTGATTTCCAGTTCTTGTAACAAAGAAACAGAAGCATAATGTTGATAACTGACCTCAGTCCTATGGGGAAAACAATGAGTACATTTTGTAAGATGCATTTGTCGTAATGGCTCAAAATGCGTATTTAATTTAAGTTAAGAGCAAGAATCTGTAGAATAATCTTCAATCATTATACTACCACGTGGCAGGACATTCTGATTGCACCACACTATTTGGGTCTGATCGTCCGAAAATTTACAATTTGCCTTCACCAATAATCTCAAATAATCCAAATATAAGACGAAAATCAGGTTCAAAATACAGTCCAACATAACCAGACAGATTTATTGAATAAATACAACACAGAATATATTCAGATATACCGAGTATTTATTATTTTTACTCCAGTTTAGCAGAATTTGATCGATCTGTAGAACTGTAGATTGTGCATTTTCTGAAAACCTGACCCATTTAACCCCACGGTGTCGGTGTTTCGTCATGCGAAATGCAAGGTGCATGACGAATTTGACCTTCATCTGCCCTCTCCAAGATAAATAGGACATTCGAAATTAATGAGATTTAATTTACAATGTATAGGTGTGAACTATTCAAAATTGGTTGGCGAAAATAACATGAACACATTTAAATTTGTAACTTTTTGTGAGAAAAACATGACACGGTATTCCATGTACTCCCAAAGCAACTCAAATATGTCCACTATTCCAACCTCTTTACGGAATGGGGAGTTATTTCAACAAAATGTTTAACTTTCCTGTTGGTCCACATCAGAGTGAGTGGACCGATAAAGAGTTGTAGATAAATGACTAACACGAGGAAACACTTTGCCCCATCGCTCTTCCCTCTCCCTCCCCAAGTGCCAATGGCTCCCAATGCAATACCATAATATTAATGCATTCGATGGAACTAACCGAAACGGTCAGCATTTTTACAGATGAGAAACATCGATGCATAAATATCACTCTCTCGACACCTCCTCCTTTAAAGCCAAGTGTTTGTGGGCACAAATGTGATGAGTTACAAGGAAATGAATTATAAGTCGCAAAATTATTATTTCTCTAAGTGATTTATTCACAAGATCTTTTTGTTGGAATGATCTCATTTATGGGGTATCTATTAATTCGGCTCGTCCGAATATAATGTATGAAGTTTGAAGTTTGTTTATTAAATATATCCTTGTGTTTCTAAGGTGATCCTATGGAGTTTATTCATGGATTTCTGTGACACATCACATATATGTCTTTGCTTTGCAACGATATTGGATCCATCGGATTTTCGTTCCATGTCTATTGCCAGTATATATAGTGCAATTGCTTGAGTAGGAATCGTTACGTCACATAAGTTGAATTCAGGTTTTGAAATCTATTCATTTTTATTCTACAGTGGGAGGAAATTATTGTTCGTAATTTAATTATAAGGTCATGGAGGGACTTTGAAATCGTAAAGAATTGATTGGGATGAACATATATACGGAAGTTATAAGCAATGAAGGTAAACCGTTAGGCCTATTTTTTGTAGATACATTTTATTGAGTCCAGTTCCGTTGCATTATACAATGGTAATCTCATGGAGCCCACGAAATCTTTTATAGAAGAATAATGTAATATAATATGATAATTTACCTCAGATGTTCATATCTGTTTTAGAACTAGTTATGATATATTTGAAGGTATCCACATAAAACCATAACAACATTATTATACATCTTTAAATCTAATAAGAAATTCAAAGATGGCACACAACTTGAGATCAATCCAATCTTGGCAAGTGTCTAACGTAGTAAAAACAGGAAGCAGGAGGCAGAAGAGGGAGGGGGGCAATATGGATGGTAGGGGGGAGGGGGCAATATGAAGGGTAAGGGGGCTGACAGTATTGAGGATCTGGGGGTTGGGGTGAGCAGGATAAGGTCTAGAATGCATCAAAGATATTAGATTTCATGTTTGGTTGGTCAATATGACAGCGCGGCAACCTGAGGCCAGTCTGGTCTAAGTGCGTCCTTTATGAAGCAATAAGTGTATTGATCCTCCACCGACCTTCCACTAACCCTTCTGTCTACCTCCACACTGCCCCCCAGCGCCACTACCTATACCTACACTCCCTCCCATAGATAGCTGATATAAGACCTATTGTTAACCCCTTCAACCCCAGCCTCCCCAGGGGAAATTGGGGGTAAATTTCCTACAATTAATATGCATATATCTGAATAAAAAATAAATTTAACACTTTGTTTCACCATAAGATATATATACCACCTTGAAGCACTTCCCATAGAGATCCCGAATTTGAAATGGTTATGTACTAAAAATCGGTTACCATGGCAACGCATAGTTTTATTAAAATAATTAGTTTGGTCTTGGTTTCATTCAAATATTTTTTGATATATGATTTAAATGATATTAGATCTAGATTGGTTATGTCACTAGGAACATTTTGATACCAAACACATCAGGGGAATCCCAAAGGTTGCCTTGGAAACATCATACAATCATACCTACCCCTATAGGGTTAACCAGAATACCATTATAGAGAAGGTATGAAAATAGATACCACTGTATTCAATTTGACAATTTTCCTACTTAATAGGGATTTTTCAATTTTTTGTGTTGCTCAAGTCAATCTAAATGATTCCCCTATTCAATTAAATTAGTTTTTACAACATTATATGAGTCTGTTACCATAGCAACCAAATGAAAACACATGAATTGAATAATTAAGGAAATTTTCTATTTTTGGTTGCCATGGTAACAGAACTACCCCAATTTGGAAATAAATTATATTTCTGAATTCTCCTTGTTAAGACCTTTCTTCTGATACCACACTTGCCTATATCAGGTGATTTCTGAAAAATCGTTATTTTTCTGGGAGAAATTAGCCTAGGGTATATATCCTAAGTCGTTTCCATGGTTACTATTGACAAACATAGAAAAAAAGAAATTTGTACAACTAATTTTGGTGTGCTTGGCAAGAATTGAGAGTTTCAGCAAATTTGGGTAAATGTTTTAATGAGAATTAATCATTTCAATTTATAAATAATTTTGAGTGAAAATTGATGTATTTGATCAAAATCTGTTTCCATGGAAACGGTTTTTCGAGTAGAACTATATTTTTTCTTGAAAAATATCAAGGTACCACAGACCTTCAAATCTAATGGTTTTGTAAGGACAAATTCCTCAAAATAGCTAAATACAAACAGGAAAAGTGACAAAAATAAGCCCTAAATTGTTACATTGTTTCCATGGTTACCATTCTAGCCCCATTGAGTTGCCATGGAAAAAAATACTGGGGAATTAATTTCCATGATGTATGCTTTATAATGATACTAAATACTCTATAATACATAGTTACCCAAAATTTCTATCACTATGTCAAATTTGGTAAAATTTGCCCAAATGGGCAAAAATGGGCAAGATTTGCCCACGTGGGGCTGGCAACAATTGTTGCCAGTGGGGGTGAAGGGGTTAAGATATTATACCATTTTTCCTATCTCCCTTCTCTTCTTTCTAGATCTAACCTCTATTTTTTCTTCTAAATGTACATATCCATTTTCGATTTATTATGATAAGTCTTTTTGGGACGGATTTTATTTAAGTATTGATCTGGTATAAGCCATAATTATAGTTCAGTTATTGTATTCGGGATTGACAAACAGAAACATGTTTTACCATTAATATCATGGTATTAATGATATAAACATAATCATACCCTTCATCACTTATTTGATACCATGTCAAATGTATATGGGTCAAGCCTACAGATGTATATGGGTCAGGCCTTCCCAAATCCTCTCAAATAACCCAAATTTAAGACGGAAATCTGGTTCAAAATTCAGTTCAACATGGCCAGACAGATTTATTGAATTTATTGAATGAATACAATACAGAATATACTCAGATATACCTAGTATTCATCATTTTTCACTCTAATTTACCAGAATTTGATAGATGTGTAGAACTGTAGATTGTGCATCTTCCGAAAATCTGACCCATAATGGTAATGGTATACAGAGACAGCATAAATGGGTCTAATCGCTTGAAAATGTACAGATAGCATTTACCAATGAGGGTAAAGTTGTCTATCAATGCACACTTTGCCTTAACTAATCCTCTCAAATATTAAATCAAATGAGGCTAAAAATTCAGTTTAAATAACATAAACGACCGGATTTTTGAATCATTGCAATAGCAAATATACTCCGATATACCTAGCATTTATCCCTGGTCAGCCTAATCTAACATAAATTACTAAACGTTGATTATATATTGCAGTGAGATAATTAGAACTATATTAGTAGTCTATTTAAGAGTAGTCCTTATTGGCTGAGAGGGCTGGTGGCTCCACCCCTATCTATAGATCTGAGCCTCATGACATAACAATGTGTAGAGCTGCCGGTTGTACATGTTCTGAACATCTAACCAATAAAAGAGTACATAGAGTGAGATGCACAACTGTACCCCAGAGGGGATGAGTACAGTCACACAGTGTGGGAATCTGAGCATGAAACATGGCCGCCATATTGGGGCTGATATTGGAAATGGCAACCTGTGAATACTCCCTTATACCCGTTACAACGCAAGTTGCCCTTCAAATCCGCTCTTTAGTTCTTAAGACCAACAAATAATCACTTGGTGATTTCACTAACGTTTTGCTAATAGCAACACATTTAGGTGATATACATGTACATTAACAAAAGCAAAAATAAGGGTAAAAGATTCCACTCATTGATTATCGTGCATTTTCGTTGACTATAGTTGAACGGCATGGTTGTTTCTGTAGAAAGAGGTTTTACTATACACAGATAGCAAGAATGTCTTTACAGCAAGGCTTCCTCTTTTCTGGTGAAAAGACTTGGTCCCTTAACGACTGGAAGATTCAGTATTGTATCATATAGTGAGAGAATGGAAGGAGGTGCTTGGAATTGAATATTTATTTAGCGAGATTATGCATCTAGTCCAGAAGATATTTGATTTATTAGTACCGAGTTCCATTCGAGCGATATTTATTATATGCCTCTAGCATAGAAGCATATTGAAATAAGAGCCCTTGCTTTTGGTTTTGAATCAGCATAAAGTATCCAAAAACTCAAAGAAAAACCAAATTCATTTTTTGTTGTACACATACAATACACATATTTTGTATCGCATCCCTTTTATCGCACCTCTCAAGAAGAACGCGCTAATAATAAGATGAATTAATGAATGACAAAGGTTGTGATGTATTAAATATCATCGATGTAAAGTTGACGATCAGGTGGACGTTGCCGTTTGTTATGGATTGCAGCAATAGATAAATGGAATAAATAAAGAAATAAAAAAAGACACCAGCAGCTCGAGGCTATATATTGCAGTACACAAGCATAAATTCAGCATCATACAGAAGCCATGTAAATCCCTCGGTGGTGTCAGTTGGTTGTCAGTTCACACAGGCAAGTGTATCAGGCCCTGCCACGCCTACATTCTCCCGCATGTAAGCCAAGCATTGCTTATATCTCAGACCCATACACTCTTAGAACAATTTGAACCTATATATGGGTCAGACAGAAAACGGGATTAACCCCTTTGGGGTTCCGCCCGTTTTCTGATGTGTCTTGTTCGGTTTGAACCCTCCATCGTGCCATTTGCTATAATTATTACACACATGAGCAGTTAGAAAGGTGCAGTTTGGGGGTGCAGTTCGTTTGATCCAAACTGTTAGCGTGAACAGTTTGGGCAAAGACGCAATCTCATTGGCGCAGCATAGGCCTGGCCTACAAAGCTGTTACAAATGACATTGACCCAACCGCATAACTTAGGCCTACAAATTGCGGTAAATCGCTAAACTATAGGCTAAACAAGTTAAATTTACTTTTTAACATCCAAAAAGAGTGTGTAATAAATAGCAAATGGCACTCTGTTCGGGTTCAAACTGATCTCAACCCATCAGAAAACGGGAATTCACCCCTTTGGGGTTCGTCCCGTTTTCTGATGGGTCTTGGTCAGTTTGAACCCTCCATCGTGCCATTTGCTATAAGAACTCAACTTTATTAATACTGACAATGTACAGCCTATAAGCCTTATTGTAATATCTTTGTACTGTTTGATGATTACTGTAGACTATGTAAAAAATGTTAAATAAAAAAGCAACAGAATGCGGCTTTAAAAAACTCCCATTTATCATGGAAGAACCTATTTCTAAGGAAATCCCCAAACCCTCATTCAGCAGAGTGTTGCACGCAAACTTGTGGGTTTTGTGTGATTACATCTGGTGCATAAGCGACATGGCTTCATGCCTTGAACATCGAATTTTCCAAGCAATATCACCTCCAAGCCTGGTAAGAGATGAATCGTGTACGGTATATATGGGTCAGATTTTCAGAAAATGTACAATTGGCAGCTGTACACATTTAGTAAATTCTGCTAAATTAGGCTGCAATTTGGCCAATATTAGGTAAATTCGAGTATATATTCGGCATTGCATTGATTCTAGCAATCTGTTTGGTTAGGTTGACTGTATTTTGAACTTTATATTCGTCTGAAATTTGGGTTATTTGAGAAGATTGGCGAAGTTGAATTGTACATTTTCTGAAAATCTGACCCATATACGGAACGGAACATGGTATCGCAGGCCTGAATATCTGATCCTATTGACCAGAGCGCCAACTAGCGGCCAAACCCATAATTGAGACCGAATCCCTCCACAGATGATATGATACCCGGATGTAAGCACGTGGCAATCACGTGGCGGCATGTGACTTCATTTCTGGCGGGAAGATAAAACTCAATGCCAGAGTGGGCTAGAGTGGTGCTGGGTTTGGACAGAGAGGGATCTGAGGGGTGAAGGGGGGAGGGGGAGGGTGAAGTGCAGAAAAGATAACTTGACTCAAAGGGTTTGTATAGACATTTTCCCATTGGGGTTGGCGGGGGGAGGGGCGGCGTGGGGTGGGGGGGGGGGAGGCGTCTGCAGTACAATATGGGTCAGATTTTCAGAAAATGTACAATTAGCAGCTGTACACATTTAGTCAATTCTGCTAGATTAGACTGCAATTTGGTCAATACTAGGTAAATTCGAGTATATTCGGCATTGCAATGATTCTAGCAATCTGTTTGGTTAGCTTGAACTGTATTTTGAACTTTATTTTCGGCTGAAATTTGGGTTATTTGAGAGGATTGGTGAAAGTGAATTGTACATTTTCTGGTGACTTCACCCATATCATGGAAATGGGTCAAATAAGTCGTCTGCAAATACACGATTCACCTTCTACCAATCCCAAGTTTTGTCAAAAAAATCTGCTTTTAAAAAACAGCAATTATTCTCAGATATGCCTAGTAATTATTAATTTTCAACCCAATTTAACAAAATTAACAAAATGTGTAGAGCTGCCGGTAGTAGATATTCTGACGCCCTGACCCAAATATTAAGGTCATATGTTCAGATATACAATTAGCAAATCTATACATTAAATTTTAGTAAATTCTGCTAAATTACACTGAAAAATGGTCAATACTAGGTATATCTGATAATATTTAGTATTGACTTGATTCCAGCAACCTGTTTGGTTATGTTGAACTGAGTTTTGAACCTTATCTTGTTTTAGTTTTGGGTTATTTGAAAAGATTGGTGAAGGTGAATTGTACATTTTCTGGCGATTTCATCCATTACATTATCTAGGAATGATGATTTCAATTTAATAAATAAAGACGTACGACACTTTGCACAATGCGAGCGATCCTGGTGGCAAGTTCATGAACTAGGGTGAAACCCAGAAACGCCCCTATACCTTTATCCTGGCCTCCCTCTGTGGTTAAGGTTGGGGCTACCCTGTCAGTTTACTCTATACAGCTTCTACGCAGAGGGGTAAGTGGGGTTGGGGCGGGAGGGGTAGCTAGGGGTCCCTCGGGTTCTCCCTTTTAACAATACACTAATTGAGGGGAGGCACAGTCTATTGTTGGGCTTCATGAATAGGTACGTGGACTCATGCTCAAAGGAACTTACTGTGGCGTGAAATCAAATTCCAGTTAAAACTTTGCCAGCAATTGATGTCAGTAGTATATCCCGAGTTGGGTTTTGCGATGGCTAGAAAGAACTACATACAATATTCATCTCCTGAAGCCGATTATTGGAACTCGCTTTAATAGGGAGGTTCTACAAGCAACCGTATCTCAACTACGTAACCGTATCCTTATCGTTTTAGTGAATTACGGCGCATTTTTATGTATAAAAGATAGATTTTTATATGAAACATTTTGCTTGATATGTTACAATGCGTTTTTTCCCGCCATGTTTTATCGAATCTCTTTCATCCTTTTAAAGTATGTATGTATATATAGGAGATACGGATAAGTATACGTTTACGTATTGGTTAGTCTTGCTGAACCTCCCTAATGATGTCACACCACTTAACCCTATCCGTATCAGAATATAATATATTGAATAATTTAAACTTTATTTTTAGTAATTTCATCAAATTAAATAATATTTATTTCCTTACTTAAAGGATCTCAGCAATGATTACCTGGAGTATAAGATATACTGCCAACTAGTTGTATGATGATAGTTCAGCACCTATAACTCGTTTTCGACTGGCTTCTGGGGTAGTATACTACCATCTATTAATTACTACGAAGAAAAGCTCTAACGGGTGCTATAACCTCCCTTTTCGAATATTAGCAATGGATCTAACATGTATACATACTACACTCACTATTATATATATACAAAGCCTGCACCATAGTAATTGGCTGACAAACTGTTGAGAAATTCTCAAACTTCAATTCAGATGACTAACTTTACTCATTTATTCACATGTCTCTGTGTCCATGGAAACTCTCAAAGGCTGGAAGGGACTGGACCAAGACCCTCCACACTCCAACCTCCCCCCTCCCACCACCCCCTCCCCCTAGCCTCCACCCTTAATGCACAATGCCATTGTGCTAGCCATGCTTTGAGGAAAGTTATCACATAATTGTGAGTTATTCTTCCTGCATTACCAGTTCGTGATGTGCATAATACATTTGCTGGTGCCCCGTATCTGGGTTTTTATTGTAGCTTGGACCCTGTGATCTGGCACGACTCCTACACGTGTGTCGTCTCTCTTTTTATGCTCTAATTGGGGAATTCTGCGGCAATCTAGGGGCAATAAGGGGGCATGGTGGCTTGAAACCCCTGTAGCAGCAGAATATCGGTATCTTCGGTCCGTTTAATTTCAAATGAGTAGCAATAGATTCCCTTAAAGGTGCCCTCTCATTTGATGTCGGCCAAAAACTGAACATTTTCTACTTCTTGTTCCATTTTTTTCCAACTCATCTAAAAGTCGTTTGACCAACATTTTTGAGGGTTTTGTTCAGTTAGTTTTGCTAAAGGACTTCTCAAACATCCTCAATTCTATTTGGAGGACCCACTCGAATCCTTTCATGCGATGACTTCTTTACTTATTATTGGCGGCAGTTTTCTCTCGGTGATTATACTTCATATTCTTGTATAATTATATACCAGCAGTAGAATATTGATAAATTCAGTCCTATAATTCACAATATGATTATTGAATATTGTTTTGTCGTAATATCTGATAATGCAGCTTTAATATAACCTAAAGACAATCGGGGAAGCTGACTTGAAATTATTGGCAAAATTGGAGGAGAGGGAAAATCTAGCGGTTGAGTGTTTGATTTAGTCGCTAATTTCCATAAGTCTGAAAGAAAATCTAAAGTGTTTGAATTCCTAGTCATAATCTACGAATATGTGGGCCCCGTACGGGTTTTTTACAATGTTAGATATATATTCACTTGGTTGGTTATATACTCACGTAACTTCAGTAATTGCTAACTAAAATCAATTGGTGACTCTACAAACTAGTGCACCGCCTGCACAGCTTCCATTCATTTAATGAAGGATTGATGACCCACGTTGACGGGCTAGGTGCACTGTTTGGTGTATGATCCTGAGGTGAAGCAAAGGGATTATACACAAACAGTGCATCAGCAGACCCAAAATGGAAGTTACTAATCATTTTAGTCTCATGCCTATCAATACTCCTAACACCAATTATGCAGTCACAGAGTAGAAGTCAGTCCCAGACTAATAATGAGGTTAGTGGAAACCCCTATTTTTATTTCAAAGCCTCCCCCCCCCTTACACCCCATTCACATGCACACCCACACACTCAATTCTTTTTTAATTTGGACACGTAGTACACGCCCTCTACAGTGAGACCAAAGAACCAGCCCTGCATTAAGTCACGTGCGCAGTACCCTCGTCCCCAATAGCCCTAGTGGTGATCATAGGAACTAGAGGGGTGAATATTGTCTAATGAATCAATGAGAACTCCTTTCACACGAATATCTTTGATCCGATTCTGTCGTTAGTTCGCATAAAACTCCCCATAGTGCTTTCAATGTCATTCTGTTACTGTTCATGCTGCACATTGGATGTTTTTAGTTAAACTATGCCTCAGAGACAGTTATGGTGATAAAAACGTTTCTATATCACTTCAAAAACGTCCAAATATCATATTGATATAGAGAGAAACCTTCATTCTTCATTATTCTCCATTCGCATCATTTGTTGGTATACATACTCTTAATTAGGTACGGTAATTGCTTATCTATATAGACTGGAACATCATACTGCATAAAAGTATAATATTAATATCAATTAATTCAACTTATTTATGTTGTCACAGAAAAACACTAGACCAAGTGAGCATGTAACTGTTGAATTATTACCCAGAATAAAGAAACAAGGAAAATATCAAGAAAGTATTTTGTATGCAACGTGCTCCAGTAAACTGCATCAGTCAAGGCTTGCAAGGACTCCGCCCCCATGCTCTCATTCCCCTCTTCTAACATGTGGGTCAGATTTTCAGAAAATGCACAATTGGCATCCCTACACATTTAGGAAATTGTGCTAAATTAGGCTGAAGAATGATGAATACCGGGTACATCTGAGTAGTTTTCGTATCGCATTGATTTAAAGTATCCGATCTGTTATGTTAAACTGTATTTTAAAGCTGATTTTTTTGGTCTTAAATGTGGGTTATTTGAGAGGAATGGTGAAGGTGAATTGTACATTTTCTGAAAATCTGACCCATGTATAATTGGGAAGCGTAATCGGGCACAGAAACCTACGCTTAATTTACTATACGTGACCCGATAAAGGCATTAATACATGGCCTCACTGTCTCTGGCTATCCGAGTCTGTGAGCCTCATTTGATGGAGATAGTTTAATCATGAGCACAGTTCTTTGCATATTTCAATATAGGGGGCTTGCATTTATAGACAGGTTTACTATGTTGAGTTTTTAACTTTCGTTGGAATTCCTTTGAGATGAGTACACCTATACATTTAATGACTGCATTTGCACCGAAACGTTTATATTGCGAAACACCAGTGTTTTCGTTACAAAAAAGAGAAAAGATTTATACTAAAATGTTTCTGGGGGGACGATCACTAGTAAAGTGGCTGAATACTCAATAGGATGACCTAAGAAATGCGAGGATGTATAATACACTGTCTTAAACTTTGGTACATGTATTCATACAGCTTAAAGTGCTAGGTACATCCCAAAAAGGAGAACATTCTGAGAAAGAAATCTTGTCGATGAAACACAAATATCAATTTTGCGACTTATGACAAATTGTTATGTAACACATCATATATGCAACAAAATGCCTTATTTTAATCTAGACTTGATTGCATTTGAGTCAGATTTTCAGAAAATGCACAATTGGCAGCTGTACACATTTAGTAAATTGTGTTAAATTAGGCTGCAATTTGGCCAATACTAGGTAAATTCGAGTATATTTGGCATTGCATTGATTCTAGCAATCTGATTGGTTAGGTTGAACTGTGTTTTGAACTTTTTTTTCGTCTAAAATTTGGGTTATTTGAGAAGATTGGCGAAGTTGAATTGTATATTTTCTGAAAATCTGACCCATTTATTGTTCACAATGTCAGGAGCTGGCACAATCCCCCTATTATAACGTCAGCCTTGTGCCAATAACAAGCACATCAGTCCAAGCTTCTATGAACTAGTTCTCCTACAAAAAGATAATATCAATGGACGGATGATGGGATGTTAATTGGGGACATGATTTACATATTATCAATGAAGCCACTGTCTCTGTGTCTGTTCCTGATTTTAACAGTCATCTCTGTTCCAATACCTTAGTTGGGGGTTAACTCGGAATAATTGCAAGTGAGGGAGGTCAGAAGGGTTCACAAAAGGGGGTTTGTGGGTTGGACAGTGGTTATAGTTGGTTCTCTGATCAATACAAGGGGTGCGGAGCGGTGGCATTGAGGTTTAAGGCTGCATTCAACTAACGTCGGTGGAAAAAAGTCCTTATTTGTATTTGGAGGACCCGCCCGAATCCATTATTATGATGACTTCACTTATTATCGCTCACCGACGGCTGTATTTCGCTTGTTCACTTCTACTTCAAATCTTTGTATAAACATATATACGAGCAGCAGAATATTGATGAATCCAGTCCTATAAGTCATAATAATTATGTGTAAATTTGGTAAGGTTTGTTTGCAGCAACAGCTGAGAAAGCTGTGGGTTTAGACTCCACTCTAGGCAAGACTTATGTGAGGGTGGTGGGTTTAAACTCCACTCTAGGCAAGACTTATGTAAGGGCGGTGGGTTTAATCTCCACTCTAGGCAAGACTTATGTAAGGGTGGTGGGTTTAAACTCCACTCTAGGCAAGACTTATGTGAGGATGGTGGGTTTAAACTCCACTCTAGGCAAGACTTATGTAAGGGCGGTGGGTTTAATCTCCACTCTAGGCAAGACTTATGTAAGGGTGGTGGGTTTAAACTCCACTCTAGGCAAGACTTATGTGAGGATGGTGGGTTTAAACTCCACTCTAGGCATCAATGTTAACTGTTAGCATATCTAATAAGTACTCTTATATATTTCTATGTTTGAAAAAGTGTAATTGATATTTCTGGATGGAGAATCACTGGTTAAGCAATTAAACATACATCTTTAAGAAGCCCTTATGAACGCAGATACATAACAACTATACATTCTTGACATGTTGGACATCAATAGATACTTCTAAAAGCGTTAAGCACCCTAACATCAAACAATTCCTACGAAGAGATGTTGTGGAAGAAAACATTTGAAATATATCATTTGTGTGAGTTATGACTCATTTTTCTGTAACACCTCACAATTAACAGCATCCACTAACAGTGCAGACCTGTTTGTACACTTTCTAACGGCCGAACCCATACACATCCAGTGTGGATGTAGAGAGAATGAAGAGCAGAAGTGGGATAAATGGAATTACAAGTTCTACAGACACGTGCATGAATATGATTGGCCTTAATAATCCTTTGCCTCTTCCTCCAATAGGCTGAGGGAAGGACTATAGTCAGATCTGATTGTGTTCCGTCTAATACACTTACAGGGGCTGGGGCTGAGAGGGATTTGAGATGGGGAAATGGGTTCTATTCCTTATGGGTCAGATCTTCAGGAAATGTACAATTTGTCTTCACAAATCTTCTTAAATAAATATGTACAACCGATATCTCTTTACATTTAGTAAGTTAGGTTAGACGATAAGAAATACTAAAGATAATTTGTGTATGATGTGGTACTGTGTTGAATAAAATGTTTGGTTATGTTGAGCTGTATTTTGAACCTAACTTCGGTCTTAAATCGCCATGAAGTGCCTTTCTGTCTCTTTTTTTCGTCTCTCCCTCTCCCTTCTTCTCTATCTCTATTTCCTGGGTAAGATCATTTATAAACTGCCTTAAATTAGGGTTATTTCAGAGGATTGGTGAAGGTCAATTGTACATTTTCAGGCGACTTTGCCCATTTGGGATGTGATTCTATCAATGGAAAGATGTACAGATATCCTGGCTTAAGCCTATTACCCATATAGAAGACCTGAAATGTATTATCCGCACTATAGTCACTGGTTCTGGATGTTCTGGATCATTCATATCAAGCCTTAATTCGTATGAAGGAATATATTATGATTTGGACGTATATGGGTCAAGTCTCCAGAAAATGCACAATTGGCCTTCACCAATGGTCTCAAATAACCCAAATTTAAGACGAAAATCAGGTTTAAAATACAGTTCAACATAACCAGACAGATTTATTGAATGAATACAATACAGAATACGGTGTATATTCGTGGAATATAAGTATAAATGGTTTGTGGCGGCACTGGCCGGAACTGGAACTCTTGTGACCAGCTCGGAGGTGGGATAGGCCTTTTCGCGCGGAATTTGAATCGTGTGTGTGCTTCGCCGAGCCTTGGTCAGTGGGATCCAAGCCGTGGACAAGTTTGGTCGGCAGCAAATCGACAAGAACAATTTTTTTGTCTTTGTCAAAAAAAAAATCGTATATGTCCCGACGATTCGAAATTAGTTGCCGCGGCTGTGGATATAGACATTTATCACCATCGTGTCTATGCTATAAAGACGGAATATCTCCCCACTCACCTGCAAAACAGAAGATTATGGCTGCTGTTCCGATTGCAACTTTGGCTAAGCTGGGTGGCGTCGATGAGTCGGCGATTCCTGACCGGGGGACCAAAGAGTATGATGTCTTCCTGGAGAAATTGTCTAAGGATACGGAAGAAAAGGTTATATCGTCCGAGAAAACCTGGAAACTTGAGAAGGAACTGGGTAGTTTGGCGAGGAGGCTTTCTGTGGTATCCATGAGCCCGAATGGCGACGATAAGAAACGCAATGATTCGGTGTTCGACACGACAAGTCATGTTATTGGTAGTGGTGGTTCGCCTGATCCGAGTGGTAGTACAAGGCCTTCAAGTGGTGTGCTTCAAGATTTCGATGACGATTTGGGTAAGCTACGTCCTGAGGTTTATTGTATGCCACGTAAAGCTTTCGATAAGATGTCTTCGTTGGAAGTAATCCATGGTGCTAGCAAAGTTCTACAACTGCTATTGCGCAGAGGAGTGGACGTATCTGGGTATGTGGATCATCTCGCATTTCTGACTTACAAGGCTTCTACGTTGCAATTTCTACCGACTGGTTTGGTTAACTACGAGAGAATGGTAACTTCCAAGGTTTTGGATGGTGACTTGTTGGATTGGCCTAATATCGATGTGGAAGCTAACTCGATGTTCTTGGGCCCGGAATTTCATATTACTCTGCAAATGCCTGGTAATGAATCTCGACGAGAAAACCGCCATCGTTCTCGACATGCCGGAAGTGGTTCATCTGGGGCTGGTGCGAGTGGTAAGCAGTATCCGTACGATCCTCTTTATGATTTCGACAAATGGCCAGCTGACGTTTGTTGGATTTGGAACGTGCCTTCTTGCAATAAATCTTGTCATGATCCATGTAAACGTCGCCATGTTTGTGGCCTGTGTGGAGCTAATCATGTCGCAGAATACTCGCACCAGCGCTCAGCCATTCCTACCTCCATCGACAGGAAACCGGAAGTATAGCCACAAAATGGCGGACAAGGTTGGTTTTCTCTCGATTTGACAGTGCTTACATGTGATAATTTTCCTATTCTAGTGACCTATGCTTCAGAAATTGTGGGGAATGGGTCCCTAGCCGGAGTTCCTAGGCAGATGCGTCCGAAGAATTGGTTGACATGGCTCCGGCATAATGATGTCTGGGATTTTGACGCGCATTTTGTCCTAGACGGCGTCGTGAACGGATTCAGGATGGTAGACCCATTCGCCGCCATTGAAGGTTACAACTGCAAAAATTACGAATCTTGTTTTGCTAGCGGAGTAGAGAAGGAACTTTCATCTCTCCTTTCTAATGAGATATCACATAGTAAGTTATCTGTTTTTTCGGAGAAGCCGACCTGTGTTCATGCAATAGGGGCCATCAAGAAGAAGAATGGTAAAATCCGACCGATTACTGACTGTAAAAGACCAGAGGGTAGATCAATAAATAACTTCACTAGCAAAGTGTTTTCGACATTTCAATATGTCACTATTGATGAGGTCGTAAAGGAGGTGTCCCCTGATTGCTATATAGCCACACTGGATATTAAATCAGCCTATCGTTCACTGTTAATCCATCCTGATGAGCGAAAATATTTTGGCTTGTCTTGGCATTTCAATGGTGTTCAGACATATATTCAAGACAACTGCATTTGTTTTGGTGCCCGGGCAGCTCCTTTTGTTTTTACCAGGGTTACCAATGCCGTGTCTAGGATGATGACTTGCCGCGATTTCAAATGTTTTGCATATATAGACGATTTTTGCCTGATAAGTGATACATACGATGAGGGGGTCGAAGCTTTACTGTTTCTTATATCATGTCTTCGCCAGTTGGGCTTCTACCTAGAATGGACAAAGATAACCAGCCCCAGTAAGATCAGTGTGTACATAGGCTTTGAAGTAAATACAGCAGACATGTGCCTCAGCTTGCCCGATAATAAGCTAAAGAAGTTGCATGATTCCCTTGAATATTTTTGGGGTAAGAAGAGGGCTTCTAGAAAAGAAATTCAATGCTTGGCTGGGTCCATTAGCCATTGTTCTAAAGCTATTCGTGGAGGACGTGAACACAGCTATGGTTTTTTTGGATTTCTCCGTTCTTTCGGTAATAAGAATGATCTGAATATTACACATGCCTTCCTGGATGACTTAATATGGTGGCGAGATCATATCGAGTCGGAGAATGGTACTCGATTTTTGGACTGTACAAGCCACTTGGAAAGTCTTCAGTGTGTCCGTTCAGGAGATGGCTTTTGTTTTGAATGGTCCAAGCATAAAGGGGGGGGAGTGTTTCGCCTGGAGAAAGAATTTTCTGTCCTTAATACAGATGAAGGGGACATAGTGTCCTTACCACCTTGCTGTTTTCAAAGATTGTACGTACGTGACTTATCAATAATATGGCAGGCTTTGTGTAGATGTTGCAAGCAGATGAAGAAATCGTCATCTAATATTTTTTGTGCCAGTGAACAAGCCAAAGTGTTTCTTCAACGTAGACAACCCTCCTGTAAGCATGTGGCTTTCTTGCTGCAGGAGATTTTCTACTGGAAATATCGATATGACATTTTCTTTAGTATTTAATTGTCTGTCAATGTTTCAGACACCCTTGGTCGGAGGGTGGAATCCTTGAAGCTGGAGGCATTGGCAGCGACCACAAGAAAGACTCGTACATCTCAATGGAACAAGTACTACCTGTTTTGTGCTAGGCACTCACTTCAACCGTTGCCAGTTTTGCCGGAAAATGTCAGTTTGTTCTTGGCATCCATGGTAAACTCTTATGCCTATTCCACGATTAATAACATGTTGTCCGCTCTGAATTACCTTTCAAGGCTGAATAATGGTCCTGATCTACGAGAGGATTTCGTCCTGGGTGTCGTCCTGTCTGGAATCAAGAGGAGACTTGGGTGTAAAATATCTAGGAAGGATCCGATTCTACCTGATGACCTGATGAAGATTTTTCAATTGGTGGATCTGACGTCTGACTATGAGTTGGCAGTGTGGACGGGCCTGGTATTGGGGTTTAGGACTTTACTGAGAAAGTCCCATATCTTTTCGTCTCATCCGGATAGTCATCTGCTGCTTAGGAAGTCTGTGGAATGGTCGGATTGGGGTGTTACCATTTCCACGAATTCTTCAAAGACCAACCAGTATGGCGACAGAATTTTTAGGTGTCCAGTGGCCAGGTCTTCAAGCAATTTGTGTCTCTATAAATGGTTAAAAGTGCTCTTGGATCGATGTCCAGGGTCTCCAGATTCGCCCTTAATTTCTGTGAAGGATCTACCTGTGAAATATTCTTTTGCCTTGCCTTTATTCAAGGATTGGGCTATTCGTGCAGGGATTACTAAAGACATAGGTATGCATTCATTGAGGCGTGGCTCAGCTACGTTTATGCATCTCCTGGGTCTACCATTGCAAGATATAAAGGATGCTGGGGACTGGAAAAGCCTTTGTGCACTTGATTATGTATGTCCACCCATTGATTATCGTGTGGACACGGAAAAAAGAATAGCTGAAGCCCTCTCTGCCTTCTAATACATCTTCGTCAAAAAATCAATAATATCTTTCTGGCTGGGCTTATAAGGAAAAATAAACAGTTACGACAAGCAGAAAGTTGGCAAATCTCATCCATGTCTGTCTCCTCATTTATTAAATTAAACGACAAAAGAACAGTAATTTATGGTGTATATTCGTGGAATATAAGTATAAATGGTTTGTGGCGGCACTGGCCGGAACTGGAACTCTTGTGACCAGCTCGGAGGTGGGATAGGCCTTTTCGCGCGGAATTTGAATCGTGTGTGTGCTTCGCCGAGCCTTGGTCAGTGGGATCCAAGCCGTGGACAAGTTTGGTCGGCAGCAAATCGACAAGAACAATTTTTTTTCTTTTCTTGTTTGTGTTTGGGCTTATAAGGAAAAATAAACAGTTACGACAAGCAGCAGAAAGTTGGCAAATCTCATCCATGTCTGTCTCCTCATTTATTAAATTAAACGACAAAAGAACAGTAATTTATATTCAGATATACCTAGTATTTTATAGATTTTCACTCTAATTTAGCAGAATTTGACAGATGTGTAGAACGGTAGATTGTGCATTTTCTGAAAATCTGACCCATATATAGCAACTAGGATCATGTATTAGATATTTAGCGCAGAGAAAGTAATAGATTATGGACTTATTACCAGGAGTGTATGTATGTACAATAATTGTAGATATTTCTCAAAGCTGCACTCTCAGTTAACATTGGTCAAAGTCTAAAGACTTTCTACTTTTTGATCCGTTCATTTCCATCTTATCTAAAAGTCATCTGACCAATACTTTACAAGGATTTTGTCGGCTTATCTTTGCTGCAGGGTTTCTTAAAAGTCCACATTTATATTTCTGAGACCTGCCGAAATCCTTTTCCGCGGTGGTTCTCTCGTCCGACTCGACTTCAAATTATTGTATAAACAAGGCCTTACTGATCTTGAATTACTACATACTATATGACCCCTTATATGGGTCAGATTTTCAGAAAATGTACAATTGGCGGATCAACATATTTTGTAAATTCTACTAAATTCGACTGAAAAATCATCTTCTAGGTATATATGGGTATATTTGGCATTGCCTTGATTCAAATAGTCTGTTTGGTTATGTTGAACAGTATTTTGAACCTGATTTTTGTCTTAAATTTTTGTTATTTGAGAGGATTGGTGAAGGTGAATTGTACATTTTCTGAGAATTTGGCCCATATAAGTAGTACTGTTACTAGATATATAAGAACTGAGAGTCCTTCATTCAAATGTTCTCGCCTATAAGATATAGATTCCTAATGTTTCTGTTTGATGTGTTTGAATATACACTGAGGGAAGGGATAATTTTCCTTCTCTCTAACTGTAGAAAGTTATGCATTTTATTATTATTTATTTTTATGGTTATACAGCAATCATCAGACAATAAAAGAGATAATACAGTAAGGCAAGTGCATTGGGCATATTTCATTTTTATTTGGATCTTTATACAGCATGGTCCTGGGTATGACCATAAAGTGCCTTTCTGTTTCTTCTCTGTCTCTCTCTCCCTTCTTCCCTATATCTATTTCCTGGGTATGATCATAAACTGCCTCCCTCTCAGCTCTCCCGCCCTTGATATAACCATATTAAATGTGTTGATAAGGGCGTAAAGCAACCAATCTCACTCACTCACCCTTATACAGCACTGACTATGACAGTGGTTGCGCATATCCAGAGGTCATGGAATATAATGTTGAACGATACCACCTTCTACATTCACAATATGGGTATTTCACTTTTCTTCTTTTCCTCGCCCTTTACGACGTTATTAATATTTCTTTAACTAAGTATGTTTTGGTGTTATTTAGCACAGAATAGTTAATACAGGGATGCTAGTTGGGTTGTAGGAGAAAGTCTGAACTATGAACTATAAGATCCCCGAACAAATCGCGGGTCTCAAAATGGCTATAAGTGCTTGAAACCAGGACAGAGTGAGCAGCCAATCAGAACACTTCTGGCACCGATTTTTTACCAATGAGCGGCCAGTAAAAATTCTGTCCGGTTTTCTGACTTTCCGCCGCCTGAAAAGCACCTGAGAAAACTCTGACAGTGGGAAGTGTGTACATCTGACACTGGGGGAGGAGGGGAGGAATACGGAGGACGGGAAAACGGTGGAGGAGGGGAGGAATAGGAAGGACTGCAAGACCAAACTAAAGATTTAGTTGATAAATGATAGTGAAAGTATTGATTTTCTTAGAAATTGATGAAATCGGAAATCAGCTGAAAGTCTGACATTTAGCAACCCTGTTAATAGTTTTAGTCTGAATATGGATATTAAACTATCATGGCAATGCAAAAATGATTGTAATTTTTAGGGTACATTTATGCAATAAGACAAAGCTGACCTATCGTCAAAAAGAATACTCATGAAACTATTCTTACATAAAATAGTCTATATAGCAGTTATAACCAGATGACTTTCAAAGGCGTTTCCAAGGTGACGGATCGTATAGTCTCCACAGGGCTTATTCTCCATAAAACCCACTGCATAAACGACCCTACAATCAAGTGAGTGACGGGACGGAGATGCATGGGAAACTAAGCCTGGAGTGGTGGTAAGAAACCCCCTTGTTATTCAAGCAGTCAAGAGTTAAAGCTCTTTTCCACTTTTTTCTTATAAGCCCCTTCCTCCATGGTAGATCCCAATTGATCAGAGCTGAGCTTTTTAACAGGGCAGGTGCACGACCACACCTTTCTCAGCCGTGACAGCTGGTTGTCAAGGTGACGACCTTGTGACCCCGGAAGCGCACAGATCAAGGGCGTCGGACCGGATAGGGAAAGCCTTCCCGCTTATCATGAAAAAGCATTCCCAGTCAAAATGGCAGTTCTGTTAGAAAAAACATGACGTACGATTGGAAAAGATGGCATGCAAAGCGGTGAAGATTCATCCCTTGTGTATGCAAATATCCCCGATGTTATCCTAAAATTGAAATCACCCCTTTTTTAAAAAGCGCGTGCGCCAGCTGTATTGCTTCCGGCAGCTTTATCATTCATACCATTCCGCGCTTCCGGTTTGTGCTCACCGATTATCGCTCACTTTTTTCATGATGTTTTTCTTTGCATTTATCAAGGCTGGTGAGTGTTTGGTTCTTTTTTAAGCGTTGCGGTGGCGATGGGAATATGTATGAGGGTTGGGCACAACGTAAGTCAACGTTTTAATGAATACAACCGAAGGGAAAATGTATGAGGTGGTTATTCAGTATGATTTAAAGATTGAAGTCAGCAGAGATGTAGTACCGAACAAGAAATATATTAAGGATCCTTAGATTACCTCACGTTATGCCGAGCACTGGATGTTCTATAGTATGTCCACTGCATATCACAGCAAAGAGTCATGCAGGTCATCAGAATAATTTACAACAAGCAGATCTACATATTTAGTGAATTCTGCTAAATTAGACTGAAATGATAATGATAAACACTAGTTATATCTAAGTATTTGGTATTGTGTTGATTACAATACACTGTTCATATGTTAAACTGTACTCTGAAGCCTACCTTTGCCTTAGATTCGGGTAATCTGAGATGATTTGTGGAGGTGAATTGTACATTTTCTGGCGACTAAACCATCCACTGCATATCAAATATAGCCACACGCAAAGCAATCCCCTTCAGATGTTGGGAATTGAGTAAAGGCAATATTCAATCGTAATAAGGCGAGATTACAGGAAGATATGTGTTTCGAAAGTGGGTTAAAGGTCAATGGTGAAGGACTGGTTTTGGAGAAATAATAAAATAAGAAGATGTCAAACGTTGTAAACATAGATTGCAATATCCATGAGTGGGTTCCACCAATCAGTGGGTACTCCAGGGGTGGGGGTGGGGGACAAGAGGGCCCCAGAACCTCCCCCACCAGGTGCAGTGGTCTAGGGTGGTTGGCTTCATGATGTGTTTGATTGTCACTGCTTACTGACTGTGTAAACATAAGGGTCAAGTCTCCAGGATGAAATTACCAGAAAATGTACAATTGGCCTTCATCAATCCTCTCAAATAACCCTAATTTAAGACGAAAATCAGGTTCAAAATTCAGTTCAACACAACCAGACAGATTTAAAAAATAAATACAATACAGAATACACTAAGATATACCTAGTGTTCTTATCAATTTTTACCCTAATTTAGCAGAACTTGATAGATGTGCAGAACTGTAAATTGTGCATTTTCTAAAAATCTGACGGATTTTGTGAATTATAAAGAATGAGAAGGTAAAGGTGTTTATTCATCAACAGTATACTACTATCACCTATAGTTAAGTTATTTTACAAAGATTTACAAAGTAGCACAACTAACTAACTAACTTGCGTTTAATCATCTATAGACCTTTATTGTTTTTCTAAATACTTGCAAGGTTATATAGGATATATAAGATCAGACAAATCATATATATCCTTATAGAAAAGATGACCCTGATTGTGCAGATAAATGTGAAAGTAACATCAGGATGAGAGCATGAATCAATATTTGATTGTGCATTTAAAGTAAGATTATATTTGTGTAACTTTATTTAGGTGTCTTTATACTGTGGTCTAACGGCAAGGCGCGAAAGCAACCATTCACATAAGGTTATGTGAGTTTTTCTGTAAGTGACTTGTTTAAAAGCGGGGCCAATATATTGCATACAAACATGTCATGAATAGTACATAACCAAGAGCAGTCAACAACAACACCAATTTCAAACAATATTCCACTTAGCCTGAATTTGAGGAGAAATTTAATAGACAAAGTAGAAGCCAACCAAAAGTTCAACTAAAGAGAACTATAGTACACATCAATCAGAAAATCTGGGGGGAAATTGCACAACGTTCAGTTTATCCAAGAAATTCTGGTAAACAGAGTTCAGTTTAATTGTATATAAATAAAAAAAATCATCAAAATCCGCCGCCCCCCCTGGCCACACACACACACTTCCATCCTCACATTATAAAGTAACCCTTGGAACGATTGCTCTGAGGAAGTTCTTCAATACACCCCAAATCTCCCCAAATCCAGTTTGCAGAGCCAGAAAAGATGGATGCCGCGATGTAGAGAGTAGGAATGATTCAATAATCCAATATCACTGCAGGTCTTCCATCAAAAGAGTAATAAATTCTGGCTGATTGGACAAGCTAGGGTGTGCAAACACTGTTAGAGGAGAAGGCAGAGAATCGGGTTTTCTAACAACTGCTGGTACATGTAATAATAAGGTGGGTAACATCACATGGGTTGTAATATTACAGCTGCCCTCTCAGCTATTACCACAAGAAAAAGATTGCACCAAATTCACTAAAGGATTAATGACCAACATTGGGGGGTTGCTGGTGCACTGTTTTGCTTCATGTAATTCGCCTTGGGATTATACAGTGCACCAGGAGGGCTGGAATGGAGGTTATTAATGTTTTTAGTCTCTGCCTATGGTAGTAATAGGCCCTAGAGTGTTCAAGGCAGTGACTAATCATTTTTTGACATAATATTATACAGGCCTGACTTTCCTGCTGTTATCTGCTTATACAATAGTGTGAAACTGAATCGGCCGAAAGAAAACGAGCATCGGTGAGCGATAATATGTGAAACTACAACACCTATTTCCAATAGGTGTAGAAATATAAATGTCGACATTAGTCATGCTCTGCAGCAAATACCACTCGGTGAAATCCTCCACAAATTTGGTCAAGTGACTTTCAGATGGGTAGGGAAAAACGGAACACAGAGAAGAAAATGTTTGTTTTCAATCGATGTTAGCTGAGAGGGGAACTTTAAATGACTAATAACTGGCATCAAGGTCAGGATCAGGGCTGTGAATAATGCCTGATGCAAAGGGATTATCGACATCAGGGGCCGATTCCAGTCCAAATCCCTTTAGTCTACTATTTTCACCACCTTAAGAACTGTAAACAATGGGTATTGACCACAAACAAAACCTCCAAGGGCAACTCCACCACTTTGCGACATCTCCGAAGGTAAAACCCATTTTCGTCTCTATAATATTATAGCAAAAATATTCGACCAAAATGTGCCAGATTTTGGTTAGCTTTAGATAACTGTTTTGCAATTTCAAATAATGAATGCTCCCTATCGCAATTATATGCTTTCAGAATGGCAATCTATTATGGACCGGTCACAAGTGAAACAGGCCTCTCATATACTAGAAGATTGATTCCACTATTTAATATAAACCCAGTATTTTAGTACATATCCTATTAGTGTGGTGAGTCTTCAGTAGTTTACCCCTATTGATTCCTATAGTAAACATTGATTAAGATAAAAAGTGGTTGGAATCTATCCCCCTATCTCATCCCTTATCTCTGGATTATCTCTGGATGATGCTTTATTCATCTACAAGATGGATGGTATGTGGTCGGCAGAAACCCACATTTGTGGCTTTTGCTAGACCGCAGTGGTGGATGTAGTGGAGTTGGTGGTTTGGGTATGGGTAAAGGGGGGCACAGACACATTAAGCCAACGCATCCCTCCCTCTGTTTGACTAAAATCATTTTTATCTGAGGCAAAAAGCACCTAACCTAGCTGTAGCTATAGGGTTTTCCTTAGGATGGTTACAGTATCCTTTTGGGGTTTTTTCAACTAACCCAGGAGAGATCTTACTAACATAATTTATAACAGCCTATTTATAAACTTGGTATTCATGAAGTTTTTCATGAATGTAACTGACATACATAGATCCATTATCATTATATATGTTAATCCATCTGTGTAGTATGAGTTATGTATTGGGAACTGAAATGGTGATGGAGGTTCATAGATGATATATTTATTGACTAGGTAAAGCTTTGCCAGGACAGACGGAAGAAGTAATCCTTTTTCTCTATTTCTCCTTTTGATATGCACACAATATTACTTTATTTATATATATGTTCATACTTGTTATCGTAAATTAAAAAAACATTTAAGGCCTGCTTTGGTTAATGCTTTGTATGCCATTGAAGATAATTTCCAATGGAAATACACTGTGCTGCTGCCAGCTGTTTTCATGCGTCCCCTCGATCTTTAAACCACATCAACTATGAAATTACAAGTATTATTATTTCTTTTTAAAGAAATTTATTTAGCACTGATGGCCATTTTCTGTAGCTATCCCCAGATGTTTTTGTAATTTTGATATACCTAGGAGAAGTTAAGATATAAACAAAATATTCTGACCACTTCTGACTTCTCTACTGACTACCCCAGCACCCCCTTCCTCAAATCACCCACTGTGGCTGCATACACCACCTCAGTAGCAGGAACAATCGGGGTATGATATATGGGTTGTGGCACAAGCTCATATTCAGGGTTTAATTGTGTATAGCCCTAGCGTAGCGGACAGACAAAACCCTAGTTAGGCAGAGAGCTGTAGGCAGTAGGGTGTGTTATTGTGGGGTGGGCCTCCTGTAGACTGTGTTATTAGGCAGAGAACAATACACTATTTGCATTGGCCTGTGAGCGTGTCCGTAAATTGGGAGCATGGGACAAAAGGGTGGATTCTTTAACAATTCTCTGAACGTTTTGTCGCCCATTGATAGCTTCATGCGTTGATTAGTAAAGCTTATCACTGACATAATGAGATAATATGTTTTATTCTGTTGTGCCCTGTATATTTCTCTCATATTTATATGATTTATATCATTTAGTTGGCATCTAGGAGTTGTCCAGAGAATGGTGCTATGTATTTGTAAATGGGTCAGATTTTCAGAAAATGTACAATTGCCCTTCACAAATACTCTCAAATAACCCAAATTCCAGACGGAAATAAAATTCAAAATGCAGTTCAAGCTAACCAAACAGATTGCTATAGAATCAATGCAATGCCGAATATACTCGAATTGACCTAGTATTGACCAAATTGCAGCTTAATTTAGCAGAAATTACTAAACGTGTACAGCTGCCAATTGTACATTTTCTGAAAATCTGATCCAAATGATCTTGATATACAAGTTGAATTCTGATGAATTTCTGGCGAGTGCTCATGTAGATCACTTTGTATACATGTGTACTTTACTCGAGTAAAGTGTCCTCAAAGAAGATGTATTATATATACAACTCACAACTGCACATCAGATTTAATAGACAAAGTTTTAGACATGTAGAAACACATTTTTCATACAAGTAGAACATGATTGACTGCTAATATTACATTTGTTTAATGAGGGGAGTTTGGGGGAGTCTGAAATGAAATAAGTTGCAGCTCCAAAAGTTGGAATTTCCTTTTCCTTATGTGTAGTTATGAAAGCTACATTCTTAGTTAACATCGGTGAAAAATCATAGAATAGGATATAACTGTAGCAGAATATTGGTACATTCAGTGCTATAAGATATAATATGGGAAGTGTTACAGAAAAATGAGTCAAAAATAGCGAAAAATGGATGTTGAGATATTAGCATAATTTGAAAAGATGAGATCAAGGGTATTACAATGATAGTAAACATAAGGACATAAACAAAATAGTTTTGTTTTTGACTCTAAGTGGAGGTTGTTAATCACTTTAGTCATTGCTTCCGGTGGTTATATACCCTGTTCAAGGCAGTGACTAAAATTTAATAGGAATATCTCCTCCTTAACTAAAGTGTCATTAAGGGGTAATGGTCACTTTTAGGACAGCACACATACAACACCCACGTCCAAATTTTCCACTTGCTTAAAAATTAAGACTGACTTATATCCACCCCAAAGCGCAATTTTCGCATAATATTTTGGGGTTTAGTGACCCTTTAAAAACAACGCACACTAATACCAAAACAGCCCACAAACATCACAACGATCCTGAGACCCGAATGACAAACATTCTATCCATTTCTGTTCAATATTCTTGGCATTCTAAAGCCTGCAGACTGCCAGAGCCCTCGTGGCAATACTTTTGCAGACAAGTATTTTTCTCTGAGAGACATCTTGACTGGTACGAGACTACATGCCAATGTTAACCTAGATACGGAGATCTGTCAGGGACCTGGTCACCTCTACTTCACCATCCATACACCGAGCTTAGTATCAGAGCTTTTTAAAGCTTCTATTTTATATATGGGTCGGATTTTCGGAAATGTACAATTGTCAGCTGTACACATTTAGTAAATTCTGCAAGATTTGGCTGCAATTTAGTAAATACTATGTAGGCTACATTCGAGTATATTTGGCATTGCATTGGTTCTAGCAATCTGTTTGGTTAGGTTGAACTGTGTTCTGAACTTTATTTTCGTCTGAAATTTGGGTTTTTTGAGAAGATTGGCGAAGTTGAATTGTACATTTTCTGAAAATCTGACCCATATGTTTCTTTTAAAAGAATCCTTGTAGTTCTATCATTTCCTTTTCAAAGAGACTCTGGTCTGCCTTACGAATGTATTTTAGATGGGGTTCCCTTTATAAATCTCTTAGCATATTGAATATAAGCAGTCTGGCAGATGAAGTTAAAAAAGATTTTTTAAAGATACCAATTCTAATAATTCTCTGCTTCATTCTCAATGGTCTTATCAACATCATATTAATTTATTTTCATATCATACGTTCCGTATATTTTTCTATTTTCCCTACTTGCCAGGGAGACTAAAATGATCCTTCCAGAAGATGAGGTCAAGAGACATCAAGATGAATGAGGTTTATTCTTTTAAACTCTTTTATTGTATTTTATGTTTCAGCTGAATCAGATCGATCAGACTAGAGCCTGGAATCCCATGCTTTAGCCTTTTATTCACCCGCTCCATTATACCTGCTGAGGCTCTGCTATAGTCTCTCTCTATGTACTTATCTTTTTCCTCCATAGAAGAATGCATCTTGTCCTGCAGATTAACTTCTGACCATTAATAGAACTGGTACCCTCATACATTGACTTTCTTTTAAATCATGGGACTTTTTCCCAACGCTTATTGGACAGAGTAGGATTCTATGACAATAAGATAACTGCATGCTGTATACATTCATTCAAATATATCTTATTTTGGATGGCCTATAAATCCACTGATATTTCATTTTATCTTACCTTAGATAGTTCTAGGTTTTATATGGCTGATTTACAAGAGTGTTTGTCATATCACGTGGGCCCTGGTACAGCACGAAAATACATTTAGTGGACACCATATCACTTCTATCATTTCAATTTCAATTTCAATTTAGCTCAAGATAGCTCAATGAACGATGATGAGCAATAAAATCTAAAACAATATGTAATAATCCAGCAAGTGTCTGTGTCTCTTTATATCAAAGCCTCTTTCATTCTTATTTAACATGTGTATACAGTCATTTAGTGTTAGAAGGATGTACAAGGACTAATCCTATTAATAGAGTGCTTTTCCTGATCTTCTGCCAGCGGCTGTGGTCTGTGCAACACTAAAAGCTGGGTTCCACTGGCCGGCTACTTCTCCTGCTACTGCTCTCACTTCTTGATGAAAGAAGCAGGAGCAGAAGCGGGAGAGTAATGGGAATGGGTGCTATTGGGCCCCGCTACAAAGCCATGTTACTTCCCGCTTCTTTTGGAGCATTTTTGAAGCATAGAGGGCTCCCGCTTCTATCAAAAATGTTTGATTTGAAGCGGCGGCTACTTTGTAGCGGGAGGTAGCGGGAACTAGCAGGGGCTGAAGCAGGCCACTTGCACCACTCTACACTACTTCTCACGCTACTTGATGCATTCATTTCTATGTAAAAATCAAATGTCGCCTGCTTACATTTCTGAGTAGCATTAGAAGTAGCGGTGGAAGTAGCAGGGCAATAGGACCTATTCCAGTATACCTTCAGTTGCTGGCTCCTGCTTCTAAAGAAGCGGGAACAATAGGCTGTCAAAGAAATGGGAGGAGTAGAAGTAGCAGTAGCCGGCTAGTGGAGCCCTGCCTTAATGATGAAGTGACAGAAGGGAAGGGGTGCATCAGTGAATGTTGTAAGTTATTGGAGAGAAAGGTTGATGCTAAATAAGCATTTTATAGCTTAGTTGAGAAGAGAAAGCATGAGATAATCTGTCTATTTGTCCCGGCTGTTGCAGTAATGTAATTGTTGTTGCAGTAATTGTAATTGTTAAGCCTGGGTTCCACTGCCATGCTACTTCTCCCGCTACTACTCCCCTTTCTTTGGTCCCGCTACTTTAGAAGTAATGGGAAGTAGCCGTTTCAAATCAAACATGTTTGAATTGAAGTAGTTATGTATAGTTCTTGCTACTTGCTCCCGCTTCTAAAGGTAGCGGGACCAAAGAAATGGTAGCCATAGCTGGAGAAGTAGCCAGTGGAACCCAGGCTTAAGCTTCAATGACCAGAGTCAGGGACGTTTCCATGTGCCAGTGGTTGTTCAGGTTTGTCCAGCGAACCTCTCCCAACTTCCCATACACTCCTCCGATATTGGAATATCAAAGAGCCTTTCATACGAGAACTACTTGTATCTTATTTACCTCCCCACCCTCTCCCCCGCCGGTTTACCTAAAACTTGCTACTACCTATGATATAACCCATGGTCCTATAATGTGTTATAGTAACCAATGAAAGTTATATTACACGTATATCTATGATTATAAAAGGAGCTTAAATCCCTACAAAGCTAGGAGTCACGCCATATTTGATTGTACATAAGAGATCAGTCAATAAAAAGTGAATCAATCAGTCAATCAGTTATAATTATGCATTGGTTGTTTTGCCGAATTCCTCAGATGAAACTGCTCAATAAAGTTGACAGGTTGATATTATAAGCAGCTGCATCAGACGCACTTGCCAGTCACACATAGAACTCTCACAATAGGGGATTTGCATAGCATAGATTTGCATAGCCGCCATTTTGAATCCTGATTCGCATGGAATTATGGGACTAATGGTACAGTATAAAAATCTATGGAAAACATGCCATGTTCTGCATGGATTATTTATCAATGATCTAATGTCAATATTCATGTCTGATGCATGTTCCCATAACACAAGATTCCATACTTCCCATCATGCATTTGGTTTTACAGTTGGCAGTTGCAGCTGGTGGCTTGGAAGCTATACTGTGATATTTCCAGCGAGCATCTCCTTGCAACTGGTGCTTTGAATGCAAGGTTATCTAACTATTCAAACCACCATACATATGGGTAGTGTTGCTTGAAAATGTACAACTCGCCCCCAGCAATCCTCTCAATTGTTTTTTCTATTCAAAATTTGTATTCAGGTATGGTCGCATGCACATATATATCATATTTATTTGATAATAAACCAAATAAAATATTCTCGCTGCTTTTACCCCTAGAGGAGTTTCTACTCCAAACACTATTAGATCAGTGGATTTAGGGATATTTGAGTGCAAGGTGGTCTGAACATTATGTATGCAGATTAATTGTTTTAGCCTATTTTTTAAAATTATTTAGTATATTTATAGGGCAATCATACAATACAACGTATTACAACAATGCACTGTACATTGTCAGTTATAATGGATCAGATTTTTAGAAAATGCACAATCTACAGTTCTACACATCTATCAAAGCCTTCACCAATCCTCTCAAATAACCAAAGAAAATCAGGTTCAAAATACAGTTCAACAGAACCAGATAGATTTATTGAATGAATATAATACAGAATACACTCAGAAATACCTAGTATTTATCATTTTTCACTCTAATTTAGCAGAACGTGAGAGGTGTGTAGAACTGTAGATTGGGCATTTTCTGGAAATCTGACCCATGTATGTAGGCATCGGGTTCATGGTTTTAACCTTCACACCCATTAGCAGACTTTACAGAATTTATCCGAATGTGTAGAGCTACCGATTGTGCATTGTCTACCGAGCTGACACATGTGGGTCAGATTTCCAGAAAATGTACAATTCACCTTCACCATTCCTCTCAAATAACCCACATTTAAAACAAAAATGAGCTTTAAAATGCAGTTTAACATAAGAGAACTGATACTTTAAATCAATGCGATACCAAATGTACTCAGATATACCCGGTATTCATCATTCTTCAGCCAAATCTAGCACAATTTCCTAAATGTTTGGAGATGCCAATTGTACATTTTCTGAAAATTTGACCCATGTACCTATACTTTGGCAGTGAGCGCTCATTATAGCATAT